>VZTU01002992.1:133921-292451 GCA_013400835.1 Zapornia atra | reverse complement strand
CACGTGCGCCTTGGCCTCTCCGGCGTTTTCCGGGAGGTCTGGGCTGGCCAGGGGGCCTTGGTGGCGGAGCGGTGGACGTGGACACCAGGGGAGCCCCATCCCCCACACCCAGTCCTCGCTTGGGGTTTCGTGTGTCGCCTTCCGCAGGCCTCCGTGTCCGTGCCAGGGACACCAAGGAACCCATGTAGTCTTTGACCTCAAAACTGGCTTTTGTACAGGTTGCTTTGGAGCAGGTGAGAAGCAAGTAGCACAGGGCGGTCTCCAGGGCTTCACGCTCTTTTTAATTTAAAAAAAAAAACCTCAACAAACCACCCCAGGAGTCTACTGGTGAAAACTGCGAAGGCATTGTAGGTGAAATTGGGCGTTTGCTTGGAGGTGAGGAGAGAAGGAAGGGGTACCTCTTTTTAATGAGTACTGTTAATAAACATGATCTTCAAGTCATTAACAAAAGTGCCACCAACCTGTTTGTGCAGGGGATTTGTGTTCATGTGTAGCAGTTTGGAAGGTAGAAACTTGATCTTTCTAATTGACTATTATTTTATGATGATCTGCCCTGTTGACCCGGTAAATCGCTTAGGCGAAACCATCAGGCAGTTTGGCAAAAAGCAGTTAGATTGCTTATTAAAGTACAAATAAACTCGAAATATAGCTGTAAAATAAGAGTGGAAAATCCTGAGAGAGAGAGGGAAGAAAACCTGAAAAGAAAGCATGTAAGTGAGAACAACTTGGAGATGGGTAGCTGATTGGATTTCACGATCCTTCCTCTGCTTCTGACCTGTCAGGGTTGCTGGAATTTGTTTAGTTGGTTTAATGACATGGTGAAAACTTGACCTCCAAGGGGCTGCCCTTTCTAAAATAAGCAGAATGGCTTAGGTTGAGAGGCCCCAAGAAACTGATCCAGAGCGTGTTCATTGAGAACAGCTAGAACTTTCCTGGCCACTGAACGCGTTTGTACTTCTCCACGACTGCCTAGCTGTTTGCATTGCAGGTTTTTGCAGGGTGCATGCGTCAGGTTGATTTGCAGCCTCCACAGAGGACTAAATCTGACACTTTATACTAACCTTACTGATTTATTATTCTTTTTTGTTATTAGAAGCTGTAAATATTTTAGGATTGTGCTTGAGGCCTTGATAGGCTGCAGCAGTGCAAATAATAAATATTTAGTGTGGCCCAGCCACCTGGAATGGGCTGGCCTTACTCTGTTGTATTTACTGCCAGGTAGACAATTTATTATAATTTAAACTTTAATAAAAAGTGCTAAAAGGCTGGATTAAACTTGTTTGGATGTTGTAACAGAGTTTTCTGAGATGGGGCTGGGAGGCAGTTGTGCTGGCTGTTGAGAAAGTTGTTATTTTAAGGCTGCGTTTCTGTTAAAGAATTGGACTCCTGACTTTCAGTCTGATATTTACGGATATAAATGTAGACAAACATGAAAAAAAGTTAATGCATAATAGGGTGTGCTTTATTTGGTGTTTGCTGTTGATGGTGAGAGTTTTGCAATGTGCAGGATATATGTAACTCTAAAAAAAGTAAATAACCAAGAAGCTACAGCGTATCTCTCATATTTAAACTCGGTAGGAGGTAATGCATACTCAAATGCTTTGACACATATTTTCTTTCATGTTTTTAATTCTGTGAGGATTTCTTTCTTTGAACTAAAGTATTCTGGGAAGAACAGTATTTTAAAAACACAAGAATGTCATAAAATTAGAAGATGATATCACCAGTTGTACTGAGAAACTCATTTACTGTTGTGAGCTTGTTTACTCAGACATTGTTAGGGTCTTCTGTTTTGTGCATTGTTTTAGAAGTTTCTTGAAGCAATAAAATGTCTTTCTGTCTCTGTTTAGGATTGGCAGCCTCCATTTGCATGTGAAGTACAGAATTTTCGTTTCACTCCACGAATTCAGCGCCTGAATGAGCTGGAGGTGAGCTTTTCTGCTGTTGATATAATTTTGTATTTGCTCTGAAAGCTGTAGGTCTCCTTGCTTGAGATTTGCATCTTGGCTGGATGGGGGGGGCTTTAGAAACCCATAGACCACACCAGTGTTTATACTTGGCAGTGGCAGAGACCATATAAAACAACTCTCCACTGCTTTGAGAAAAGTCTGGTTTTTATTTTATTACCCAAAATAACCACAAGAGTTTTTCACGTTCGACTGGAAATGTCTAAAATGAATGCCAAGTACCATGTTGTGTAGTAAGAGCAGGCAGTGTCTAGCCTTTGGAGCTCCATAGGCAGGAATTTTTTTCTTAATATTTAGTACTGTCCTGAAGCCTCTGGTTACCTTATACTGCCTCGATAATGTGTTTCAAGCCCTGAAATGAACTGATTTTTTTATGGGCTGCTTATAGGTGGTTCAGTTTACGATGCAGAAAGGTATGGGAGCTTTTCTTGAAAGCAGCATGAGTTCCATTCAAGTTCTGTTTTTTCCTTTTCTCTACACCATTTCTCAAAGCCTTTCTCTGTTCATATACTGTTGTATCAATTGGCTTGTAAATGGGTGTTCTTATGGAAAGTGACTTGAGTACTCTCAAAATTCTCAGGGACGTGGTTAAGGCATATATAAAAACTGCTTGTAACTCTCCCCACCCCCCTGCAATGTATATTTTAATAATTGCTCTTGTGTTTTTTCCCCTAGAATGCTGATTTTCTCAGTATGCGTTTTGTTTTCAATCCAAGAAGTCGTTAGGTAGGAGTTGTAGTTTGTAGGATCTTAAACAGAGAGAAAAGCACATTCAATTTTCTGTTTGTAAAGATCTTTATGAGTACTTCTATTTCTAGGGATTTATTTTTTTTTACATAACTGAAAAATACCTTGCTTGCCAATTTGCACTTTTAAAATGCAATGCTATAAGAACATGTCATGTTTTTTCTCAGGACTGCAGGGTATTGTCGAGTTTGCGTTGGGACATGCGTGTTTGTCTTCTTTGATTGATTGCAGGCAATGACGAGAGTGAAGCTGGACTTCTTGGATCAGCTAGCAAAATTTTGGGAACTCCAAGGATCCAATTTAAAAATCCCCGTGGTGGAGAGAAAAATACTGGATCTCTATGGTCTGAGCAAGGTGAGTAAGCAACTGTAGACCTCGGTCAGACAGGGACCTCATTTTTCATTCAAGCTCAACAAGCAGCCAGGTGACAGGGAGGGCTTCTTTTACAGCATTAATCTCCTTAATACAGAGATTAAATGAGAGTATGGGGGGGAAAAAAAACAGTAAAAGAAAATTCCTAAGTGGAGTGGTTACAGCAGGCATGTCAAGCACAGTTAGACCAGCTACTTTTAGTTGGGCTCTGTGCAGCACGTATTGGTTGCTGTGTAGAGAGCTGGAACATCCTGGTGTCAGCTGGCCACTTGCACTTTAGTCCTCTTTGCAGTTTGGTTCCTGGCCTAGCAATTCTGTAATGAATTGCTGTTGTAATTGCTCCCTCCTCTCTCCCAGTAGAGATTCTCCACATGACATAAACATGCCTCTTTGTAAATTTATAATGTCAACTCCTGGAATAGTTATTTTAATTTCCAAAACAGGCTAGGCTTAAAGCTGGCTAAAAATTTGTTCTACTGTGGTTCCTTGGTGTGTTGCTTTTCAAAATTTGCACACAAATTAAATCTCTGTTGGAATTTTTTTCTGCACTAGCAAAAGGTATGGGCTGTTACAAACTTGGCAGCTAAGGATTATTAATAAGTAGATTTCTTCTTCGAACCTAAGGAATTAAGATACAGTAGTTTGAGTGCTTCTAGGTTAGAGCATCAGTTTCCATTCCCCATAAAGATTTCTTAGGTAAGTAAAAATGGAAAGATCTGAATAGATTTTATTTTTATGGAAAGAAGCCGTAGTCAGGAATTTCTGATAAAATGTCTTTTAGTATTTGGGGTTTTTTTTTCTTTTCATGTCTGTGGTGGTTTGCTGGGATATGCAGAATATAGTGGTACTGGGAAATATCTGGGTCACTGTTGAGCTGGAACTTTTTAGTTGACTGCAGATATGCAGGTCTAAGTTACAGTTACTTAGTGGCTTCTCTAGCCATTGTTCATGTACAGATAATTTTAGGAATCTTTTTTTTATGGACATTTGGAAGATAAGGTGGAATTTAGGAGTAATTTAATTTAAAATGGCTTTTCTAGTACTGTGCTGTAAATATGAGGAAAAATAATGATTGATAGTACTTTTTTATTTAAGTGTAGCTATCTCTGTTTGTAGGGGGAATCAGAATTAACTAACTAATTTGTCACTGTCACAATTAGACTTTTGAATTTACCTCAGCCTTAAACCATAAATTTCACTCCAGTAACAACACGTTTTTGCGTTGAGGTGCCTAAGAGTCTGTGACACATTAAGTGTGAAATTTGATCCTCATGTGTAAAGCAGCATAACGCAAAGCTACACAGTTGTAGAAATGCTTATTAGTCTTACAGTAATATAAATGAAGTTACAATCCATCTGGGTTTTAAGCTGCTTGGCAATGAAACTGTAATGGGAACAGAGGCAGTGGTAATGTGGCGGGTGTTTCTGAGGAAGCAACTGGTATGCCGTTACAATCATTGTTTGGAGGCAAACTGTCTGTAACTTTTCATTCTGTGTGCATATTAGTTACATGTGAGTAGTGATAGTTTTGCATGTGAATGACAACTCAAACCAGTTTAAGTCAGGTGAAGAAACTGGACTGAGCTAATTGGAAGATAAATTCAGTTTTTCCTCTCTTTACGGTCGTGTCTTCCATTCAGCGTCTTGTGAGAGTTTCTATATCTCTGAAGTTGTGAGCTCCAGTGCTCCTTACTACCTGGGATCTGTTAGAATGGGCTCCGCTTCTGGCCAGACTTGTGTTTTGCATCAGAGTACAAGTCTGGTGAGAGTTAATTTCTCAGTTTGTTCTCATGGTGGGGTTTGTGTTCTTTCCAAGGTGTCATAAATCTTGACTGTTGGACTCCTGCTGTCCAGGACAGTATGCAATTTACATTTACTAGGAAAATTGTCATGTTAAGTGTACAAATAATGAGGCTAAGTAAGTACTTAGTTATTAGAGTACTAGTCCTTCAGGAAACAAAAACAGAATTCAGGATTTTGTCACATGTTAGTAGAACCTTCTAATATTTGGGTTGTTTAGTTGATTGTTAGCTTATGCAATGTGATGAGAGCTGCCTGAAATCCTTAACTTTTTTATTTATGCATTTCAGATTGTTGCCAACAAAGGAGGCTTTGAAGTAGTCACTAAAGAGAAGAAGTGGTCTAAAGTGGCAAGTCGGCTTGGCTACCTGCCAGGAAAAGGCACAGGGTCATTACTCAAGTCTCATTACGAACGGATCTTATACCCCTATGAGCTCTTCCAGTCTGGGGTCAGCCTTATGGTGAGACACTTCTTTCACAAAACCAAGAGGGAACCCATGCTGCTTGTTGCATATGAAACTAGGACATAGGGTCTGTGCTTTTAGAAGCTGTAGTTGTGTAAACAAACCTAGAATTACACTCATACCTACTGGTGACAGAATGGCGCTAGGAGTTGTAATGTGTGACCTTGTGTAGTTATTTTCTGATAGCCATTTCTTTATAAGACTGAGACCAACCCTGTGGGGAAGGAAAACAGGGCAAAGGATTATGATTAATTGGAAAGATGTCTCTTTCTCTTGATAAAGCTGGCAGCTGAGATTCAGTTTCCTTATCTGAAGGGTGTGTGGATTAATTTGCCTCTTGTCCAAATGGCACGTGTAATGCTATTTGATTTTACTTATGCTGTCTCTTAGCAAACAGAATGATTCACAGACCATAAAACGATTAGCACTGCCTGATCAATCACCCTGGTGTTTTGTGCTCTGATCCTCTAGGGCATCCAAAAACCAAACTTGGACCTTAAGGAAAAAGTGGAGGCTGAAGACCTCAGCTCAGATGCACAAGCTTCCCCAAAGCAGGCTTCAAGAATGAATGCTGTGCTGAAGAGAACCAGGCGTGTCAAATCCCAGGTACTCCTGTTAATTAGTTCTTAGGGACAGAGAATGCTTATTTCTTCCTCCAGTGCCGCAGCGTTGGCAGTGGAACAGCCTTTGTCCAGCTGCAGGAGCATGCTCCAGAGCACCACCAGGAAGCAGTTTTTGTTTTTAAAAAAAAGAAAAAAAATCCAGAAAAGGATGTATCTCTGAGGCCTGTTTTGCTTATGGTAAATGCACCATTTATCTGAAAACTTTTAAAAGCTGCTCTTTGTCTCTTGAGAAGTGGCTTAAGCTTGAGAACTAGACAGATAAAAAGCCATTTGTGACATGATGTTGAAGCTGCTGCTTGTGCCACAGTTTTTCAGAACTTTTTAAAGCGTGCCCTTCAGTTACAGGAATACAGATGTGTGTCGGTAAGTCTTTGTTAATTGTGGAAATTTCCATCGGGACTAATTACCTCAAACCAGACAGGCTGTTCTTCTGAAGAAATGGAAACAAGTATGTGGGGAGATGCTCAGTGATTGCTGGAACTCTATAGGCTTTCCACAGTTCCTCTACTGAAAAGCAGTTTCTCTTCTGGATTAGTGATGTTACACAAACTTCCGGTATTCTAGTATGTGATATTAAAGCCTGGGAGTAGCCTCAGTAAATGACAATTCAAACCCAATTACCACCATTTAAAATGCCAATCATTAGAAATAATCTTGGGGGCTTGTCCCAGTGGCTCCATTGCTTCTGTTGCACTATTTAAAGCAGGCCTTCACCGTTTGACAGAGGTTTCTGTTGCAGGCGGTGCCCTAAGGGTCTTCACAGTAGGTCTGGTTACCTGCTTGCCAGTCAGTGGAACCTGGGCAAAAGCTGGATTTACATGCCACAAACTTAATACTTGCTTGATGACACTTGTGGTGGTTTAGCCTTGGCTGGATGCCAGGTGCCCACCAAGACACTCTGTCACTCCCCTACTCAGCAGGACAAGAAAGGGAGAAAAATAAGATGGAAAAAACAACCCTAAAGTTCTGGGTCAAGATAGAGGAAGTTTAATATAGCAAAAGGCCGTGCACAGTATCAAAAGTTATTCTCTGCTTCCCATCCACAGGCAATGTGTGGCCACTTCCCAGGAAGCAGGGCTTCAGCACACACAGTGGTTACTCTAGAAAACAAATGTTGTTTAAAAAAACCACACCAAAATCCAAACACCAAACTCTAACCCAAAACCTGAATGTGCACAGTTTTCTCCTGTTATGTCTCAGCTTCTTATTGCTCAGCAGACATCATAAGGTATGGAATACCATGTTGGTCACTTTGGGTCAACTGTCCTCGCTGTGTGTCCTCCCAGGATCTTGCTCAGCCTACTGCTGAGGTGGGAAGACGTATTGAAGAGGCAGTCTTGATGTGTGCCAGCACTGCCAGTAACAGCCAAATCACTGGTGTTACCAACACCTTGCTGGCTACCAATGCACAGTGCTGAGGGCTGCTGTGGGGAAAATTAACTTCATCTCAGCCAGATCCAGTGTGCCATTCTCAACCTACTTTAAACTCAGCAGAGTTTTTCCAAATGTTCTTACCTTGCTTTTTTTTTTTTCAAATCTTTCTTGTTACTGAGATATTTGAGTATCCTTTATAAACTTCCATCTTGTTCTATGATATCATGTTTGATTTAGACTAAATTGTCTTTTTTCATCTGTTTTCTCAACTTACTGAGGGTGACTTGATGTTATTTATCGTAGCTATGTAACAATGCATCACACGAGCAGTCCTGGGCTGTGATCTTACCAGATCTCTTGAACTGTGTATTGTTAGTGGGCTAGCCAAAAAAACTGAGAATGCTGCAGGAACTGAAGCAGTTGTTCGTGGTGTGGAATTCTGCATTGGGCTTGAACAAATCTTGTGGGATAATGCCCATATGACCTTTTTCTCATACATGGTATGAAAATGTCCCTATGTTATTAAGATCCTGGGGGATATTTTCTCCTGCTCATTTCACTAGACTAGTGGTACTTCTCATTTCTTCTTGCTGGAAAAAATGATTCTATGGTGATCCTGGCACAAGATCATTTCATTTAAAGGGACTGTGTTGCAGAAATGAGAGAGGTGGTTTTTCTTGGATCATCTGCAAAAAGTAAATACATATATGCCTTTTACTAGGCCTGTAGCCATACTGTCTTGTAAGCATTATAATTATTAAAATGGCTGAAATGAGTTCTGTAACACAGGAAAAACTCGACCTAATTTGCAAAGCTGGGATGTCCTTTGGCTCTGATAAAAGCGATGTGTAACTTTTAAGTTGCCTCTGGAACAGACCTTCGAGAAGTTTAGAGACAGATTTCTCCTCAGTAGCCCCAAATGGTAGAAGTGTAAATACCTGGGGAATGTGAGAAATTGTTTGGGGTTTCAGTGCACCTCCTTATTGTTGTCTACAACAGTAGGACTCTGTTATTTGTTTAAAGTCTTTACATGGAATTGTACCAAAGATTGTCTAGATAGTCTTCAGAGAGCAGGAACTATGAAAGTAATGTAAAAACCTGCTAAAATAGCATTTTGCTCTAGCTGAAACAGCTGAATGACTTGTGTGTAGTGTACAGAGTAGTCCAGTGCCTGGGTAGTGAGCATGGATGACTACACTGACCTCTGCATCACAGTAGATATCTTCCAAGTGCCAGAAGTACTTTCAGAAATGATCTGCATAATTTTTACAGGTAACTTAGAAAGAATGGGTGATGAGTAAGAAAGCATAAAGATAGTAATCAGAAATTACTGAAAGAAACAAAGATCCTTAGCAGTAGAAGGGGGTGGCAGACTTTCAAAAAGTGAGGTTTTTAGGTGTGTTGTTTTCTGGTTTCGTTTTTTTTTAAATTTTATTTTATATTTAGAGAATGGAAAATGAAGGAAAATAGAGAATGAGAATTCGGCTTTGTGAAAGATGAGTTGGGAATTTTTGGGCACTACAATCAAGTGTCAGTTGAATAAATTGTCTCTGAATAGGAACAGGATGGTTTGGCAATGAGAGATTCTGCTCAGAAATAATGCTTCATCCTCTTTCCCTTTTCTCTGAAGAAAACTATCACAAATGAAAACCTTAGAAGGGTAACTGAATTACTGAAGGTTTGAAAAAGAAAAGACAACAAAAAGTAGAAGGAATTCAGATTAGGAAAGGAGAGTATCCTTAAGGAAAGGCTAAATTTAGTAGAACACTTTTCTCAGGGAAGTGTAGGTGATCTGTTAGGGTGTATTTTAACTGTTGACAGATTTGTGAGGTTATATCATGATTTCTGATAGAGAAATGGAGCACTGAGGAAAAATATATATGAAGTGTTGTGTTTTTAAAGGATACTGACATCCAGTTCTAAGTAGTACATCTGTTTTCAGGGTTTTTTTACAAATTTGGTTGATTGCAGAGTAACAATTACTAAGCTCCAATTTTTATTTTTTTAATTTGAAAGATGTCCTTCCCTGAGAATAATTGGTGAAACAAAAGAACTCTGGGAGAGGCTGACAAATGCTGAAAACACGTAAATATTTTTATTTTAGGTTGTAACTATTCTGCTTTTGTGCAGAGGAGAACAATGTAAATGTTTCAAAGTTGGTGAGGGTAGGACAACAGAAAATGATAGTGTGTGAATCTGGTATAACTGGATGATGTTAGTAGGAATTGCCCATATACAAGAAAGGCCTTTGGGCTGTACTTTGAGAAGGTAAAAGGAACCAGAATACGTCTGCATCCTTAAAAAAAATTGAGGAGCTGAGAATAGCATCACTGTTTAATGAAGTTTGTCTTGCTTACACGAAAAAATATAGTGCAGAAATGTAACGGAGTTTTGTGGTGTTGGCAATGAGAAAATGGCAAGAAAGGCAGAATTTCTGCTTCAGTACCTTCACAGTTTTGAGTTGGGTGTTCTTACGCAGTCTTCCAGTACGTTGCAGAAAGATTGCTTGTGGGTTTTCTGAATGCATTGGGTATTCTCACCTTAAACTGTCAACATACTCGTGGTGTTCATAAGTTTGTATTGGAATCTGATTTTAAGGAAATGTTTCCATATCAATAGGCAACCTGTTCTTTTGGAAAACTGTAGAGCTTTTTCCGCCTGAGCATGGAAGGATTGCATCTACTTAGGTTTAGTGGAATCCAAGTAAATCTGGGCGATCGAGTTAGGAAAATATATTTAGGCAATGCATTTTTAGACCAAGCTTTAGAACTAAAGAAAGTTGCTGCATGTTAATTATTTATTTTCAGTAAATGTGATAGTAAAATTATTGTTCAGGTGTTGTTGAGAAAATTATCTTAGGCCACAATGGCAGGAAAGAGAAATTGTGGAGATCATTCATTGGTGTTGCTGAAATTATGGAAAATGGTACTGTGCTGAGCAGTGTAATGTGGGCTGATTCTGTCAGGTTCTATTAGTTGACAGAATGGATGAACTGTTAATGAATTTCAAGTGAGAGCTGAGGAACTATGAAATCTCCAGGTGGCAGGCTTTCCTGTACAACAAAGTCAGTGCTTCCTTATGGCTTGTTTGCAAAAAAAAGACGAATTTACGAGGAAATTTGCCAGTTAGCATGCCATTTCAGAGTGGGCTTACAAAGTTGGTAACAAATATCTAAAGTCAAAGTAATTTAATACCAACATAGGATTCATAGATGTTCAAAATGAGAATATCAGCAATAACCAGCTTAGAAAGATGCTGGTTAGCATAATGCATACACAGTTCAGTGGGAACAGGGACTCTAAATATCACCAAAAATTCCTGAGAGTAATTTCCTAGGAAATTATATCTCATCTAACGTGTTCCAGAAGCAAGAAAAGTAACTGGCTTAGACTGAATAAACTGAAATTATCATCTTCTAGCTTTATTGAAAGTGCATTTTAACTTAGTTTGTTTTGTATGTTTGTTTATCGATTAAAAACTGAATGTGTGTCATCCCAAGGGAGCTTATTTAATGCACAATGTATCGGGCCATAAATCTGTGGAAAATAACAGGGAATTCAATTTGCTGAGATCTTTTAAGATGAGTGAATTTCAGGAGGAAGATTGCAAATAAGGTGAATTTAGTGGCCTTCTATACCAGCTTGGAAAAGTTTTGCCGAATATAAGGACACAATGTAAAATAAACCCCAAGATGATTGCACTGCAGGTAAATCAGAACATGGAGGTTCTTTTTGCTGTTAGGTTAGTGATAATGATGTGGGGAAAATGAGGTAGGGGAGTAATGGGAAACGGGAGGAAGTTCATTTGAACAGAAAATTTCAAATGAAAATTTCAACTCTAGGGGCATGGAGTTGTTCCCTGATGGGTGGTCTTGTGTTTTATTCTGAGGTTGTGAGGGCACGGTAAGTAGCTGTGTACTCATAGTGTTTCATCACAAACATAGGAGCAGCCAAACTTGAGGAAACACAGAGTAGGTTGGAACTCATTAGTGTGATGTGTATGTGTCTACTCAAGGAAGCTGGTAAAAAAATCCTGTTGAAACTGTAGTGTTGACATCCAAGCACTTTACTGAATCATGCCGATTTTTGGAAAGTACTGCTGTGGCATTCTTCTAATTTACTTTTTGCTAAATGACGAACCTGGTTCTCTTATTTGCAGTATATGTGACTTTCTGTCGTTTATCTGTAATTCTAAATAGGAAATAATTTGGAGAGTTGGGACAAAAATGTTTTTATTGCATTTGCATTTGTTCATTGACTTCAGGAACAGAAAGTTGTTTCTTTTCATGCCTGTTTCGTTTCTTTTGATGACCTGATGTTGTGAGAAAGTGGAATATTAAAAAAAAAATAAATTACAAGGAGACCTGGAGGGGAAATACTGACACTCTGTGGGGATGTGGCTTGTTTTTTATTTTTAGGCAGAGGGAGGAGAAATGAGTAGAAATACTGAACTGAAGAAGCTGCAGATCTTCGGAGCTGGACCCAAGATGATGGGACTGGCACTGGGAGCAAAGGATAAAGAGGGTAATTAAATCTTGGGCTTATCTCTTTGTAACGTAGAGAGGCTGTTACATCTTTATGCATGTCTCTAGAGACAACATCAAGAAGTAAGCAAATCATTATAACTGAGAAAAGAAAGCTAAGTATTCTAGGGTTTCATTCATGAGAGATTTACAGGGTGCTTCATGTAACTTGGCATACTTTCAGCTCTTTCTATATTATATAGCAACAATAACAATTAAGCAGCTGTTGTATGAACTGAGTGACTGGAAGGGAAAACAGAATTAGAGAATACTGAAACCACTCCTGCCAGCTAATTGCAGAAGTTAGGAGTGTAATTCACTCTTGTTTTGTAAAGGAGTTGGGATCATCTGTGAAGATAACCAAAATAAGTTTTCCTAATCCCTGTTTATTTTACATTAGCCAGGTATTTTTCTTTCTTCAGACTGTTGGGTAGTTTCTGATACAGAAGGCAGGATACCAGGCTGGACATCTGTGTTGTTTTTGCAAGCTAAGTCTATCTTGATGTGGTATTGATAGCATTTCATTTTACTCTACGTAAAGATGAGGTGACGCGAAGACGGAAGGGAACCAGATCAGAAGCATTTGGAATGCAGATGAGGCAACGCAAAGGAACTCTTTCTGTCAACTTTGTAAGTTTGATTCCTTGGCTTTTATTTCTGATAATAAGATACTAATTGATTTACTAAGATTTTTTTTTTAATACACCCCTCCACTCACACACAGATAGATGAATGTATGGACACTGCAACAGTTAGGGGAAGAATGAACAGTATTTTGAAAAATAACTTATGGTCTAGGTTTCTGGTTTAATCTTTTGGACAGGAAGATGTTGCAACATGAAGGTACTTGCTGGTCCTGGGTTTGAGGACTTGCTTGACTACACAATTCTGCTACATGCCTTCAGTAGCTCACTTTCTGTTTAAGCTCCACTTTGTAGAATATATAATGCTATTAGTCTTCCTTAAATGATATTTGGATGTGCTCCAGTACTTCAGGAGTTTGCTTTTTTGCCATTCCAATTTTATTGTATATCTTCCGGTTTGAGTTTAAGCTTGCCATTATACAAGGCTATACAAGTGAAGCCCCTAAGGGGAAAAATGAAATGATTGACACTCTGATGTTTGACTGTGAAAAAACAGTGTATAGTTCTTAATGTCTTTCATAGCACGTGACTTTACTTTTAATGTGTCCTAATGTAGCATATGTATGCAATCATAAATGAAGATGCATGCTTTTAATGTCTTAAGAATGGCACTCTTCACTAGTAATTGAGCTGTTCTTTTTTTCTTAGTCTGAAAACACTTGCAAGAGCTTATTTTAAATTTTAACCGTAGAAAGCCAAGGCAGCTGAAATTCTCTAGTAATCATATTTTTATATGTAGAAATGCCTCCTGGTGAAAAAGAAATGTGGGAGAAGTCAGATATTTAAAAAACACATCATTGTGCTGTTGTAGTTAGAATTGGCGTGCTCTGAATTTTTAAAAAATTGTACTACTACTGAGTATATAGTGTTCTTAGGCTGTGTGAGTGTTGTGATCATTTTGTTCAAATAATATTTAATGTAAATAGTTTCCTTAATCTCTGAGGTTTTTTATAGAAAGCTGTATTTGTTTGCTCTTTTAATTTGCTCCTATTTATAAGAAAAAATGAAAATGCTGTAGCAGCAGAAGTGCTGTGTTTGTAACTGTGATCTTGCAAAATTCTGTGGCTTGGTACATTTTGGTTCCACAATATTTTTTTTTTTTATGAGTGACTAAGAGATCTTCAAGGGAAGCAGTCAGTCTTTGAAGTGCACAGGTGATACATTAGCCATATATCATTTTTCTTTGAAAAATATGCGCTGCAGTGTTTACACTTCTCCCTCATTTATTGTTTTATGGAATGCTAACTGAAAACTTTTTTTCTATATAAATGCTAACTGTGAAATAAAATGTAGCTTTTTCTTTTTACCTCCCCATCTGATAAATATATATCACCATAGTCTTAGTGTGTTTTGTTACATGGCTGGGAGGCTTGTTTGTGGTTATTGTGTATTCACAGATCTACTTGTAGTGAATAGGTGTTTCAGTGCAGCCCTTGATTTGACAAATCATCGCTTGGGCTGGCAAAAGAGATTACTGAATGCCAGAACAAGAATTTTGAGAGAAGAAGGTATTATCAGTGATAGGTAACTAGTGAATATCACAGAATAGCCTCCTCTTACAAGCACCGTTTTCATGTACTTCTAAGTTTTAGGAAAAGCACCTGGAAATGTCTGCTACAGTACCTTTCCTCCATTTTATACACTTGCCACAAAAGCCACTAGTTTGGTGTTTTAGACAGACATAATAGTCAATGAGGTTGAGTGTGTGGATCTTTTTAAAAGGGGAAAATTACATGGCTTTATTGGAACTGCATTGTTTTTGAAAACCATTTCTTAAGAAACCTGACCAATCTTCTTTAAGTGTATTATTGCATAGCTAGGAAGTTGCGTACTGAACTAGGCTTGTGTCACCAAGATGGGGTTGACATCAAGTATATAACACAACTGCGTGAACTTGATCAGCTGAAAAGCGCGCTTTTTTGGGTGACATCTTGATGAAAATTCCAGACCCCAAAAGTAACCCCACCAGTTGTGGTGCTGTTTCGAGGTGCGTGAAGGAAATAGGCCCCGCCTGAGTAGTCCTGTGACTGATGGGAATTGTAGCAGAATTTGGAGCAAGTGTTACGCATTAAGTTCATGTTGTTGTTAAACATTTATATGTAACATATTTTTTAGCTGTGATAAAGTAATACGCAGTTTCTTCATTTAGATTATGTTACAGATCTTCAATACTATTTTAAATATTTATATTACAGTTAAAATCTTTAGACAATACAGGAAACAACAACAAAAAAAATTGAAGCTTGTTGCTGCTGTTTTCAGTCCCTGAGACTACCTGCCAGTGGGTGTTGTTGAGAGATTATCTTGGGCAGTCACCTGTGAAAACTGTTTGCTGTCGTATTGGGAGTAATACTTGTCTCTTACCATTTGGAGTTTTTATCCTTTATTTTGGAGAAAATGAGAAATAAGTTTGTACCTTTACATGTAGTTTCCTTCCCTTCCCCTTGGACTTTTTGATTGAAATCTGTAGGTTTGTGGGCTTTGTTCCCTCTTCTTTTCCACTGAGAATAATTAATGTACTGTTGCAAGTGATGGTGTCTGTGCCTCTGAAATAGTTTTTGGTGATATTCCTCAGCCATGTGCTCTTTGTAGGGATTTACCTTGAATTGTTTTCTGTGAGAGGGGCCCAGAGAGAGGGAGAGCATGAAAAAGAGTGTAATCTACTCTTTTTTTTTTTNTTTTTTTTTTTTTTTTGTCTTAGAATAATGCAAAAGAGATGCTTC
Organism: Zapornia atra; assembly: GCA_013400835.1. Lineage (NCBI taxonomy): Eukaryota > Metazoa > Chordata > Aves > Gruiformes > Rallidae > Zapornia > Zapornia atra. The sequence continues at coordinate 277,215 of VZTU01002992.1, read as the reverse complement.
TTTGAGTTTTATAGAAAACATTTGTTGAGCTGAACTGGATAGTTATTTTGCATCACCCCAGGTCCCCCTGCTTCCCACGTGTTCCTTCTTCGGGAAAGTGAAACATAGTCATTCATTATCAGTGTTTCTTATGAACTAGAGGAGACTGTGTTCATGTTTGACGTTTGCATTTCAGACTTTAGGATTGCATCCTTTGTTTAAGGAATGCAGGTTGGATACAGAAACTTTTTGTTACATCTTCTTTTTTTTTACTTTTTTCCTTTTTTTTTTTTTCTCCACAGGTTGATCTCTATGTTTGCTTATTCTGTGGCAGAGGAAATAATGAGGACAAACTGCTACTGTGTGATGGATGTGATGACAGCTATCACACATTTTGCTTGATTCCTCCTTTACCTGATGTACCCAAAGGTGACTGGAGGTGTCCAAAGTGCGTTGCTGAGGTACAGTTCAAGAACTACTCAATCTTTGTATATATACTTGTATTCCTCGAAAAATCAGAAGAGCTGCAGTTCAGCTCAGTCCGGTTCCATGTGGGTAGAAGCCATGGTTTTGTTTGGAATATTGTCAGGATGAGTTGTGGATCTCTAGATGCTCTTGATTTGATGAGCTGTGAGGAGAGAGAAATGTTTCTTCCAGAGCTGAGGCATAACCTTTGTTTATTGTACAGCTGTGCGACTGCTAAAATTTTGGCCTTTGTATGCCAAGAACTGAAACTCAGTTTGGTAAGCTGGTAGTGGGACATTAGGGTGAGAAGTAGGGTTGTGCTAGATGTTTCAGGACAACAGTGAGCCATTTTGTAAACTCTGAAGTAACTGAAGTATGTGATTTATGCATATTGAGAAGTCATTAGGGCATTGTTCAGAATAGCTTGTAGCAGGAAGTGTAAGAAGTGATTCAAAAATTAGTAACTGTTTTAGATTTGGTTTAGACTAAAAAAAGGAACTGTTGAGGCCCTGAAAGTGGAAGCCAGTTGAATTTCATTGTTTGAAAAAGAAGAGCTACCACATTGCAAGAGATGACTGATAAACAGCTTAAAGGCAGCAAACATGATTTGGCTGGCTTTGTATTTGTCTTAAGAAAATGGATTTCAAAAGCTCAGGAAGTTAGTAGATGTAGGATTCAGAGGAAGAAAGCTTACTGTTTCTAAATCTTAATTTTGTGAGGGGCAGTTGTGTGCACACACATGTATATACCATATCCCCCCCACACCCTTCCTGCTGTGGGCTTCTGCTCTTTACGGTGGTGTATGAGTAGTTGTGCAGTCACGAAATGAGGTGGATCAGCTCGTGGCTTTCTAACCTTTCACCAAAAGAGATTCTTGTCAGATGAACTGAGGCAAATGCTGTTGTGAGAGGTGGAAATTTATAGTTACAGTCAAGGGGAGAGATGTAACTAACCCTTTGGGCTGCTGCTCACAGAGTGGGTTAAGCTACTTGGTTATTGTTCCCTTGAGAGAGGAATGAAGGAGTATTAGCAAACTATAGCAAACCAACGTGGAGGTAATTTAGCGAATATAATAGTGACTACAGTGGTTGAAGGATATGGCAACTCTCAAGAAATTGCAGTACTACTACTAGTAAAACCAGGGATATGTTATTCCCAAGGAAAAAATACACTTGTAGGGGGAAAAATAGGCATGTCGGGACCCAATTGGGAAAGTTAAGGTGCCAAATTTAAGTCATTACTAGCAAATAAAAGTACTTGAAAAATACTGGAAATACATAGAAAGTAAGAGGAAAATGGGAGAAAACATAGCTATGTTATGTAATGGAGAACAAACAAATAAAAGCAGAAAGGTGTTTGAAATGCTTAGTAGTGCTTTTTGCCTCAGTTTTTACTTCAAATGTTAATTGTGCACAGATGCTTAATATAATGTTAACAGCAGGGTGCCAGAGCAGAAGCAAGGAAGAACAGGGTAAGGAGTTACATATATTCAGGTCAACATTGACAGTGTTTACAGATGCTGTAGATTCTCTGTTGCAGGCTCTGTTTAAGAACTGCTTTCATGAATGTTCCTCTTGAAGAAAAACTAACTACTGATCTCTTGAATTCCTTTCTGGTCCTGTTTCTTAATGACCATCAGATAATTATGTCGTTGTGTCAGATACACAGGCTGAAAAAGGCACTGTAGAAATGGGTGGGGAGGGTGTCTGAAATGTGAACTAGTATTTTTGCACTCTTGGGATCAGTGGGGATAGAACAGTGGGAGACTTGAAGGTTTTCTGCGAGATGGACCATGTCTGTTAGCTGTGTTGCGTTGCTTTTATTTCCTTCTTCCTCTTCGATATACTTTGACGGTGACAAAGCGGTTGATGATTTGCTGACTTGATAAGACTGAAGCACTTGTAGGGTTTGTTCCTGTGCAGTTATTCCACAGGTGCTTGAATCCAGCATGTCTAAGAACTGCCTGAAGGCCATCTAACCTCCTTGTGCACTGTCTCGCTCGGTGTTTGGCAGAAGTAGATGATGAAATTTAGTGTTGGACAGGAAAGCAGAAGTGTGTAGCGCTGGGGTTTACCGTGTTAGATTAGCTTCTGTACAATAAATTCTGTTCTGTTTCCGTTGTGGTAGGACTTCCTCAGCTGAGAAAAGCATTGAAACCCCATAGCTAACTGTGTTTGGTAAGGACTCGGATGGATGCTTAGGGCTTTTTGCTAAAAATGTAACTGTGTCATAATCTGCTGCAGGGCACAACATTTTTATGTTCTGTCTCCTAGGAATGCAATAAGCCCCGTGAGGCCTTTGGATTTGAACAAGCTGTCAGGGAATACACTCTCCAGAGCTTTGGTGAAATGGCTGATAACTTCAAGTCTGATTATTTCAACATGCCGGTCCATGTGAGTTTCAGCTTCTGCTGTGATTCCTTGCAGGGAAAGAGTGTTCAACTGATCCTGAATTTTTGCTGAGGCATCTTAGCTTTCTGATATCCGATCTCATTTCGACTTTATTTCACCATTTTCCTGCAATGGATAGATGGCTTTATTGCTTGTTAGGGTACACCTTACTGGCCATACTCTAGGTTAAAGTTCTTGCCCTTTATGATCAATTGAACCAAGTAACTTGTTCTTGCTTGGCAAAGGAGTCTTTCTCCTGCCCTTCCTGTGGCTTTTGTCTTGGTTCAGTTTGTTCAGAGGATAAATCGTTTTCCTCCCTTTTACAGTCTACAGTCTTCTCTTGTAGACAAGTCAACAGACTGAGTCTGCCTGATTATCAGGGTGGGTTGTTTTGGGTTTTGTTTTTTTTTCTGTATCTCAGCAGCACTGAAAAAACTGGTATGTCTGTTTTGGCACGCTTGGACAATTCCATTGTCCTGTAGACTGCATGCAGCACCAAACTCCTCTCAGGATTCTTTGGTAATTTATGGGCATTCTTGCTAAAGCTTCTACCTTTTAAGGACTCAGATTTATTATACAACTTTGGGACATGGACCAAAGCAAGGAATGAAGCTTATTTGTAAAATAAGCTTCATAAATAAATGCATGTATGTATGAATATGAAGACTACACTCTTGAGCACCACTCTTTGAATTTCTGTACTCAAAAGTTTCGGTCATTATCCTCTGAAATAGTTTGGACTTTGCATGCTGCTTGGATTCCGATGGCTGTGTCCTTCCCTCCTTCGTAGCTATACTTCTGGTAACCTCCTCTTCTTTTTTGTTTGTTTCATCCCTTATGGTGTGGCATCCTATTTCTGTTACAGCCACTGCTAAGGAATACAGACCAAACTGTAAGGCTTTGAAGAGATAAAACAGAGGGAGTGACCTTGGTGTTTGAACATTCATGGGGGATTAGTAGTGATCTATTGCTTGAATCAGAATTTTTATGTTGGGTCTTACACCCTAACGTCTTTTCTACTTTCAGATGGTTCCCACTGAGCTTGTAGAAAAAGAATTCTGGCGATTGGTGAGCAGCATAGAAGAAGATGTCATTGTGGAATATGGAGCTGATATCTCATCCAAAGACTTTGGAAGTGGCTTCCCAGTGAAGGATGGCCGACGAAAGCTGATGCCAGAGGAGGAGGTAAGGAACAGGACATGCAGACTGGCTCCATTCTTTACACTGCATAAGGTTTTACATTAAGAGTGTAGGCCAGAAATCAGCGTGGATTTTTTTAATGAAGAAATGGCTTAAGGCTTTTTTGCATGCACTTACTTATTTTGAGCAGGGTATTAATCTGATATTTTAGGTTCTTTTACAGATCTGGTTGCTGATAGCTAAGCTGCTCTTTGTGATTTTAAGTCTCACCTGGTTTGTATCACTCAAATGTATCAGGCAAAGATATGTAAGTTGTTACAGTATGTCTGAATATGGGCAGATGAATATTTTTTTTTCTTGATTTATTGTTCTGAACCTATTTGTTACAGTGTTAGCTACAGAAACATGATTCTGACCTCCTTAGGAGGTTCCAAGTAGGTAAAATAAACGCATTTGATTTACGTTGTTTCTCTGATTGTTCATACTGTAAGAATGAAAAGATGCAGATAAAGCATCTTGTTACAGAAAGTTTTATAGAGCATGTGCTTACTTGTTTTCCCTCATACTAAACTGTGTCTGATGTTTTCTGACTGCTTCTGTGTTTAAATTCAGAGGTGTGGTTTCGTGATTACAAAGCCTAAAATCAATTTATCTGCTCAATGGAAGAGGTAATCCTGCCCACTATTGTCTTCCTCCCATACCTGCACCTTCCTACCTGTACCTTTGTTGGCTAAGCAGTGATTGAGTAGCTGCTTGGTGAGTCAGAACTCCCTGATTGTCTGTTTGCATTAAGTAGTAATTAAAATAATAATTCTAGCCATATCACTTAAATCTGACTCACTGTGTTGTCTTTATTGTGTCAGAACAAAGGAAACAGCAGGAACGTGTGGCTGAGCTGAGGCTGTGACCAGTCCTTTCAGCAACTATGGGACGTGCCTAAAATGACTGTGAATCTGTGCTAACGGCTTATTTTAAGGCGGAAACTAGACTAATGCACAGTAGTGAGCCTTTAAAGCAGTCTCTTTTGATTTTAATTTTTTTTGTACAAACCATGTGTATTTGAATTTAAAGGTGGGATAGTTTAACTGGTGATGCTCTCTTCTCAGAAATGAGTGTAGGAATTTCTTTCAAGAACTTTCTGAAGTAATACATAAGGATCAAGATAAACTGCAGCACAGTAAAGCAGATATTAAGGCAGAAATAATGCAAGTTTCACTGCGTTGTTTACAATTTTAAGTAATCCTATGTTATTGAAGGCCTCTACCTTTTGTTGTTCTACTAGTGCTGCTTGTACTCCACCAGAAAATTGTGAAACCTACAAACTTGGGTGAAAAAAATGAAAACCTAGTTATATAAACCTTGATGCTCAGGAGATGGGCTGTGCATATTAAGGTACTAGGACTAGCTTTAAATCTTAGTCAGATTAATAGCTGACTAAGATATTCAAGGAAATAATTTCTAATTTTGATGCTTCATTGTTGCAGAATATTGCCCACTGTCAGCTATAGAAGTAGGCTGATTTCTTACTTTGTACTTTCTTTTTCTGGTGGTGTTGTCCTTATATTCTTCTGATTTATTCAGAATTCTCTCCTTTTTTTGCAGGACTATGCGCTTTCTGGTTGGAACTTGAATAACATGCCGATTCTAGAGCAGTCGGTCCTTGCGCACATCAACGCGGATATCTCTGGCATGAAGGTACCGTGGCTGTACGTGGGGATGTGCTTCTCCTCCTTCTGCTGGCATATTGAAGACCACTGGAGCTATTCCATCAACTACCTGCACTGGTATGAGCTTTGTGCATGTACCTTACGCTGCCTGGTTTGCTGTTAGCAAATTTTGTAGTTCTGCTTGAAAATGCTGGTGATATTTTTAACCAAAAAGCTGAACGTGATGAGCTGTCTGTATTTGTACCTGAGGCTGGGTAAAAGCAAATTTTAAGAACTTTAGTGTTTTTTATTAACTGATTAAATATTCTGGTGCTGCCAAAAGTCCGGTGTCACTGTAAAATCATGCTTTATAGGCTCACATCTTTCTTAAGAGAGTGTTTGGTTTTGAACTTAGTTTACTGGTTCCCTGCTCATGATTTAAAGTTGATATGCCACGCCCCCCACCCCGTGCTGCACATGGAGGCTGCTGCCTCGTGGCTTACACAGGCGTCACAGAGGACTGTGTACACAGATCTGCTGAACACAGAAATACAAGAAAGAGAATAGAAATTTGAAAGTAATTCTGACTTTGAGAACAGCCCTACAAGTATTCAGTAGTGATACTGGTTCCAGTATTCAGTAGTGATACTGGTTCCAGTATTCAGCTTTTGTGTTTGAAAAGCAGAATCGTGATTAATTGTATTGCAGTCTTCCCAGTTCATTAGGCTCAGTCACAGTGGATGGAGAGGTGAGGAGGGGAAGGCTGTGGGAAGCACCTCCTCAGAGTAGAAAGTTTGTTGTACCTCTGGTAAGGATGAGTTGATATCCTTTAGACTGATTGCACGCTTCTGGAGAAGCATCTTTTGCCAGTAAGAACTGACCTGCAGGCTCAGGAGGGGGATAAATTTTGTTTTGAGTTCAGTTATTGTCCTCGGGGTGCTGTTAACTAGGTCAGCCTGGGAGGTCTTTGTGACAGCCGGCGGGATGGCGCAGCCCGGAGGCCGAGGAGCCGTTCCTTACCGGCGTTACCGCCCGCTCTCCACCAGCAGGTGTCAGCGGAGCCCGTAGGAAGTGCCTGCGGGAAGCGCTGCGCTGTGCCTGCCTGGCTTGGGGTGCTTGGTGGCCAGGCTACCGATATGGTTAAATAGTGCTGCGTAAACAGGTTCAGATACTTCCGTAGACTGCTGCTTGTACTGCTGAAGAAAACTGGTGAACCTCAGCACTATAGGTACTGGGTCATTCCAGTTTATTTTGGTTAAGGCAGGACTGGAAGGACTGGAATAATATATTCTCAAGTAATGTTTTATGTTTAGTTTTGGTCTTGTTAACCTCTTTCTTCCCTTATGCTTAACTAGTTCATGTTATTAGGCGCTTTTTATTTTAGCAGTCAGTGGACCAGTGGTTTTCATTAACTGGCTATATCTATTAAAAGGATTGCTTATATTCGTTGCACTGTTCGGTGTTTTATTCTTTCCACGTCTGCTTAGCTGGTATACTATCCCTTGGGTTCAGAAACAGGACTGCTCTAAGCCTGAGTGGAGAAGTGCCATGATTCTCTTAAACATTAGCCGTGATGGCCAAGGATTTTTGTAAACTTTATTTTCTAAAGGAAGGTGATCCTCCGTTTTATCCCTCGAGTGCATGGTAAATTACAGTTATCTTCCACATTAGGCTTGTCATGGCAAATCTGTTGTCAGGTATGTTGAGAATTGTGTTGTGTAATTTTTTTTTTCAGGTTTGAATGGTACATCTTGAAGATGATTAATAATGAAATATGTTTTCATGTGTCTATATGCAACATATTTGGGGTGTGTGGACAGTGGTGCTAGATTTTAGGCATACCTTGGAGTTGGGTGGCACCATTATTTCAAATAATGTGTTTGTTTATTACTGTGTTTGTGTTTTGTTAGGGGAGAGCCAAAGACATGGTATGGTGTGCCATCTCATGCAGCAGAACAGCTAGAGGATGTGATGAAGGAACTGGCGCCTGAGCTGTTTGAATCTCAGCCTGATCTCCTGCATCAGCTGGTCACTATTATGAACCCCAATGTGTTGATGGAACACGGCGTACCCGTGAGTAGCACATGCACATTTTTTACGTAACTACTCCTATACGCTCCCTTTTTTACATGCTCTGCCAGATTTGTGTAACAATGGTTTAGCATAACTGAATAATTTTTATAGTGCATGTTTATGTATTCAATTCATTAGTTATGGGATATTTTTTAAAGCTGTTTCCTAGGATCTTCTTTAGGCTTACCATGAAATGTACATTATTTTAGATCAGAAGTATGCCAAGCTTCTTACATAAAATAACTTACCGAACAAGTTCATGTTGTGTTACAAAGCTTACCCTGACATAGCACTAAGTTTGTTTGTGAAATGCTTTTAATATCTTTTGACAATAAAATGCTTGTCTCGCGTTCAGTAGAAATCTCAGCATTACATAATGCTTTCTTGACCAAACAAAATTAACAGCAGATGTTTAAGTGGCAGTTGCTATCATTTGCTGTTGTCTTGGGATAAATTGCTTCCCTGGCAAATACCCCAACAAAGTAAACCATAAACTCTTTCCAGAAGCTTTTGCACTTTGTGGTACAGTGGATTAAATGATGATAAAGAAATATCCCTTCTGGGACTTGTAAAGAGAATTTTCAACTGTTGCCTTATATATTCAGCTTTTTTGAGTAAGGCTATAAACTGAAGATTCTCTTTAAGGCAGAACCAATCCTTAGACACTTTTGGAGTAGCTACATTGTGTGTGGTGTCCTGTGGGTAAATAAAATGGTGTTCAAATGTCTTGTAATTATGTGTCTTAAATTAAACTTGCAACAGAGTTTATATTTTTTCTTTATCCTCCCTTACTTTAGGTGTACAGGACCAATCAGTGTGCTGGCGAGTTTGTTGTGACCTTTCCTCGTGCCTATCACTCTGGATTTAACCAGGGATATAACTTCGCTGAAGCTGTGAACTTCTGCACTGCTGACTGGGTCTGTTCTTTTGTATATGTTAGCTATGTCTCTGCTATGTCACCTTTGCAAGGAGAGTGTTCATAACTTTCCTATCTGAATAGTCTTTTATGCTATACGGCATGTTTTATGTTTATAGCTCCTGGTACAAGAATTGAAGACTGATGTGAGTTTTCATTATGGAAAATCATTGTGATGAGCACATGATTTTAAGCAGCTTTGAACTGAAACTCTGTCTTGTGGTCTTCCTTTTTAAATATTGATCTAATAATCCACATCTCACAGTGTCCTTAGTATGTTTTGATGCCAGTTTCTGAATTTGATACAGATTAATGTACCGTCTTGAGCAGCTGTTGTGATTTGAATGTTCGAAGTAGGTGTGTAAGAGTCTTTGCTTTTCTTTTGTGACAGCTCATTACACCTTTAAATCTTACTGGTGCTTGTAAATATAGCCAGGCCACACCAGAGCATAGTTTATGTGGATTCTTCAGTAATCTGTCAAAAGTGTGTCCTATCACTATCCATGGTTTACAGTTGGAAGTTATGTTACTATTTGTAGTTTATCTCAAACTTCTTTGTTACACTCAAACAGGAATTTTAGCCCTTAATGAGAGAATTTTATTTATTTCTCAGAGAAGCACTTTGCAGGATTGACAGTCAGTGTTTTTTTTTTCTCCTGTGTTCATGATGCAACCTTTGTATCACCTCCTGAAAAACTGCTACACTCACAGCGCTCACCTTAAATTTCCTTTGCTTATGCAAAATGTAACCGGAAATCTGTGTAGCAAATTCATCTAGTGTTTTGGTTTGTGGGGTTTTTTATTTATGGGGGTTTTTACTTTAAAAGGCACAAAATTATACCAGCCTTGGTTAACTAGGCATCTTGTGTTAAATGTCTGTGTCCAAACATAGTAATATCCAGAGGGCAATGCATTCACCTTAGCATAGACCAGATGACTTTTTTTGTGCAAGTTTCTTTCCACTGGAAGTAAATTAAAGAGCTTAGGGCAACTCTTAAAATTGTGTCTGAAAGTTAGGCATGGAAGGTTATGACAGATGCCCTCTCTAATGTGGATATCTTCTTTGTGACATTTAAGTTTATAACTGGCACTGTCCCATAAGCTACAACTGTCTTAGTCTTGTTCCAGGTTTTGTCAAAGGATGGCAAGGGGGAAGCTAAGAAATAATCTTAAAATGTCTTTTCCCAAAATAATAGCTAGCTGTTGTTTTTTTGTAGCTTCCCATTGGACGTCAGTGTGTGAGTCATTACCGAAGGCTAGGACGCCACTGTGTTTTCTCCCATGAGGAGCTGATCTTCAAGATGGCGGCAGATCCAGAGTGCTTGGATGTTGGGCTGGCGGCCATGGTCTGCAAGGAGATGACTCTAATGATAGAGGAAGAGACACGGCTAAGGGAGTCTGTCGTACAGATGGTGAGTAATAAAAGACAAATCGTACTTTGCTTGCAAAAGAGCTTTTGCTTCCCCCTCTCCTCTGCCTGGATTAGAGTTTTAGCAAGTATCTTTTTTTTTTTTGTTAGGGAGTGTTGATGTCTGAAGAAGAGGTGTTTGAACTGGTTCCAGATGATGAGCGTCAGTGCACAGCTTGCAGAACCACGTGCTTCTTGTCAGCTCTTACGTGTTCCTGTAATCCTGAACGTCTGGTATGCTTATACCATCCATCCGACTTATGTCCATGTCCCATGCAGAAGAAGTGTCTGAGGTACGCAGGATTATTTTTTTTTCTCCCACTTCTATTCCATATCCAATAGTTTGCTGGAGACTAGTGACCTAATACAACACTTGACCACACTTCTCTCTTCCTTTATTCAAGGAATGGTTTTATTCTCTTGGCTTGTTTCTTGGTTCCAGGGCAGCAGGTTTTATATGTGTCTTTCTGGCCTTGCTGTAGCTGGAAGAACTCAACAAAAGCAACATCCTGGCTTTCGGCTGGGCATTAATATTCTTTCTGTCTCTTCCTTCTGTATCTCCAGGTATCGGTACCCACTAGAAGACCTTCCTTCTTTGCTGTATGGAGTGAAAGTTAGAGCACAGTCTTATGACACTTGGGTCAGTAGAGTTACGGAGGCTCTGTCGGCCAATCTCAACCACAAGAAAGGTCAGACTTCTGTTGTTCATAGTAAGATGTCCGGAAACTCCTGCATTTCTTATGTTTGCATTGAATGAAACACTGTGTATTGTTTAGTCAAAAAAATAAAAGGTAATTGAGAGGGCAATGCAGCTCATCATTGTGCATTTCAAATTGAATTCGCCTGTTGGAACCTTGATTGAAGGCCTTTGAAGCAGTCTAAAATCTCTTCTGGTTTTGCATCCAAATTATTTATGTACTGTCATTACAGATGTGATTGAGCTGAGAGTAATGTTGGAGGATGCTGAAGACAGGAAATACCCAGAGAACGATCTTTTCCGTAGGCTCAGAGATGCTGTGAAAGAAGCAGAGACCTGTGCTTCAGTAGCACAGCTGCTTCTGAGCAAAAAGCAAAAACACAGGTAGGAATGGCACTTTTTTTTTCAACAGCTTCCATCTGTCTATTTTGTTATTTGGTTGGTCCTGGAAATACAAGAACCACGGGGTGTCACAGCCTACTAACTTTTTTCAGTTCTTCCTGCTCTTGGCGCTGCAGTGAGCGGTAGGGGAAGCAGGTAGGGTGACAAGGAAGTGGAGTTGGTTGGAATGTGTTAAATGTTCTCCTTCGAAGAAGTTGTTTATTTGATCATGTATGATCTGTGTGCCTGGGAGAGTTGTAGGGAAAGACAGCTGGAAGAAAAAATGTAATGAAAGTCTTGTCATGAATGTTTTTATTTTAGGTAGTATGGCTAAGTACATAGCTTAAAGTTATAGAAGGAGTATCTGCCTTGGATTGCAAAGTGAAACATTTGAAAACTAGGCAATACCAATTCTGGTTGGTGAGGCAAGCATAGTTCTATCTTCCATTACATTTCTCAAAAATATTTCTAATTTTGCTAGTGGTTCTCAAGTTGCAAGAATATGTTTTGGTGCTGCTGGAGTTACCAGAAGGTGTAAAGGAAATGTGTTTTGCCAGCATTGACTGGGACAAAAGGATCTTGGAGAGCAGAGCAGTACAGAGAGAGCAAAAACAATCCATAATTTGAGCCAGTCTTGTACTTTTTGGGAAGGACCATGAGAGGGAGTGATGAGTGGCTGCAGAGTAGTGGCTTGCCTCAATGAGTTTGGACAGTTTAGACTCCCATAGTTCTGTGTGCTGCCTGCCTTGCCTTTGTCTGCCTCAGTTTACTGTGCCACCTGGCCCTGCTCGGCAATCTGCTGGATGTATCCCCTTGTTCTGCAGTCAGAAGCCTTGAGCAACAGGTTCCTTATCTCCTTTACATTCTGTGTGATGAGTAAAAGTCCCATAGAAAATAATTTGACCAGGTGACTGTAACTCCTGTGCCAGCTGTGCGACTTGGGCAGCTTGCATTTCCTCTGTTGAGTGTAAAATTTGGCTCTGCAGTTTCCTGGGGGTTTTTGCCTGTGTAGTCTTTGTGTATAACTTCAGACTTCTCAAGGCAGGGAGCAAAAAGTAAATAATCTGTTAGTTATTGTCCTGGTGCTGGTTCTGGCCAGGCTGGAGTCAACCTCTTCAAGTGGCCAGCCCAGGTGAGCTGAGTCAGCCAGGGCTGTTTCAACACCACCTGACATCCCTCCCCCATAAAAGGGGCTGGCTGGGGAGGGGCACAGGCTTGGTGTCTCCAGAGCAGTCTGAGTGTGGCTGGGGCATCAGGTTAGTTGGTCCTTGCATCGTGCAGCACTCTGTAATTGTTGGGTCAGTAAGTAAAACGTGCATTAGCACCAGGTTTTAAGTGAAATCGGCTGTTACTGTTCTACTTTCATGGTGCTGTTGTCAGTAAACTGCCCTTATCCCAACCCACGCGGAGGTTCTGTCTCTTTCTCCTCCGGGAGTGAGGGGTGGCGTGTTGTGCTCAGCCACTGGTTTGGTGTAGCTTTGCTACACAGCACATAATGGATATCATAATTGCTTGATTTTGAACACTGAAATGTTAGTTACATCACAGATCCAAGTATAATACCTGTTGTAATCAGAATGATATTATCCACTAGTGAAGCTTTTTTGCTGTATTTGAGAGGGAAAGAAGGCTCTTCTGTTCAGTTTTTAGTGCTTGTAGCATACCCAGAGGTATGGCCACCTGGAACTCTGTGTGAGGGAAGCGGTGCTACGGGGGTTGCATCGTCCTCTTCCAAGTGAAAAATTATTTTGGTAGCTTACAGCTCTTCTGGTCTGTTCTTGCTTCCTCTTTCCGCTGTCGGAGATTTGCCTTCAGTTAATTATTTGGTGGATATCCAGCAGTATCCCAAGAAATACAAGGGGTAGAAAGATTTCACAATTTCTGATCATGGATCTGATCTAAAGCTGACAGGAATTCCACAGGCCAAATAAAAGGACTTGTATATATGTCTGAGGACTGTTGTATGCTAAATAGCACTATGTCACAAAATTGATGTGTGAGAGAAATTTATTTTAAACCTCATTGAACTGTGCTAGGAAATCTTGAGAGGTCACATTCATCTGTGTATTTAATACTTTGAGAAGGACCACATTCACACAAAGGATAAGGTTATTAAAAAAGCAAATTAAAAATGAGGGCTCAAATAGAACAATTTGACAGGGATTAAAGCAATAATAAATTCCTAGTCAAATGTAGCAAAATAGTGCTCTGTGGGGACAGGACAAAGGGCAATGGCTGCAAATTGGAGCACAGGAAGTTCCACACCAACATGGGGAAGAACTTTTTCACAGTGAGGGTGACAGAGCCCTGGGACAGGCTGCCCAGGGAGGTGGTGGAGTCTCCTTCTCTGGAGATATTCAAGACTGGTCTGGACTCCTCCCTGTGTAATATGAGCTAGGGAGCCTGCTTTGGCAGGGGGGTAGGACCCGATGATCTCTTGAGGTCCCTTCCAACCCCTACGATTCTGTGATTCCGTGAAAAAAAATCTTGTCCCTTACGAATTTATTTCTATACAAACTTGACAAATAGGTGATGTAGCTGCGAAGATGTGTCTGATATTCCAGTACTATACTGCTCCTCACTGTTGAAAGGCGTGAGTTTGCATAGGCAGAAATAGTTGTCTCATGCAGCATCTTGTGCTGTGGCAACCTGTGGTTGGAACTAGGGGCAGAATGTCTGTGCGAGGTTGCGGAAAGTGTTAGTGCCCCTTGGAGCACTGCACCCCTGCCTGCTCTTGTGCAGGAGGATTGGAGGCACAGTAAGTCCAGTTCAGCCACCTCTCCTCACTGTAGTAGCTAGGCAAAGCCTGTGGTGTTCTTTTTCCTCTCTGAGTCTTACACAGGTGTAATTACATTTGATCATTAACCTGAATTTTACTTTTGCAATTAAATTTGAGTTCATAGGTTGAAAGATTGAATTTTGGTTTTAATGTTTCTATAGTAATAAATAGATTAATTAGTGGAGATCAACTCTTCAGGGTTTAAAATCTGCGCTGTGAAATTGTTATACCTGTCAGTAATACGTGCAGCGTGTCACTTTTAAGTCTTACTGCATTCAGCAGGCTTGTGATACTTGCTACAGATGATACATAGTGGAAATGTCTTTGCAGAACATGCCCTACTCAGTAGCATAGATTCAGAGAATATCCTGAGTTGGAAAGGACCCATAAGGATCATCAGTCCAACTCCTGGCTCCACGCAGGGCCAGCCAAGTGAGAGCATGTGACTGAGGGCATAGTCTGATGCTTCTTGAACTCAGTCAAGCTCGGTGCTGTGACCACTTCCCTGGGGAGCCTGTTGAGGGAGCAGCCTTACTCTGTTGCAAGGCCAGTTTCAGCAGTTCTCTGTCTACAAGAGAGCTCTCTAGAAAATAGGACTACTTTGCAGAGCTTGTTGCTGTTACATACCTGAGACTTGATGTTCGCACCTGTCATGACAGTCAACTTTTTGAGCTGCCTAAAGCAAGCTTTTTTGTGACTGTGTTCTTTTACCTGTTTGGAACAAGAACAGTTTGGAAGTCATCTAGACATTCCTACCTCTGAAGAGCAGTTAATTCTGTTGAAGATGCTTAGAGAAATTATGTTAAATTCAGTTTCAAAGATTTTGGAATTCTTGAGTTTTTTGGGGTTTTTTGAGTTCTCAGGTGATAGATGATTTGATGTTGTTTTAACTTCTTAATAGTCTTGATAGCATTCTGTCACTGGGAGCAAATCTAGGGATTATTGTCTTTTCTCTCTTAAATGTTTTTTAACTGTGTCCATTCATGCAGCAGACAGAGCCAGGATAGTGGAAGGACACGGACCAAGCTAACTATGGAGGAGCTTAAAGCATTTGTGCAGCAGCTGTTTAGCCTGCCCTGTGTTATCAGCCAGGCCCGACAAGTAAAGGTAAGTTTGCATGGGTACCTTGTGTTGTGCTTTTTGGGGTTTGTTTTGTTCTGCTTTGTTTGTGGTGGGGTCTTTTATTTGGTTGGATTTTTGTTTTGGGTTTTTGGTTTGATTTAACGGGTGATATTTGCTGATGTAAAGGATGAAAGGCTTTGGTTTTCGTAGAAGAATCAAACCTGTATTGGCAGAGGTGGATGGAATGGGGTGTTTCATTTGTAACTTCTAATATTAAGCAAGTAGCTGCTTTGTGATGGTATCTGTAGCCTCGGGAAAGGAAGTGAAATACTGTGGTTGCATCCAGCTCTAGTCTCCCTGCTTTACTAGGTAATCTTCCTGTTGTCATTGAAGTTTTGCTGATAGCATGTTGCTGTCTGTCCACAATGAAATGATACTATGTATTTCCTGCTCCTTTGCAAGCATGTTTCTCAGTGGGCAACTATGGCATTTGTACTTCTATGCTAGTGTAGCCATAGTAGCTGAATATATGTGGCCTGATTTGGTAGCTTTATCATGGATATCTAGGAAGCATTCTGCCTGTCTCCATAGCCATTCTGGAAGAATACCTCAGTACTCTTGTGTGGCATCTCAGACCGTGTGGGGTGTTGCACATGGTGGTCAGTGCTCAAGCAGCAAATGAGAGCACTTGACTATGGGTACACCTTTTAAAGGTGCCTGTAGCATTGGGCATGGTCAGATGTGGTAATCTCACTGTAGCTATATCAACAGAAGAGACTTTCCTAACCTGATACTGCCCAGGTGGCCCAGTGTTATCTCTCTGAACCAGTACCTTTTATTCCAGCATCTTTAATGATATCTGTAGCGGTAGGATTTCCAGTTAAACTTTATCCTTTTTATGTTTTGGTAGAAACTTTGAAGGTTATACTGGTGAGCCTCTTCAGGGGAGAGGGAAAACAGTACTACATTGACAGCTGTTCAGTAAATCCCTCTCAGGCTTGCTTTCCATATTACAGCCCCCTTCATCTGTATGCATGGCTGCATTTCTTGTACTTCATATATATCTTTGCACCTGTCTTTGAATGAATCTAGACTAATAAGTAATCCAGACCATACTGATTCCCCTGGCTGCTATTACCGTTTATCACTCTGGCAGTCTGTATCATAGCAAGTGTTTTCAGCAGTAATTTTAATTTGTTTCTCTGTCACTGATGATGAAATGTTGGGTAGCGTTTCGCCTACTAACCAACTTCTGGAAAACTCCTTCAAGAAACATCGTAATAAACATTTTTTTTCACCTTGAGGAATAGTTCTCGAGGTGTATGTTAACCATTTATTGACCTGCATATTCTCTGCTTATACAGTTTAAAGAAGAATGTTGTATAGTGCTAGATTGAGAACCTGACATTCTAAACCTTACTGTATGTACGCACAGTACTCCTGTGTAATCAAACAGAACAGTGACTGTTGTTTGAGAAGGCCTCTTTCCCATAAGTGTTTCCGAGTGTGGGTTATGCCCTCCTTCATTCATGAGTTCTGTATTAACTTTTCCATGGTAGCTCATGGTTGATATCATGGAGAAACTTCATATTGGACTTTCATCTTGTCTTTGTTGATGTGTTGTTGCTGAAAACTGGCACCTTCAGAACACTATGCAACTCCAGGGTACGCGTTTTCCAAGCCTCTTGACTCTCATTTTTGTCCTTCAAAGATGTTCTCTAATATGTTTCCCAGCAGATAATGGAGCTCATCTTCATATGATAGGAATATTTTGCTACATTTCATTCCAAAGACAAGACACAAATATTTACTAATATTTATTCATTAAATTTTATGATCATCTGTTTAATAGACCTATAAGGTTGTTCTCAAAGGAGTTTTCTGTTTCTAGTGTATTTAAAACATGCTTCTAATTAAGACATAATTTTTGGATGACAGAGCCAAGGGCGTACAGTAAATTTAACAATTTTAATTCGTATTTTCATCTATTTAATCTAAACATTTTAACCCAGCTAATCTCTTCCCCCCTCTTCCAGCCTTAGAAATCGATTCTTTCAAAGTACTGTATGCATATGTGTGTTTGTCAAGCTGCAACATAATCACTAACCAATAAAATAAATATTATCATTTTGCTGGTTATGAACCATAGTCTCTTCATTTCTGAATGAAGTCAGATAATGATCATTTGTGCCTAACCACTCACTGACTTGCAGCATGACATTTGATTGCAATTATCCATCGTAATGAATTGCAAAATAATTGTCATGTTGGATGATGAGTATTTTCTAACACAAAAGGCATTATAATTATTAAACTGTAATAATTTACTGTTGTCACTGTGAAGCATTCAGCATATGTTTCCCTAAATCAAAATCCTTATAATGTGAATCTTGCTCTTTTTTTTGTAATTGCCTTTTGGTTTCCAGACAGTTACGAAAAGCAACATCAGACAAAAAGGGTGGTAAGCGAAGGGTTAGGAAATGCAGGTTTTGCTCCTCATTGTGCTATTGACTTGCTATCAGAAATGCCTGTCTTTTTGTAAGAGACTTGGGAATGAATCGATTGAGTATACTGGTTGAATGTCCTTGAATTAATCTCCTGCAGAGATTCTTTTATGTCTGTTTGCTTTCTTTGATTTTTTTCATTGCAGTGCCAAAATGTGAGGATGAGGACAACTGCAGCAGTGCAGTTGGATTTCTGTGAAATTGTCTCCTTTCATTAGAGGGTTTTGCAATTTTATTTCTTTTCTTTTTGAGATAAATCCCTGATGTGTTTTAAGTAGTGGGCCTGCTTTAGGAAATAGTAATTCCTGACCATTGTTATTTTAATGATCTCTTGGTATTTGTGTCCTCATACCACTCTGGCTTGTTTGTTTTGCGCAGCATGTTGTGTTCTGTTGTGTATTGGTGTCATAACTGTAGTGCCCCTGATGCTAGATTGAATGGGACAGTGTGTTTGCAGAAGTCCCCTTTCCCTCCACCATTTTAAAATTGATGTTGATCAGACAGTGCTTAATATTCTGTTGGTTGGCAGCTATGGTTAGTTGCAGCTGTGCTATTTTAGGTGCAGAGTTTCATCTACATAATACACAGAGTGTATGAAGCATTACGCCAAATGAGTTTAGATGGTCTGTTACTTAGTATGTGTCAGACTTGATGGCTTGTGACAAACTACTTGGCGGTGTGTGTTGAGGCTCTGACTGATGGCGTGATGATCCCGTACAGATTTGCAGCTGACTGATCCCTCAGTCAACTTTGCCTTTTGATTCTGTGGGCGTTATTTTCCTGATTGACTTGTACTGCATGTTACTTCAGAATCTGCTTGATGACGTGGAAGAATTTCATGAACGTGCTCAAGAAGCAATGATGGATGAGATCCCAGACTCTTCCAAGCTGCAGGAGTTGATAGACATGGGCTCTGGCCTCTATGTAGAACTTCCTGAACTGCCAAGGCTGAAGCAAGAACTGCAGCAGGCACGGTGGCTTGATGAGGTGAGGTCCACCCTCTTGGATCCCCAGAGGGTGACCCTAGATGTGATGAAGAAGCTGATTGACTCGGGTGTGGGCTTGGCACCGCACCACGCTGTAGAGAAAGCCATGGCTGAGCTGCAGGAGCTGCTTACAGTCTCAGAGAGGTGGGAGGAGAAGGCGAAGGTCTGCCTGCAGGCCAGGTGAGTATTCCTTTGCAAGCTGTTCTTAAAGGCCACTTGCTTCAGAGATTCTCAGCCTTTATTGAGGTGCCGAGAAGGGTATTTGAAGCTGTGGTACTGTTTTGGGTTTGGTTTTTTTTTTTTAATCTCCCAGCAATTTGATTGCTTAAGAGTTGATTTTGAGGTTGTTGGTAAGTTGTAGAAGACTTAATTCCCTTAATGCACAGTGGCAGGGGACTGTGAATTGCCGCTGTCTTTGCTATTCAGCCCCCTCGACAGTAATCACTGAGTGTGCTTCAGTTGAAGCTTCCTTGTCGTTAAGGAGTTCTGATTATCTCCCCTTTTGGACTGAATTGTGCAAAGTCCATCAGCTTTCTTGACTCCCCTGTTGTTTGATAGCCAGTAGCACCCTCCAAGAATAGAGCCATGGTAACCTACACCGCAGTATAGTGATGAAGTTGCATCACCAGCCTGTCAAATCTATGACCTTGGTTGACTGGCATTTTGAGAAAAGGCTGGAATTGAGTTTTTCTTACTCTAGACCACGCCAAAGTATGATGGCTCTGGAGGGCATCGTGAATGAAGCAAAGAACATCCCTGCTTACCTGCCCAATGTGCTGGCACTGAAAGAAGCCCTGCAGCGGGCTAGAGACTGGACAGCCAAAGTGGAAGCTATTCAGGTAGGGGTTACAGCAGGGATTGGAATCTTCTGCTTGCATCCTTTTATTTAGACATCTTTATTCCTAGTACCTCTAACCACAAAGGTGACCCAAAGGGAAACCTTACTGTAGGTGTTAAATGTGTTTACCATAGCTTGTGTGCTTGAATTTGTTTCCTGTTGTGCTGCTGTTTCCCCGTTGGCTATCCAATTTCTATTTTCCTTCCTTTTGTGCATCTCTTGGTGGATGTAAAAGCTGGCAAATTTATTGTGATACAAATGTAACTCTCAAAGGGCCTTACTTGGTATTGAAACTGTTCTGCATGCTGTCACTGGAAATACTTAGCTTCAACAGAAGATGTCCAGATTTAGAACTGGCTGTGGAAATTGGAGTTTGGTTTGTGGTGGTAGGGTTTTTTCCTCCCCAAAATAATGTGAGATCTAACGGTGCTGATGGCTGAAATTTTCTGTTTTAAATACATGAAGTTATGACCTTGTTAGTTCAGTGGTCCCCCCTTCTATTGCTGTACACACATAACTTAATCCTAAAGGCATGCATGGCTTCTGTGATGTTTCTAGGTGATGATCTCTCTGCTGCAGCTGCTGTTCATGCAGCAGGTATTTTTGGGGAACTGAAGTGAGAATCCCAATTGATTTTACATCAGACCCTGTACAACTCAAATATTGTAGCTTGTTGTTAAACAGGCAGCATTTCAGACAACCATCTAAAACGAAATGTTAACTTATTTCATAAGCCAGCTTCATAAGCCAGCTGGCCATTTCAGAATGGCTGTTAAAATAAAAACTGTATGAGAGCATTTTTTTTTTTAAATATCAGTAAGAATGAAACCCTGTCCTCCTTTCCTTTCCTATAGAACTCTGTTCTAGTCAGTGACAAAATAGTGTATGGCTTGAAATTAAGCTGGCCATTGATACAATGGTGGAATTGTTGGCTTAGAAAATTTTCTTTTACCAGAATGGGAGCAACTATGCCTACCTGGAGCAGCTGGAGAACTTGTCTGCCAAAGGCCGCCCCATACCAGTGCGTCTTGATGCTCTGCCACAGCTGGAGTCGCAGGTAGCTGCAGCACGTGCCTGGAGAGAGCGCACAGGAAGGACCTTCCTGAAGAAGAACTCTAGCTACAGTCTGTTGCAGGTGAGCAACAGACACTTCTCTTTCAGCATTTGGAAACTGATCTTGATGGCACTCAGTGGTCTGGAGGAAGCAGCTGGTTCAATTACAGAGGATTACAGGCCCTTTTGGGAATAGCGTAGCATAAAGAAAAGCTGTTTTCAAGTGGAAAGAATGAAAAACACCAAATGTCCGTTTGTCTAGTCTTGTTATATGTATGGACAACTTCAGCTGTTACCTTTAAGTAGATAAACACCCTCCTTTTTGGGAGGGAAAGAAAAGGGTTTTTCTTGTGTAAGTGTAGAAATGTACGCCTGAAATGGACGCAGAGTATTTTAACTTGTTTCACTTAAATGCTTAAATTCTAAGAAAACAGCTTATATATTTTATAAGATGTTTAACTGTAAGAAAAATGAAGTCAGCTACTGTTTATTTCACTTCAATGAATGTAGTCAGTATCTTTGTTTAAATAAAAATCATTCGTGTGTTTGAAGATTTATCATTATCAACTTGACAGGCTTCCCTTTTCTAGGGAAAACAATTCCAGTTCTTTCCAGGGCGTTCTTGTAGGCTGTGTTTTTCATGCTCTTCTTGTTACTATCTGTGGCTTCACAGCAATTCGCTTTTAGTGTGATGTCCAAGACCAGACAGAATCTTCTCGCTATGGCTTCCCTCGTGCCATGTGAAATGCAATAATTACATCTTGTGTCTCAAAGGGAATACTGCTTTTTACTCTCTCCCAATGAGACTTGCCCCTATTGCAACATTGCATTCTGTTCAGTTTACGATGCACCATAGGTCAAAATTTTTTCTGTATTTTTCTGCCAAAACGGTTATTTACTATGTTCTGGTTTTGCGTTTCACTCTTCCATTTGAACTTTTCTATATTGAATTTAATTTGCTAGATTTTGTATTTAAGTATGCCTTCCAACTACTCAAGATTAATTAAAATGTAATTCTTGTCCTCAGCAGTTCTTTGCAGCCTCTCATGCCTTATGTTAAAAGGCTTAGGGTGTACTTTTTAGTTTTGTTTCAGCCAACAAACTGCAGATGTAAATATGAATTCATGGCAGATCTTTAAGACTTGCACTGATGAAAGCTTTTGAAGAATGTATTAAACCATTGATACCTAACTGCATAGAGTTGCAGTTAGCTAGATGCACAGTAGCTTAATCTGAATAGATTTTGTAATTTAATTGTGAAAACTCAGTTGTCTTCAAGTTGACCTGGCCCATCCCTGTGGTGCTGACTACATTCAAATTCCATACGTATGAAATACTTGTATCCTTTTCTGTTTATTTCTCCTTTTCCTAGCATTAGCTGACAGATAGCAAAGGGCGTTAAAAAGCTGACTCTGTTGTAAAACCTTTGTTAGATGTTCTCTTACATGTTCCTGCTATCATAACATTATAGGTGAGAAGCTCCTTCTGTTCTTGGCACCCTTGGCTCTGACATGTGAGTTTCCTTGGTGGTTACAGGTTCTGAGCCCTCGGACTGATATTGGTGTTTATGGGAGCAGTAAGAATAGGCGGAAGAGGGCAAAAGAGTTACTGGAGAAGGAAAAGGAGAAAGATCTTGACTTGGAATCACTAAGCGAACTGGAGGATGGGCTGGAGGAGGCCAGGGACACTGCAGCTGTGGTAAGGGGCAATGAAAGGTGGATTTAATCTGTCACTACTCTGTACAGAAATTTTATGCAAGAACTGATAAATTAATCGCATTGAAAGAAATAGAATATGATGTTTGGAAATATATAGTTCAGCTTTAGTTGCAGTGAAAGTAGAGGGAAACACAGTTCAGAGCATAAGTACTGTATTCAATATGTATTGGGGTATATCTAAGACTTAAACGCTCAGTATTTAATGAACAACATCAGATCAAAATGTGGAATGAGGTGCAACTCTACCTTAAACAGTACTGAGACATGTTTGGTTAGGCTCATTTTGAGGGCAGTCTGTACACGCTCGATCATAGAAGCTAGACTGGGGGGAATGCTATATTTGATTCCTGTCATCTGACTGCCCTTTCTCCAGGAGCAAAGAAAACATATGCAGGCTCATTAGTGTGGCTTTTACACAGTCCATTTTACCTTAGTATGCTTTGTAATACATACTTGAAAGGAGATACTGAGGAAGTAAGAGCTGCTTCAGAAAGATACGTGGTCACTCAGGCACTACTAGTGCTGAGCATTGAAACAATGCTGAGCTGTGTTGTCTCAGTAGACAACTGGATGAAACCAATTCTGACTTCTTTCCTGGAATCAAAACCTGTTCTTCTGATGGCACTCTGACAGATATAATATAATCTTCACAAACTTTGTAGATATTGAGATGGTTATGTAATGTTAACATAGTATTTCTGTCAGAAGGATTTAGGGGAGTAATAAGTAATTGTGGAGGAGCTAAAGCTTTAATTGGGTCACGCAATTCTTAAATTTTGGGTTAGTTTAACTAGCAAGATACCTTGTTGGGTTGGGGTTTTTTCCTATGTTGCTAATAAAATGTGATCTCTTACCTGTGAAGGTAATGAACTGTGTTTGTTTTGGGTAGGTGGCTATATTCAAGGAACGGGAGCAGAAGGAGATTGAAGCAATGCACACTCTCAGGGCAGCTAACCTGGCCAAGATGACTATGGTAGATCGGATTGAAGAAGTCAAGTTCTGTATCTGCCGCAAAACAGCTAGTGGATTCATGCTGCAGTGTGAGCTGTGCAAAGACTGGTTTCACAGTGGCTGCGTGCCCCTTCCCAAAACAAGCTCTCAGAAGAAGGGCTCTAGTTGGCAGGCCAAAGAAGTGAAGTTTCTCTGTCCGCTTTGTATGCGCTCTCGAAGGCCGCGGCTTGAGACAATACTGTCCCTGCTGGTGTCCTTGCAGAAGCTGCCGGTACGGCTGCCGGAAGGGGAGGCCTTGCAGTGCCTGACAGAGCGCGCCATGAGCTGGCAGGACCGAGCGCGGCAGGCGTTGGCCACTGACGAGCTGTCCTCCGCTTTGGCGAAGCTTTCTGTGCTCAGCCAGCGAATGGTGGAGCAGGCAGCACGGGAGAAGACAGAGAAAATAATAAGTGCAGAGCTACAGAAAGCAGCAGCTAACCCAGACCTGCAGGTAGGGATGTGGATATCTTGCACCTTACTGTGCTTGTCCGTCAGGGTGTTGAAATTCCTTATCTTTATTGGAGGGGCCTGGGGGAGAGGGGAGGGCAGTTAAAAGCTGAGAATTAGACATATCAAATTTATCTAATTCAGTGCTCCTTGGTCTCATGTTCTGGCTGGCTTCAGTCGGATACGTGCTGCTCCAGGAACAGGTCTGTTCCCTTGTAGTCTCTACCAACAGCAACTGCTGAAGGTGGTTGTAGGAAATGCTGGTTCACACATAACAGCTAGCAAATAGCCTGAAGATGTGTAAAGCAGTGGCTGCTTTGCTGTCCAAATGCCCTTTGCCTCTTGACAGAATCGAAGGTCTCAATATTTATAATTTCCCATGGATGGTAATTCTGAGGCACTGGGTGTCTTTGTTAGTAAGCGTCAGGGAGGACTATAGGCAAACACTTTTAGGTACTTTTAGGGCTGTGTTCATCTTGAGATTGAGATCAGTGATCAGATGAAGCTGTAGTGAAACAGTTTGTGCAGTCATAGGCTATAACTTCCTAGCACAGAGCAGCAGTATCCGAATATTTCTAAGCACTGTCATTCATTCAAAAACATGGAAATAAAAATCTAATTGAACCTTTTCCTTGGATGTTTCCCTATCTTTCTTTTTGGTGTAACTAGGCATTTTTGTGACTGTCCAAGCAATTATCCTTAGGCCAAAATAAGCCCCGTGCTATTTGTTAGTAACTCAGCTTCTTTTAGACTTTTGTGGAAATGTTACTGTTTCATTCCCATATCCCTTTTTTCTTTTAGGGACACTTGACTAATTTCCAGCAATCAGCCTTTAATAGAGTGATAGGGAGTGTGTCCTCATCCCCACGGCAGACTTTGGATTATGATGATGAAGAGACAGACTCTGATGAAGACATCAGGGAGACGTATGGCTATGATATAAAGGTGTGTAATTCAGTTTGGCTTGTCTGAACAGAATTAATACAGAAAACCTTGGGTTTATTCAGTTTATTTCAGAATACTTTTTCTATCTTAAGCTCTCTGTATGTTCTGCACAGGCTCCTGTTGCAGAAGAGGTGTTTCTTGATCTTTGACTGGGTGTCTCAGCTCTGGACTGTTGGAAAGTTTTGTAATGTATTTATTCAGAATTTCCAAATGTCCTCTGATTGAGTTTCAGAAGGAGCTTTTAGTGCTAAGGGGATTTGTATTTATTATACCTTGGAGAATGAGCGCATTGTCTTTATGTATCAGAGATACCATGAATCATAAATACAAGTAAGGAGAGCTCTTCAGTGGTTTTTGCTGCAGCAAGTGAGTCTTTCAAAACTGCATGCCCTGTAAGGAGTTTCTGATCACCAGAGCTTCTCATCTTTTCGTACCTTTCTAGTCCTTCAACCCTCATATAAAGGAGATGCATAGTATGGGATGTGTGGAAATACTAAGGGCTAGATGTCTAGATTCAGTTTGGAAACTTAAACTGTAGTTAGATTTCAGAAACATTTTAACTAGAGAAGAACTGTCCTGAGAAAAGGCAATTGTGTATAGTGAAGTGTTTTCAGTGTGATATAGTTCATTTCAGAGGTACTGAAGCTTCCTTTTGATGTATATAGGCACAATGCTGCTGTTTCTTGTGCTGTGGTTTCTTTTTAGTGACAGTGGCATATCTAACTTGTGATGCTAACTTAAAAGATAGTGTGGTCATGTAAATTCTTCTAAGGTGGGATTTCTGGTTTATAAAGAGACAGCAAATTTCCCATGTATGGTTTGCCTTGATCTCATATTTTTGGTATTTAATTTCCAAGTAGCTTTATACAACTACGCATTTGTGTTAGTCCCATGTGAAATGCCGACAAGTTTACGTCGTGATGGGATGTTACAGCTTTTAATTAAATTAGTTTGATTTAAAAAGAATAAAATCCAAACTGTTCTTTGCATCAGGAGTCATAATAAGGTATTTCTGAAAGATGTGGCATTTTCTGAGGCTGTGATAAAGCATATGTCAAGAAAGATGGCATATGCTTCTCATGATCTGAGGTTTTTTTATAGGAGTGTAATTTAATTTGTTTAATGATTCTGTTGTCATGATTTCAAGATCTGTTAGTTAGTTTTCTGATTTGAATGTCCATCACCATATGTAGTTGTAAAGAATATGTTAGAGCAAAGCTGATAGAGACCAGAAGTTTTTTATTAGGTCAGCTAGTGTGGTTGGAATAGAAGGCAAACTTCCAAGAAAGGAAATTCTTCAGGTCTATACTAGAAGCAGCAGAGTTCAAAAGATACACAAAGTTGCTCAGAGTTCAATTACATTTATATTCTTATTTTTCAAGGGTTCAGGTGTTTTTTTAGTTGACGTTCCATAAACATTTTCCACTCATGTGCTTAAAGAAAATAAAATTATTATATATTGTAATTTGCTCTTAATAACCTCTTCTGGGCTCTGTAGAAGTAGTCCTTGGACACCTAAGCATCTGTAGTCTATATTTCAAAAGCCACCGTTTCAGATATCTTAACTACAACAGTGGCTACAAAAACAGATGTAAAAAGGCCTCTTTGATTATATTGTGCCTCTTCTAATTAAAACAGTCTTGCCAGAAAATGCATCATTATGAATGCAATAGCTATACTTGTTTTAAGACTTGCTCCAAGCAGTCAGACTGATTCACTGGCCAGATTTACTGTAAATTTTCTTCACCTTTAATTTAGTTCATTTTTGTCTCTCTTTTTTTCTTGTTGCATTGCACCTGTGTTGCACATGGGCCACCAAATGGTGATATCTTTGTAATATTTCCCTATAGGCCCTGATCTTTCTTGTATCTAGTATAATATATTCAGAACAAGGTATTGTACTTGATACGTTTACTATGGAGGGAGAAATATATTCCTCTTCCAGAACATATTTATATTGCCTTTTCGTCTAAGCAATTTAAATCTGAATTTCCCACTTCTAGTTCTGTACTGAAATCATTAGTATGCACATCACTTCCTTTTAAACATGTGACTGAAAGCTAGAGAAAGATTACCATTCTTAAATTCCCTTTTTATGTCATGAAATGACAGTGTCTGGTTGGTTCAATTTCCTGAGTTGGCCATTTTGGGACCCACACACCTAATCTTCAGGTAAATATTGTCTCTAACTGCTCTATGGCCTTTCTCTTCTTTTAAGCCAGCTTCTTGTTCATTATTTTTCTGAACGATTTCAGTCTTACGTGGCGTGAGAAGTATTTTTAACCTGTTGGCAGTTCTGTCACAAATGTGATGGAGTAGATAAGCTCTGGAAAGTGATAAGGATTCTATATCCACATTAATCTTGCCCGAAGGGGTGAGGAGGAAGAGGGGAGATATGAGTACTAGTAGGCATCAGGGAATGTACTCAGATGGGCTTGCACCTTCTCTGGATTCTCTGCCTAATGTAATGCCAAGTCAAACAGACTTTCTCCTGCTGCCAAGAGATTCCTTCTCTCTCTCCCTCCTTTGATTGGACCCACCGGCATTTGAAGGCGTGCGTCCCATTTCAGCATGGTGCATCTTTAAATCAGCTGTCCCACTCAACGCATGGAATGCCAGCCAGTGCCATCATTAATATGTCCATGGAAATATTCACAAGAGTTTGAAGTATTACAGCCTTCTTCCTTTTGGTGCTTGGTCCTATCTTAAAATGTTTCACGACTGTCATAAAAGTCCTGATGGCAGGGCAACATTTGATTGTTTGCCATTACGTGATCGTCTCCCTGTTTATAA
This sequence comes from Zapornia atra, assembly GCA_013400835.1. Taxonomy (NCBI): domain Eukaryota; kingdom Metazoa; phylum Chordata; class Aves; order Gruiformes; family Rallidae; genus Zapornia; species Zapornia atra. Next base: position 250,005 of record VZTU01002992.1, on the reverse strand, counting down.
TTGTTGCTGTGTGGAACACACCCTGTTTCTTCCTCACCTGCAAGGTCTTTAATTTCTTTCTGTGGTAACTGTTCATTATTTACTCAACATATTTATGAAATATCTTTAATAAGCATACCACTCTTTCTGGTCTTGAAGTCACATTTTTAAAGAAAAAAAAAAATTACATCGGCTGACTCAGCTTCTTGTCGTGTTTACTTTTGAGGACCATACTTGAATGACTGTTTACTGAGGAAACCTGTCAAGTGTTTCTCTCAAACTGGCTAAAAATCTATTGGCCCTGTCTCTATAGAGATACTATTTAAGTGGGCATGCAGTTTCTACCTTTTACACATGGTCTTGGTGTCTCTGGTGGTGTACTTCAATATATGATTTTAGAAACAGCAGGCTGGCTGGTTTTAGTAGAATGTACTTTGAAGTGGGTATTATCTGGATCCAGATGTTGCATGTTTTCTGTGGGTCTTTTCTAGGACAATGCCAGTGTAAAATCTTCTAGCAGCTTGGAGCCTAACTTGTTTTGTGATGAGGAAATCCCCATTAAATCAGAGGAAGTGGTGACACACATGTGGACTGCTCCCTCCTTCTGTGCCGAACACGCATATTCGTCTGCTTCTAAAAGCTGCTCTCAAGGTATTTGCTTCTCTATACGCTGAGATAAAATGGAATAGATAGCTGAGACGAGCAGTCAGTAAGGAGGGGAACTGCTGTTACCTGTGCTAGTTACAAAGGATATGTCATCTGCAAGAAGGTACAGCAGAGTTACATTGCAATTATTTGCTCATGTCTGATAAATAAACCTGTGTCAATGGCTTTGACTTGAGATTGTCTCCCTCCTCAGTGTGTTATGGCAAAAAGTATGTCATATCTTTTTGGGCCTGATCTCTTCCTTTTATCCTTATGTGACTTGCCTCCTGTCTGAAAGGTTCTAGCACTCCAAGGAAGCAGCCTCGGAAGAGTCCGCTGGTACCTCGCAGTTTGGAGCCCCCTGTGTTGGAGCTGTCACCTGGCGCAAAAGCTCAGCTGGAAGACCTAATGATGGTGGGAGATCTGCTAGAGGTATCACTGGATGAGACTCAGCACATCTGGCGGATTTTACAGGCTACTCATCCACCCTCTGAGGATAGGTTCCTTCATGTCATGGAGGTATGGAACTTGAAGAAATATTCTGCTATAGGGGGAAAAACCACCATGCTATTTTGGTGGGCTTTTGAAAAACACATAATCTTGGGTAGTTGAGTGGTTAGTTATTTTGACATGCCTGGATTTCGCCCAGGCAATACTAGATTCCAGAAAATAGCAGAAGAGGAGATCCAAAAATTCAGTTCTTGATCATTCATGCCATTGCATTGTCCTTCTCAACTAACCATATCTAGAACAGTTTTCTCGGGCAGTTCCATATGCAAACTGTTCTAGAAAATGTTAGGGAAGGAAATACTGTTCTTGATTATGCTTGGAATCAGAACTGATCTGCAAAAGAAATGCAGGAAACATTTAGGAAGATGGAAAGCCTATGCTTAGCTTACATAACTTGATACTTGTATGTTGTAACCTTTTTAAGTAAAACATGGTTTAGTAATGCAGGTAGTAAGTTTCCTGTTCTTCCTCAGAAAAACATAGATGTAGCAATTTTTATAATTAATATTTAGTGAAGATGTGCTGGTCTCTCTGCTCAGCTGACAGTGCGGCAGGCTTATCTGCTGACTCTGAGGTCTAGTCCAAATCACTTGGCCTCATTCATGCAGTGGCTAAATGGTGTGTGTGTGTGCTGGAATAGAAGGTAAACTCTGGAACCTGTCCTTCCTCGTCTGTCAGCTGAAGATAGGGGTCAGTTTGACCGTGTGTAGCTACGGAGTATTACAGTTGCTTTTTGTGTTACTGAGCTGCACTGGAAACACATTGCAGATAGTTCTTTCTTGACTTTTCAAGTAAGATAGGAGAATGGAAGGTTACGTGCTGTGCACAGCAAGGTTAGATGTGCTTGTGGATCCCTTCTCATTTTCTGAGTGCCATCCATGTATGATGCATAACTTAAGGTGTTGCCAAACTGCCATTGGTTAGAACAGTAGTATAAAGCAGACCCTGCCTCCAAGGAAGTACTGCTTTACCATGTTTTGACCCCAGTACTTCACAAGCTTAATGCTCTTTTAATGTAATGGTTTTGGCATGGAATTGGTGAAAAACAGTTTGAATGCCAGCAGATAGTAATTTATAAATGGTATGCCAGATGGTTAGATTAATAGCTAAGCACAGCCTTTTTTGGCAGGGCAGGGGGAGGTGTGGCACAACATTTTGTGGTTAACCCTTATGAATACTTGTTTTACCACTGCTGTTAATTTGGAATCAGGTACCTTTCTGTGTCTGTTCATGGTGCAAAATAGGTAGACCTCTGTAAAATAATCTTCAGAGGATTTGCTTTTGGGTGGAGTAGCTATATTAGGTGATAGAGCTAACATCTATCTATATATAGTCTTTCTCTACTGGCTTATAGTGTCCCCTTAATATAGTAATAATTATTAAGGTTAAAGTATATAGCTGGATTAACTGAAATGGAGTCAGTTTGTTTGTATAAAAGAGCTATACATGTGAGTCTTTCAAATACGCATAGGACCTGTCACTGTGGATGCTGCCTGCAGTGACAGGGTTTGCCAGTGGTAAGCCTCAATTCTGAACCGAGCCTGCTATTTAACAGTTAACGACACCAGGATATTTACGATGTGTGCCAGTTTGGGAGCTGTTCAAGTAATGGATCTGCTACTTTCTTCTCTTGCTTGAGTTGATGATACATTGTAAGAATTTGCAAATTGCTCCGTCTTAATCTCCAGAATAGCAATTGCTTTCTCTCAAAAATAATTACAGGCAAGACTGACCTAGGATGAAAAATAAGCAAGAACATCTAACAAATGATTAATCTTCTCAACTTTTATTGAAGAAATGTTGAGAAGGGAATTGTAATTATTGCTTATTCTGCCTCCTTACCCTTGCTGATGATTTACTTTTTCCACTGGACATCATTGATTCACTGCACTTTGATGCAGCTGATACCACTTACGATGTGTTTTCAGTATGGTGAAAATCAAGTTGAGACCTTTTTTGTTTAGAGTTTGTAGCAGTGTGTTGCTGAATAGGTTTCTTCATCCCTTGTCAGGGTAATGGTGGAGGTAAATGGATCCCTCAAACAACAGGTTTGAAGTATATGGAAATTTGCATCTGAAAAAAATCTCTTTTCACCCTTTCTATGAAGGATGACAGCATGGATGAGAAGCCACTGAAAATGAGAGGGAGAGACTCTTCTGAGAGGAAGAGGAAACGAAAGCTGGAGAGAGCCGAGCAGTTCTTTGGAGATATGAAACAAAAATCTAAAGAGCTAAAAAAACTGGAAAAACCCAAGAAGAAGAAGCTAAAGCTCACCATGGATAAGACAAAGGAGCTGAACAAGCTGGCAAAGAAACTGGCTAAGGAAGAGGAGCGGAAGAAAAAGCGAGAGAAAGCAGTTGTGGCAAAGGTGGAACTAACAAAGGACAGCACAGAGAAGAAAAGAGAGAAGAAGGTTCTAGATATTCCCTCTAAGTATGACTGGTCAGGAGCAGAGGAGTCGGATGATGAGAATGCTATATGTGCTGCACAGAACTGCCAGAGGCCCTGCAAGGACAAAGTGAGTTTTAGCTTAGTGCTGCCCTAGGCAGAGCTACGTGAAGTAACGTGTGCGAGCGCAAACACACACACAGAGTGCAATTTAATAATTGGGTTGAACAGCATAAATGAGCAAAGAGGTGTGATTGGAAATGAGAGGATTGAGTAGCACATGGGCAGGTATGCAGTTGCAGTAGATTAAAACTATAGAAGTTCCTTATTCTCTTAGGTACTTTAAAGCAGGAGAAGATAGAATATTAGAATCTTAGAAAAGGCCTTGTTAGGGACATTTAACTAACCTCTTCAAGCTGTGTAATGTTTTTGCCATCTATGCAGCATGTGTTGTCTGATTCAGAGAATCAGTGCTGTGACTCAGCTAGAAATGTTCCTGACTTCAGTGTTTCTGAGCAGAAGTGGGCAATGTTTGGTGCTTCTAAATGAAGTAAATTATTCATATTTCTTGCATGCAGTCTGTGAGCAGTGGTGTTGCAGGCTGAGATATCTACAAACAGCAATGCTTTGCTTTCCTCATTGGAGATAAACAATCGGGGATTTTTAGACCTGGTTGGATTATTATAAAAGAAACTTGATCTGCCTCTGTCTGTGGTACTGCCTGTTTGGATTGTCATATTTTAACGTGGACTAATTGATGGTTAAAAAATTGTCGTTATCCTGCTGATATGAGTTTCTGCCCAGTGACTCAAATTAATATTTTTTTTACTCAGGGAGTTACAGAAATCTAATAATTAATCTTTTTTCCTGAAGTTTTCCTTTACTTTTCACACATTTCCAAGTTCAAAATATTTTCCCTTAAATGTTCTGACCTTTTGGAGGTACAATCTGTGTCCATTTTTTTTTGCATTTGGTGCCCTGCCTACCTGATATCTGGCTGGTAGAAAAGTATTACAGTTGCTGATGTCATGTGGCCTTTTTGTATCCAAAACCAGTAAAAAATTAATTTTATTTTCTGTAACTTTTAAGTTGCAGAAGCGTGATGATGCAGTCCAAAGGGATATATATGATTTTGGATGTGTATTTGTAGAAGCTCATCTGTGCTGAAGTAACTGTCCCTGAACAAGCTCCAATTTTAAATGTGTTGTAGTCTTACCTGTCTTTCATTTGAGGATAGCCAGGTGCTGTATTCCTCATCTGTACTGCGATGGTCTAAGGATGGGCAAGGCTTCTTGGAAGAGTGTTACTCAAACTGAAGCAGCTCATTAAACCAAGCTCTACAGGGCCTTAATTTGTACCCAGAAGCTTTAGTGTTCTAGGTATAGCAAGTGGGTTTAGTAGAAGGTATTTTTTTCATAGAAACCATGCCCATCTGTCTTCTCTTCTAATGTGCAATGTGCTGCTGATCTCATCTCTTGCAGGTAGACTGGGTGCAGTGTGATGGTGGCTGTGACGAGTGGTTTCATCAGGTTTGTGTTGGTGTCTCTCCGGAAATGGCTGAGAATGAGGATTACATCTGTATAAACTGTGCAAAGAAGCCAATGCAGGGACCAAGTAGCCCTGCCCATGCACCACCTCCTCCTTTCTTATTGAGCTACAAACTACCAATGGAAGATCTTAAGGAGACAAGTTAGCAACCGCTCGATGCCTGGAACTTATTGGGAAATGGACCACTGAAACCCTACAGAAAGAGAGGGTTTGAAGCTCATGTAGCCACCGAGCTTCACTTCCAAGGATGTACAGACCTGCAGTAGAGTTGGTCCCTTCCTTACAGCTGGCTTCCTTCATAAAACAGGGACGTCAAGGCACAGTGGTACCAACTCATCTATGCAGACACCGCCTGATTAGGAGCTCCAGCCAGTGTTTTTTGACTTGAGTATTTCCATCTTTGAGTGTGGCTGTTGCTCTTAGAGACTGAGCAAACCTGAGGCTGTTAGATTAGACGCTCCAGGGTGTTAGAAGTACATGTTGGCAGTGGAGCTGGCCTGGAAGTGGTGGGAGTAGGCTGGAGCTCTTAGGCCTACCAGGTTACCCTCAGGAGGTGACTTTGGAAGTTATCTTTTGCCTCTGCAGTGAGTAGGGCAATGTCTTGGGAGAGTTAAGTTGCCTACATACCCAGGCAGCTAACACTACACTATAAGGATGGGAGCAAGTGGATGAGTGTATTTTCATTTCTCTCTTGTAGCTTAAGGGCAGAGGAGCTCACGATCTTGGAAATCAGCAAAGGTTCTGTTTACCAAAAAAAAACCCAACTCTACTCCACTAGGCAATATTTTTTTCCTTAGTGGGGAACAGCTGATCTTCCTGTCCTAAGGAGGGCCAGAAAACATTGAAGATGATGTCTAGCTAGAGCAGGGCTTGGGAAAAGCAGAGTGCTTCCCTCTCCACAGGGGTGCCCTTTCCTGTTCTAGGCTTTGCTTAGAATTCTGCACTCCTGCACGTTAAAGTTGTCTCACGCAGGGTGGAGCTGGCAAGGAGGTACAGCACCCAGGGCACCAGCTTCTGTGATCTGTACCCAGGGATGGGAAGGAAAGAAGACAGCCCACTTACCTCAGAGGTTACACTGACATGTGCTTCTGTGAAAAGTTTCACTCAACTATTTCCAGTATCACCAGGCTACGGGCATGGCCTCAAGCGATACGAGCAAGCAGTCCGCAGATCCTGTTCGCAGCGCAGATCCCCCTCCCTGCTGGCTTTGCTGGATGTGTACCAGCGTACAATCAGCAACAGTTCTTGTTTGAAGTTGCCCCTGGCTTTGCCAGAGGACCAGAGGGCTTGGGGTCATCCTGGGTGACAGTTGTTTTAGTAAATCCATTTTTAAAGAAGGACTTGTTTTTACTTTTTTCTAAATGTCTCAGACTACTGACTTGTTCTATAAATAGATTATTTTTCTTTGAGTTTTTTATACTTACCACTGTTAACCAGCAGCACAGACAGAGGTTCACAAAGCAAAAACCTGCCCGTGGGCTTGGGTTTTTTTACTCCATTCCTTCCTTGTAGTACAAGGAATTAGCAGTTACCTTCCCCATTCTAGCCTGACCAGCTGCCTGTGTTTAAATAGGTAAATACATTTCAAGTGCTACCTTTGTGTTTGGGTTTGTTCCTATTAGTGGGGCATCTGGGCCTTAAGGACTCCAGTGGACGCTGGCTTTGTGTATGTGAATGTCTGAAGCCAGCCCCTGGGCTGTCTTGTCCCCCCTCTCCACTCGCTCCCTATTGTGTTTCCATTCTTCTGCAGTTCTAGGAGTGTTGTAAGTAGTGTCCAGTCTTACTAGGAGCTGGATTGGGATTTAAAGAAATATTGACAAAAACAAAAGTGTTCTGTCTTGGCTGTTCCATGTCACTTCTTTTGTTTTCTAATGTTTGGAAGTTTATTTATCTGCCAGAGTTATCCATCCAAAAAAAAATAATTCACCTCAGGTAGATGAACCTGTTTTGTTTGTATTTGTGCCTGCTACCTGGGAGGAGGAAGTTGTGCAAAAGAAAAAGAGCTGAGATGGAAGGCAGAAGGTAGAGGGGTCTTGGGAGCTTCTGAGTACAGATTGGGCACAGACTTCTAATTCCTACTCCTTAAAGACTAACATGGTGTTAAGAGCAAGCTGTGGTTAAGCATGACACTGAATGGGCACCCTATCAAACTTAAGAGTATTATTTGTTTACTTATTTATGAAGGAGTCTATGCTATAGCTAGACATACCCTCTTTTTGCTTCCATTTACAATTTTTTTTCCTTCTCAATGTATGCTTAGTTTTGGTAAACTGGTTTAAACAGACATTATTTTCCTTTGAGCTTTAACTGATGGTACTACATAAATGTTTCCCTATATGGAGTGGATAGACTACTATCTGTCACAGATGTTTAATCGTTCCAGAAGTAGACTAGTACAAGATTTCTTTAAGAATCCCAGTGTTCTGTATTCTTTCCTGACTCCTAGAATCCGTGGCGCAACAGGGACGATATGGTTAGCGTATCCTGTTCACCCACTGAGCATACCCTCTTAACCATTCCTGCATTCTCTGTCGCGGTAAAAATCATTGTTATATGTAACTACCATCAACTGGAAAAAGAGATCTTTTAGTAAATCTGCATTGAATGTTCCTGTTTCTCTGAGTAGAAGGTGTGGTGGAGAATGTTATAACAGTAGCTGTAGTTATGATGAGATGGAAACGAACAGCTACGTGTGCAGTGGTCAGTTGTTCAGCTTGTAACCAGCGTAGAAAAGAGTAAACAACAGAAAGAAATGAGCAAATACTGTGCAAAAGGTCACACTTTTAGTAGCTGTTTTTCATATTATCACATGGAGAGACTTTTATTACGCTGTTGAAAAGGAAGTTGCCACACTTTTTCTAGTTATGGATCGCTCATCTGCTTTCGGGTAAGGTGTTCATAAACTGAAGACCATTATTAGCTTTACATCTATTGTTTAAGCTTATTTTTTAAGAGCATAATTCCTCTCAAAGGATTGCCGATAGTATGAACTTATGAATAAATGTTAACTTTTGGAAAAATCTGTAGATATGTATGTAGTTAGTGGTTGCAAAAACCCCCCTAAAGGTACAGCTGTGGTATTGTCCCCAGAACTTAGGGGTTTGAATTTTTGTAACAACATATGCAAAGAAGCTAGCTGAAGTTAAGCTAAAGGAAGTAATTTTCGTACGTGTCTGCTACAGCTCTAGGAAAAATCTCTCATGCTTTTGGGACAAAAATCTCAGTATACACAAAATCTTAGCTCATGCAACTAGAAAGGTATGTGTCTTAGTGCTATATTCTACAAAGGGTATCAGCCACTGTTCGTGTTATTTCTCTAAATCTGTCTGACACAAAAGGTCAGAAGAAATGACCCAAGCTGTTGGAGAAACTAAAAAATGGCCAGGACTTCAGTGGTATATATTATCCAAACCATATGTTTTCAAGCTTTTTTTTTTTTTTTTTAAGAACCAGGGCCTGGAATTGAGCAGCTTTATTTGCATAGAGAAAAAAGTCACTCCTGAACTTCAGTACCATTACTTGTAGGAGTCACGCTTTTGTCACACCGTCTGTACCCGGATGCTTGTGCAGCCTGGGCTTTTTGATAATGAAGACTTCAGGTAAAATTGGTGATAGTATGAAAATTATCTTAAGGGACTGGAATACAGTCACAGAGCATAAGACAAACAGATACCTGTGTGTTTTGTCAGCCATGCTGTGAAACTTGCATTAATCTTGGGTTTTTAGAATAATAGGATAATTTTGTTTGGGGGGGCGTCTGGAAGCCATCTGGGTTAACCTTCTGACAAAAGTAGGGCTGACCTTGAAAAGAGGTCATGTTGTTCAGCGCTGTGTCCAGTCATGTTTTGAGTATTTTCAGAGATGGGCATTTGACAGCCTCCCTGGCTTCCTCCTGGGCCTGGATGTAGCTTTAAAGAGGATTTGTTCTCTGATCTGCCCTGGGGACCAGTGAGACTGGCTACCCTACAGTTCCCTACATGCTCTTCATCAAATGGGTGTGTTGTGCAGAAGGGCTCATTGCAGTCCATCAAGAAAACAGTCCTCCATACAGACATTTTCCTAGGCTTCGTTCATCACAGTGGCACGTAAGATTCAAAGAAAAAATACAACAACCTATTTGAATTGCTGTTTGCAAGGTGCATGGAAAACTCAAAATGGCAGAACCGAGCGTCTTCATACCTGAGCTCCACATGGGGACATCAGTCTCATCCATCTAGATACCAGGTCCAAGCTGGTCTGGCTCAAGTCAGTGTTTTTGACACATAGTCCTTTTCTAAGCTGTTCCTCACACTGGCAGAAAGGTGTAATATGAATGAGTGTGAATGGGGTCATCTCATCTTCTAGGAGAAAAGAAGCAGTCTACAGCCTTGAGCATTCATCAGTGGGTTGCTTGCTGGGCAGCTCTCTGAGGACAACTGTCACCTTTCTGTTGTGTTCTTCTAACAAGTTACTAGAATAAGTGTAACACAGAGTCGTAGCAAAGTAAAGCAAGAACTATTCAGATAGTCATCAGTTGCTTACCAGACATGTCCTGCTGTCACTCTAGGTACATGTTGCATACCTTTAAAATTAATGACTGATAGAAAGAGCTGCTGTAAACTGTCATTTCGTGTGTGGGAAATGAAAGATCTTAAAAGGGCAGGAAAAGTTAAAAAGATTCTCCCTGAAATCAGTGTTAATGCCTCCGTAAGAAGCTGAGAACTGTGGTCTGCTAAAAGTAAGCTTTGAGGCATCCTTGAGTTAGAGGAAAAGAAATAGTAGGGAACTCCTCCTTCAAATCCCTTCCAGCTGCAGTCACTAAGAATGCGTTTGGTCAGCCTGCCTGAGCCAAACAGGAACTCTGCTTGGAGCACCGAGTCGTAGGGGAGATGCAGTAAATCCAGCCCTTATCGGTACTGTAGCTGTGCTGGCTTGGGGAGGGTGATAAATGCACAGGACAGCTGGAAACTGCGGGGCAAGACATCCAGCGCATTGAGCTCTTGTGATGGGATGGCTCGCTACCAATGCACAAGAAGCTGCCAGGTAAAGCAGTGGAAGTGGGAAGGGTTTGCAGAGGAACAAATAGCTGTAAGGAGACATGCTCTGAATGCCCTTGAAACAGCAGCCCTGCTGCAGTGAATAGTTTTAATCCTAGACAGGGCATTGTGTCTAAACCAGAGGCTTTTCAGAAGCGAAGCTTTGGCAGTGTCTCACCCCCACCCCATTCAAAAAGCATCATTTAAAGGAACTGCTGTGGGTACTACAACCGGAGGAGAGGAGCGGCCGCTGAGCCTGCAGGTCCTGGACAGCTGATGTCACCAGCCAGCCCAGCATCAGGTTTTCATGGATCTGCCACCTATGAAGTTGATGAGGTTCCTGCTCCCTCCCTCGCAGCAACTCGGTCACCCACCAGGCACCAGGTGCACTGGGTTCCTTCCCAAAGGAGTAAAGGTGTCAGCTGCCACTGTTGTACGAGGAGCCTACGCAAATCCAAATTAGGAGTCAGGAATAGCTCGGACTGCAGTGGGGGATAGGAGATGAGTAAGCACATTGTTCATTTCGGTCAGCTCATGATTTAACTCTTCCCTTTCATACAGCTGAAACGTTGTTAGCCAGGTCCTGCGCCTGTCCCTGCAGTGGCATCACCACAGCGGAATACTATAAAGGTCAAAAATCTAGATGTTGCCAGTGTAGTGGTAACACTGCATCCCACTATTTCCTTGCCAGCTTTCCTCATAGTGTCTTGGGAGGGAGGCAGGAGATAGATGCTGTACCTCTGCCTAGAAACATTCTTGTTTCTGTTGCTGCACACTGGTGCCTGAAATTACCTGGTGAGAAAGTGGGATCATCTGGTAGTGACCCCACCTAATGCCAATAAACTCCCAGGTGAGTGCCTGGTACTTCTGCTCTTCACACATTGCTAGAAGGTGGTGACCTACTGGTGGAGCTGCAAATCATTATCCAGGTTTGTATCCATACTGGTAAGGTTTATTAAAGACAGCTGTGGTGCTTGATTTCTGGATGTTCCCTCAGACCATGGCCTTTTGTATGGTTTTTATGTATGTCAGTCCTGCCTATTTTTTTCCACCGTACTGTTGTATGAAAGGAGACCCGTGGAGTAACTTGCCAGAGGGAAACCAAAGTCTTTGCCCTGCGGGATGGTAATCAATGTACCTGGAGTGCCTGCTGATTCAGAATGAGGGGAAGAAGCTGACATAGTCTGGCACTTGTGCCCTAAGCCCTGGACTACCACTTGCTGCATCTGCAGGGAATGCAGGAGCAGAAGGAAGTGAATTATAAGTGGTTTCCAGAAGAATTAAGGGCTTCAGGAGAGTGCTTCCTGAAGGTTTGACGGTTTAGCATCTTTTCCTATCTCCAGCATGTTTGCAAGCTGCATTTGTCAGAAGGGAATGGTTGACAGGTTATGAATTAGTACGGATGTAATACACCATGCTGAGAGGATCCTGTGCTGTTCCTGGATGTGCATGTGTGCCCAGGGAGTTGAAGTCTGGAGCACTGATTTCCCTGGCTTTTTGTAGGAATGTGCTGGGAATGATCATAAAATTTAGAGGGGTTAGAAAATACACAAAATGGAATAAATAATGCAAGAGAGCACACAGCAACAGGAAGACTAATCACAGCTTGAAGGTGGTTTCTCTTTTCTTGCTGAGGCAGTTCTAGGATGCTGATGGGTCAGGTTCCTGTTTGGAGCAGAAAGTAGAAACTTTTTTTTTTTGTAACTCCTATTCACAGAGCATGCAGAGAGTGCTGCTGCATGAGCAACACCTGAGACTTCTGCAAACAGAAACTTGCTTTGCTTTGTGCTAAGAAGCAGCTGTTACAAGTGCCTGTTTCTCTCTCAGCTCTGATGATCTCAGAGAAACACAGTTGCCTGCTGTGCTTTTTTTGCTTTCCTCCCTCCAGCTTTCCCATTACACCTCGGTAAATCTTTGCTCCCAGGAAAGTGAGGCAGAAGGAAATTGGGTCAGGTCCCCTCCCCTTTTGCAGGTTGTTTTTGCTGCTCCCCAGCTGCTTTCCCTTTCCTGCAGAGGAGATCTCACCTCCCACTCTTCTAGGACTCCCTGTCTACTTCCAGAGAAGCTGTGAGACTGCAAACGGCCTCTCCAGAGCTTCTGCTTTGCAGCTCAATACTTCCTTACCCCAGTGTGGGGAAGCGTGTGGATGCCACTCCCCACCTCCAAGCCGGACCATCTTCAATGCAGGTTAGTGCCTTGCTGATGTCCTGTGAGCAAGCCTCCAGCTTCTCCACCAGCTGGGTGCTGGAAGTGGAGTGGCTCTGCAACTTAGCCTTCCAGGCAGCCCTGGGCTGAGCTTGTGAACGAAGAGAGGTGTGTGCATCTTGAGACTACTTTGGCAGTGGCCATGAGGTGGTATTACCTGTACTGTCACAGTCGGCAGGCTGCGTGGGGCATTGCTTGGGTTCCTCGCTGCAGCTGTGTGGTCAGAGTCTGACTTCATCTCTCCAATCAGTTGCTCCCTCCTGAAGTCCTGCTACTACCCCCTCTGTCCTCAGAGCTGAGTGCCACATCTGTGTCAGTATCATTAGGATCAGATAAAAAGGGGCTGTTTCCTGTTTGCTCTGGTCTAAATCCACAGCTCCTGCCCTAGCTGTAGGGTGTATGCCAGTACTGCTACACAGTTCAAACGTTGCTGTAGGAAGCTCACAAATAAGAATATCAAAGACCAGTCCCATTTTTCTTGTTATGGTGAAATTATAGGATTAATTTGCTCCCTATTTTTAATTATTTCCCTCATCTGGACACATCACCATGGATACTTGCATTATTTTTTTTTCCTCTCATTGCTGTGAAAACTTCACATCTTGGCTGTGACTGACTTAATGAAACCATGTTTCCAGCACTTGTCAGATGATTGGCAAGTGGTACTGGACCCCTCTATCTTAGCCTGCAGTGGGCAGGAACAAAGTGTCTTCTATCAAAAAGAGCAGTGGTGCTCTGAGCCTGTCTGGCCGAGGGAAAGTAATTAATGTTCATGATGGAAAGGCCTTGTGTTCATGTGTATTTCTCCCTCTGACCTCTTGGTCAGGTCAGCCCGTGTTGTTATTTTAAGTAGGCATCAATATTTGAATTCATGGTGGCAAGAGGGTAATGTGGCTTTGAATCTAGTCAAAACTTGACAGAATGAAGTACATGAGTAGCAGCACCCCTTTTGTTTTCATTTGCTCCCAGGCAGTGCCAAGAAGCTGCCTTCTCCATTTGGCATGTGTATGGTGGGCTGACCCAGCCAGACCCGAGGTGTGTTTGGCTTTGCTAATATCTCTGTAGCGCCTGGGCACCCGCCCCCTGCACCACTGCTGTTCCTCCTCTTGGCCAGAAGGGTAGGCGTTCTTCAGACACCAGCTGGATCTAATTTGAAGCTTAGCTCTTTCATCTCTGGCACCTGTCAATAGGAAAATGAGATTGCCTGAAGTTAATCAAAACTCACAAATTACTCTTTACCTACATTTTCGAGGAAAAAAATGTCGAAGTGTGCAGAGACTCAGCGCTATGGTATGTCACAACTGACCACCAGAACAGGAGTGACTTGTGGGCAGGAGATCAGCTGTGCTGTGAAGCTTGCTTCAGGCAGAATCATGTCTATCTGGGAAGATGTCTAAAGGCTCTAGGTCTTGCTCATGTTACATCTCAAATCCCCACCAAGCCCAGAGACAGCCCAGTGGGCAAGTGGTAGGGAGCATGTTTCCTCTGTGTGAGCTCCCTTTTCTCCTGCTCTGCAGGGGTATCTGCACTGGGTGTAGTCTGTGTCTGCATAGGCTGCCTTGGAAGATCTCAGCAGGGCGACCAAGGAGAAGGTCAGAGAAGACAGCACAGGTCCCTTGGCTCCCTCCTGCCCTGCCTTGGGCTGGTGGCCACCGCAGAACCAAAAGGAGAGACACAAACTGCTTCTGACAAGCAACAGCCAAGAGCTAACATGCTCTGCAGCGATCTCAGCGAAGCCCTGCAGAGCCTTGTGGGGTGCAAGGGACCCAGCACCATTCCCATGGGTGGGCTCTGGACTCCCAGCAGTGCTTCCTCTAAGCACAGCATCCCCGTGTGCTGCACTCGCCCAGGACTTTAGCCGGGGCACTCTGCTCCTAGTGCTGAGATGTTTTGAAGAGGTAATGCCTGCTGGCAGTGCAGGGGCTTTCTAAAAATCTGCTCTACTTCTGATTTTTGGAGGCTGGAAAAGCTGAACCTGTGTTTTATTTCTTACTGACCTTTTTTGAAGTGCCAAACTTTTTTGCTTTGTTACTCTTAATTAATTTCTGTCAGTCTCTCCACCAATGACTATCTATTGGATTTTCTCCCCCAATGGAGACTGTATTCAAGTCACCATCCCAGCAGGTATCTTGAATTCAAATCCTTTTTCTTTTTTTTTTTTTAGAGTATGTAAATGTGCATGAACAGATGCTCCGAGGACCCTGCCCAGACCTTGCCTGTTTAAAACCAGGTTATGGGTTTGCCATGCGCGAATGAGTTAAGTGGGAGCTGCCTTGTCTCACCTCTGAGGAAAAACTTCTTCGTCCTGCCAGAACATCCCCCTTCCAGGCCACAGGGCCTGGGGCTATCAAAAAATCCCAGTTTTATCAGTGGCTTTGATTTCTTTCTTTCTGCAGACAGTCTGTTTAAGGCTTCTAATCTTCACTGCAGAGGAGTAAGGTGTGCAGAGCATAAGGAAAGACCCTCATCCTGATGGTCCAAATATACAGCTCTGTGTCTTACTTCCCAATCTACCCCGTACCTAATCAATCTGCTGATCTCATGCTTCTCACTTCTGGGCGAAAGCAGCAACGCTGCTACCATTGCTAGCCTGAAATTCTGATTTCCTTTGGTATGTGGTTCTTGATATGAAAAAGCTCTCCAATTAGCTCCTTGGCAGGAAGAACATGCTGGTGTGTTTTATTTTCCTGATGCAAACTATCAATTTTCACATCAGGTCAATGACTAGTCTTCGGAAGAGTGGTGATTCCTGCTCCCTCCGTAAAATGTGCTCAAGCTCTGTTCCTGCAGTTACTCTGCCAGAGCTTTTTCAGACTGCTCAGTCGATGGCCATGTGGAACTAGGGCCCTGAGGAGCTGGTGCTAACTGATGGAGTTGTGGGGAATGTAGAAGATGCTAAAAAGATTAAAGTTTAGGCTCAAGAGTCTTTGGCCACTCAACTCTTCTTTACATTATAAGCATATATATAGGCATTTTATGTGCTTGTAACTGCGTAGCCTGGCAGTGTTTTTGTTTCTGCCCAGGAGTTAAACTGGGCAATTCTGAAGTCTGAGCAGAAAAAAAGCTATTTCTTGCTCATGTGTGCAAAGGGCTGGAGTGTTTAACAGAGACAAGCTACTCAGCAGAAGCCAAAGCAAAGGTAAGATGTGAGGCACCCACAGCTCTGCCTGCCTGGGCACTCCGGCTGCATTTGTGCATGTAATACAAACACCTGCACATCCCTGCCTTAGAGAATGACTTGCCAGCATGCTGTCACCCTACGCCCCGAGCGCAGTGCAAGCATCTCCCTTAGCTTCTGTACAGCAAGGAGCAGAGGGTACAGCAGCAGCAGGAGAGGGTTCTCCAGCACCGTAAGCGAGCTGGCCCCTGAGCTCTGTTTAGCGCAGGGGAGTCATCTGTTTATCTCCTGTCTGCAGAGCACAGTGTCTACAGGCACATGTATCTCGCGCCCCAAACCGTCTGGGCACAAAAGTGAGGCCTCTGACCCTCTGCAGTCATCCAGTGGAGGCTGGGTTTATCGTGCCTCTGGAGTCTGGTCTTTTGGGTGGTTATTCAGAGGGGAAGCTGTCTCTGAATGAAGCTGTCCAAATGGCTGCAGTAGGATCTTCTGCCACTGCAGGAACTGCAAGCTCTTGCAATGGCTTTTGGCTTTTGCTGCTGTAGTATTAAAATGAATGTGCCTTTGTGGGAGGGAGTGTAGTGGCTCAAGGAGTTGTCAATCCTTTGTGCTTGCTTTGGCTATGTTCTCCGCTGAGCAGGCTCCGGGTTCCTGTAATGTGCCAGCCAGTGTCAGCCTCTATTTATTCTCTTTCCAGGCATATTTGTGACAATTTTGCTTGCAACAGCCATGGTCACTTAAGCTGAATAACATTTTCAGGCTGAAAGGGCTAGTAGCAGGGTGGTTATCAGATCAAGGAAAAGCATCGTATTTGCTCTGGCCTTTGGTTCCCAGATAATACAACGGCAAATTGTGTTCCTGGAAGCTGGGAGGTGGCTTGTGAGATTACACAGTCCCGAAAGGCGTGGAGGTAGCTTGTCACGTGTGACACAGGAGTGGAGGGGGAGGTGGAAGTGGGGAACGTAGCTGCTCTCGTGCTCAGCAAAAGTTGGATGTTGCTGTTGGCTTCTTCACATTGGGAACGCAGCAGCAGCAGCAGCAACCATGCCCTGGACATGCTCTTTAAATTAGTCTTTTGGTGGGTTGGAAGCATAAGTTCATTTAAAAGTGAACTCCTGCATAGCAGTGATGTCTCCCAGTAACTGTTTCCCTCTCCTCTTTTTTCCCCTCATCATTCCTCTAGGCGGGTGCCTTTTAAATCCCTTCTCCTTTTAGGTTTGAGCTGCTTCTGAAGGTGGCTGAATACTTGGGGTGGTTCAGTTGTTTGTAGATATGAAGCAAGGGCAGACCTGGGAATGGGTCCTGTGGTTCCTACTGCAGCACGCAGGAGCAGCACTCCTGTGTACAGGCTGTGCAGGATGAGGTGGGCTGGGGCCAGTTCTTCTGCACATCTGACCCAGAAAATGTGGAAGAACCTTGTTACTTCAAGAGGAAGCTCATTCTGGGCCTGCTTTGTTCACTTCCCTGGGAGCGCATCCTCAGCTTCTGGAGGAAGTCTGGGAGCAAGCTGCATCACTCATGCCCTGCGCACCAGCTGCTCTGCACCAGCAAAGGTAGCTTGGCAGCCTGCCTGGACCTGGAAGCTGCTGCAGGACCAGCTCGTGAGGGATTGCTCCAGTGTGCCAATAAACGGCAGGTGGGTCATGGCACAGCTGCCTGGGACAGGGCTGGGAGGAGTGTGGCTGCTCCCGCTGGCAGTCTTCAGCCCTGTGCTCTGGGGGTGGGGGCGGTTTATGAAGCAGGCAGGGTCCTGTTTTGTACCTCTGGCAGGGGGGAGATCACCCAGAAAATAACCCCCTTGTGCCATTCTGGGGGTTGGCATGAGAGCAGTGCACCCTGGAAGCTGTGCAAAGTGATGGTTAAACATGCTTCACTTGGGATTTTCCAGCTTGCTTTTGCACTTCCCCCCTTGCTGCTTAGACTTACACTGAACATTTGTTTTAATTTTCAACTTCTTGTCGTGTTCAGCACGGTCTTATCTCACCGGGTGGAAGCCAAATAGTTTGTTATTGATTACACAGTTTCCTATCATGCTTTATTAGTTCCTGCCAATTAGCTTGTCATCTTGTTGATAAGATTGTTGCCATCAGTGTGCTGTAGTGATTATGGTTATCCAGGGATATTTGAAAAGCAGTGCTGATGCACACAAAGTAGTTTTGAGAATCTCTAGAAAAATTTCCTTATCATAGAATCACAGAAGGGTCTGGGTTGGAAGGGACCCCAAGGATCACAGAGTTCCAGCCACCCTGCCACAGGCAGGGCCACCAATGTCCAGGCCTGGATCTACACAAGGTTGCCCAGGGCCCCATCCAACCTGGCCTTGAACGCTTCCAGGGATGGGGCATCCACCACCTCTCTGGGCAGCCTGTTCCAGCACCTCACCACTCTTTCTGTAAAATCTTCCCCCTAATATCTAATCTAAACCTTCCTTCCTTTAGTTTTAATCCATTTACCTTCTGTATCAGTACAGGCTGGGGGATAACCTGCTGGAGAAGAGCTCTGTGGAGAAGGATCTGGGGGTCCTGGTTGATGACAGGTTAGCTCTGAGCCAGCAGTGTGCACTGGTGGCCAAGAGAGCCAATGGGATCCTGGGATGCATTAGGAAGAGTGTGTCCAGCAGGTGGAAGGAGGTGATCCTCCCCCTCTACTCTGCCTTGGTCAGGCCCCACCTGGAGTACTGTGTCCAGTTCTGGGCTCCCTGGTATAAAAAAGACAGGAATCTCCTGGAGAGAGTCCAGAGAAGGGCTACAAAGATGATTAATGGCCTGGAGCATCTCCCGTATGAGGACAGGCTGAGTGAGCTGGGACTGCTCAGTCTAGAGAAAAGAAGACTTAGGGGGGGACCTAATTAGTGTTTATAAATATCTTAGGCATGGGATGCAGGGGGAATTGGCCAGCCCCTTTTCAGTGGTCTGTGGGGACAGGACTAGGGGCAATGGCTGCAAATTGGAGCACAGGAAGTTCTGCACCAACATGGGGAAGAACTTTTTCACAGTGAGGGTGACAGAGCCCTGGGACAGGCTGCCCAGGGGGGTGGTGGAATCTCCTCCTCTGGAGATATTCAAGACCCGTCTGGACGCCTATCTATGCAATATGAGCTAAGGAGCTGCTTTGGCAGGGGGGTTGGACCCGATGATCTCTCAAGGTCCCTTCCAACCCCTACGATTCTGTGATTCTCCCTTGTCCTGCTATTATCTACCCTTTTAAATCCCCTCCTGTTTCTCTGCCCCCTTCAGGTATTGAAAGGCTGCAATGAGGTCCCCCTGCAACCTTCTCTTCTCCAGGCTGAACAAGCCCAGCTCCCTCAGCCTCTCTTTGTAGGGGAGGTGAGATTCCTTATTCAATCTCCTCTCTGCTTATGCCAATCTGTTGCATGAAGCAAGGTATAATTTGATTCTGCTGTTGTTTTTCAGTCCCTGCATCTTTAATTATTTAACAACTCCGCTATTCACAGTAAGATGATTTCTGCACAGGGTTGTTCTCCACTTCTCACCATCCTGCATAATTCCTCCTCTGGAACATCTTCCCTAGTTTCCAGTGATCTGTGATTTGAAGACTGGAGCTGACTGTTCAAATAAGGATCCAAATAATGTCTATCCTATTTAATCGCTGCTGCTGCTGCAGAGCAGCCCAATGTGAATTTTCCTAGTTCCTTTCTGAACTATATTCTGTGACAAAGGGACCTCGTGTTTAACTATGTGTGAGGAAAATGCGTTTCCTCTTGGTTTAAATCTGAGTATTTCATTGGATGTCATTAGTTCCTGTGCTATGAGAACAACATATTCATCTTCTCTGTCTTTTCCTTGTTTTCTAGGCCTCTGTTGTCACCCTCTCTTTATCCTAGGCATCTCTTTCCTAGGCATCTCCTCCTGAGATGAACTGCCACATGTTTGGTCACTCCTTGATTGACTCCACTCTTTAGCCCTGCCCATCCCTCTTCCCTTTCCCTGTTTCTCCTGTAGGAAGTCTGGTGGTGCTGTGTGGGTCCACCACAGATTACTGCAATGACACCACAGCATTTGCTGCTTTGTTCCTGTTGTTCTTCCAATACCTTCTCGAACTGCCTGTACACAGCTCAGGTTTTGCTGCTGCTTTACAGGCTTGACGCCAAGACATGGAACCCAAACCCATGATTTTCTTGTTCTCTCTTATTCATCAGCAGACATAATAAAAATATTTTAAAACCTTGCATCCTTTGGACCACCACAGCTGTAACACATCTGCCATGAACAATATCCCATTCGCTTTGCCTTTTTTATGGCCTCAGGTCACAGAGCTGAAGTCATCAGGTAACTAACTATCTGCAGTAATCCCAAAACCGCCTTCCCAAGGAGCCACAGCTCATTTTGCAGCCCCGCGTTGGGTATGTGTAACGGGCTGGTTTTTGCCCTACTACATGACTTTCTTTCATCTGTTGCTTGATCACCTGGACCCATTGTGGCTTCTGGAGTGATGTCCTAGGATTGGGGCAGTGCTGCTCCTGGGAAAAACCTGTGGAAAAGATCCCTGTGAGGGAAGGAAGAGAGTTTGCAAACCCGATAAATTTCTGAATGAGGCTGGTTTGAGCCCTTAGTAAGAAGCAGCAGCATGTTTAGCAGAGTTTATTTCCAGCTCAGAGCTCTGCTGCCCACTGCCCAGCCATGGCACAGCCCAGCTGCTCCCCAGGCACTATGGGTCGGGCTGCAATTCAGGACCTTACGCTGTGCCCGTGTCCTCCCTGCTAAGGAAAGACCCTGTGATGGGAGTTCACTGTGAATTAATAACTGATCCCTTACCTTTTCCTAGCAGGACTCAGGGCTTTGGCTCCTGCGGGCAGGGCTGCAAGAGCACCAGCATGGGGTGGTCTCCCGTGCTTCCAGGGACAGCATTAGGCAGAGAGATGTTGGAGAACGAGAGCCAAGCAGTCCCTGGCCCAGGAGGCAGAGCACCAGCAGAGGCGATGTGAGCCCTTTTCTCAGGCGGGGGAACGAGCCCCTTTGCACTGGCCATGAAATCAGTCATGTGTAGGGTTTTGTCCAGCCCTGGGGGGTGGGGGAAGGAATGTGGGTTGGGCGAAGTCTAAGATTACACCACCGCTGAGTTTTTCTTTCCACACTTTAAATAGCCAGCACCTTTCCGTCTTGCCTTCGTGCCTCCCGTCGGCTCGCGCCCCGGCAGAGCCATCCGTAAGGTAACACCTCTGTCCCCATTTTCTTCTGCCCTGCTCCCCCCCGCGCCCCACACCCACCCGGGTCTGCCGTGGATGAGAGGTCACTGCGTGCTTTCTGCCTGTTTAATCATTTTCTAGCATGGAGGGGTCCTCCCAGTCCTTCCTTGCAGTCGCTGTCAAACATCTGCCAGTGTTTCTTGCTCCTCCTCACAGCTCAAAGTGTTTTATAGGGGACGCTGCAGGGGGAGGGGAGATGTTGAAAGTCCTGCTCTGCCTTTTTTTTATTGTTGTTGTTTGTTTGTTTGTTTGTTTTCTCTCTCCCTGGCTGGGGGAGAGTGTCATTTGCTGCCAGTGCCTTTTCCTGCTCTCCTGGCAGGTGGGAATGCGTGGCAGCATTAGGCTGGCTTTGGGGGACCTGCCTCTGCAGGGGTCAAGTAGGCCTGAGGGTTGGCACTGAGTGAAGGAAGGTGCCATCCTTGGCACGATGCCTGCAGTGATGCCAGCTTTGGCACCTGGAGTTGGTGGGAACCACAGTCCCTACCCTTTGCCCTGCAGGGCTCAGCAGCTGGGGGAGCATCCTGCCCCATGAGGAACAAGCTCGAGCACCCCTGAGCCTCCTAAATGGCTGCAGCACAGCTGGTGCTGCCCGTACCTATTTCCTTGCTGTCCTCTGAGGCACCAGCTGTGCACCAAAAGTCACTTAAGCCATGGCTTTTCTGGGAGGAGAGGTGTCCCTCAGAGGTTTTCGGTGGAAGGTGGGACAGCAGGAGGAGTGCCCATCTACTCTGCACTCATCTTGTATGTCTCTTAGCAGAGATCTGTTTAGAGACAGGAGAGTTTTTGCGGTGCCAGAACTCCCTGAGAGCAGTACCATGGGGAGCCTCTGTGGGCAATGGGATGATGTTTGGAGGGGCAGGCCTTGGGAGAGGAGAGATCCCAGATGGCCACGGCATCTACACCCTTTCTTTTCCTGCTACTAGAAAGGACAGCACCATCTTAAAAAAAAATTGCCTTTTCTCACAACTTGCTAGATTGCCAGCACCAGCTGTCACCACCGAAAGCAGAAACTTACTTCCCTCTTACTTTCATTTGTCCTCTTCCTGCATCGAAGACTTCTGTGTGTGTTGTCGCTTTCATTACGTGGTCTGCAAAACTAGACCTTGGTAAGCAACGAGAGGGCAGAAGAGAAACCCTCATAAAAAAATATCCAGTCAAGTATTTGATCCGGGTCTTGTCCCCCTCCAGCTCAAAGTCTGTTTCCTGTGTCTGCTGCAGTGGGAGCTCTGGCCTGGCTGAGCCGTTGGGTCTTCTGTGTAATGCTGTGCTGAGAGGATGGGCTTTGAGAACCAGTAGTGTTTTGAGATGAGTCAATTAAAAGTAATGAAACTGATAGTGGCTTTTAAGGGCTGGTTTTGTACTAAGCAGTGAAAACGTAAGTGTGCTCTTAGTGCCTTGCTGCCATGAGGAGCAAAAGAGAAACGATTCAGCACATGCATACGTGTGTGCTCTCCCCTCTCTTGCCTCCTGTAGCCCAAACTTCTGCCTCGTTGCATGGCTTGTGCTGGACATAATGAAGGAAACTCCTTCTGAAGGTGGGATGGATTACAGAGTCCCTGGAGCCGTCAGCAATGGTGAAATGGTGCCTGCACACCCCAGCATGGAAAAGGAGGACGACCAGACCCTGGAGCGAGGTCAGTGGAACAACAAGCTGGAGTATGTCCTGTCCGTGGCTGGGGAGATCATCGGCCTGGGAAATGTCTGGCGCTTCCCCTACCTCTGCTACAAGAACGGTGGAGGTAAGTGCAGCCTGTGCCCTGCCCAGCCCCAGGGATGCCTGGTCACTGCCGTCCCTCTGCCGTCCCTCCCTGTGACTTCTGTGCCTGGCCCTACTTGCTGCTAGCAGCAGCCTCTCAGCAGTCCCCAAGTCATAAGTCTGAAGAGAGGGTGCCAAACTGCTGATGTGGTGCTGCCATCTGGGCCATGTGCAGGGACTATTTTGACGTGGTGGGAAATGGGCGACCAAGCGGTGATGTCCCAATGTTTCTGGTGGCCTTGTTTCACCGAGGTATGTGGAGCCCTGGTCCTGCTGGCGAGGTGGGGGGCCATCAGCAGGAGGAGCTGGGTGGGGGCCTCAGCTCTCTGAGCAGCCTGACTCACCCCAGGCATCCTTGAGGAGTGCTGGGTGCCCTCTGCAAAGAAGGTGTCAGGTCCTGGTGATGCAGCAGGGAGCAGAGCAGGAGGCTGCAGGGCACTGTAGTCCTCATGGATGCTGCAAAGAGCTGCACCATTTCCTGAAAGCTCAGGTAGTTTCCAAGGGGCTCTTGACCACAAGTCATGGAGGGGTGTCCCGCCATGGAGGGGTGTCCCTCAGGCACTGGTGCAGAAGCCAGGCCACAAGGACCAGGCTGAGTGAGAGGATTTTACTTGCTTTGGTACAGAAGCACAGCACCCCTCCTGCACGCTGCAGGGCCCTTCCTTGCAGCACCTGCTGGAGCTGCAAGCCCATGGGAGAGGGCCTGCGTGCCTCCGCCCCACGGCAAAGCTGTGAGGTGTGCAGATGGATGTGCTTGATGGAGAGAGGGAACAGGGCATGGCTGCTGCCAGCCCTGCTCACGGCAAGGTGCTGCCATGTTGGTGCTGCTCAGGCCCTGCCCGGTAGTGCCCAGTGCCTGATTCCACACCCCCCCCCCACCCCGCGTGAGGCCGGGTTGCTGAGCTGCATGGTGTCAGGGCCAGGCTTGCTTTTGCAGGTGGAGGCTTTGCCATGGGCTTTTATGGTTGTTTGTGCCTGCTTTTAGATTGCAGATGCCTTTTAAGAGAGAAAGCTATTTACAGAATGAAAACCTAAAGCTCTGAAGTTTGGTTCAGTGGCACATGGAGAAGAGGGAGTTGCTCTCCCTGTTTGCTGATTAATTACTAATTGAGATCTCTGGAAGGGCAGGGGAGAGGGAAGTGGTGCTTGGCTGGGAGCTGGCAGGGAAGGAGCGCTGGGGACCTGGGGCTGAAATCCCCTGGCTTCAGTTTGGGGTAGTCTCATGGGCCTCACTAAACTGCTTTCATCCCAGTGGCATAAAGAGGATTAACTGCTGTTTAGCTACTTTCACGCCGTGCTCTGCTCAGCGCTTGTTTCTTTTCACCAGGTGGTTGGGCATTTTCTTTCCCTGTTGAAAAGAGGAGGATTTTTCATGTTTTCCTTTTCCACAGGGAACATTTCTTGGCTGCTTGCTGGGCTGTATCTGCTCCCACTGCTTCACCTTCCTGGCGCTATCCTGACCGAGGGGAGCAGGCTGTGGGATCCTGTCCTGGCACCCCTTTCAGTGCTGCTCCCCTCCCCCTGGCCATGCATCCCCACTGGGGCCAGGGGAGAGCTGAAGGAGGGCTTTGGGGAAAGGGGGAGGCACAGTGTATGGTTGGACAGCAGAGGCAAGATGCAAAGGGATTTCTCAGCTTTTTCTTCCCCGGAGAAACGTGCCTGAAGGAAAGCCCTGTGAAGTGGCAGAGGCAATGAGGAGTTTGAATTCTCAGGCAAGTTTTTCACCTCCAGCCCCTTTCCTGTGAGGCTGGAGCAAGGATGGAGCATGAGCATTTCCTCTGTGGCTTTTCCTGGGGCAGGGCAGCGTGATGATGCTGTGCAGGACTCAAGGCTGGCTCCTTCCTGCACCATGGAGTATAGCCTGCCCTGCCTGGTACTTTCTCAAATCCCTTGGTTTGATTATATGCTTCAAGATTAAATTTAAAAGCTGCTGGAGGTTGTGTCCCATACTCCCTTCAGGAAGTCTGGTCCAGGTACATGCTTCTCTTGGTACCTCAATAAAGGTGAGGTACCTTTATTTAATTTCCAGCTCCAGGTCAGTCACGGCCAGCTTACAACCATTTGCTTTTGTGCCAGCATTACCACCTGGCTGAAATGCCTCTGCACCACTGGCTGGCTTTTTCTCCCCCCTCCCCAAATTGTGTTGGGAGTAGTGATAACCACTCTCAGCTTTTGCTTTCCTACCCTAAATAGGTCAGGCTCTTTGCAAAAGAGGTATCTGCAAAATCTGAGCTCTGCAAAGAGGGGCAGTTGGTCACTTCTCTCTTTAGAAATATTTCCACATAAGAAAGAAAGAAAGGGTAGTCATGCAAGTATTTAGCGTTCAATGTCTGATGCCCACATCCCACGTGGCAGGGGAGGGGGAACATGTTCACTTTTGCCTCCCATGACAGGGTCAGGCCATCCCTGTGCAGACTAGCCGCCCTGATTGGGAAATACTGGTGAAGCCTGTCTGGTGATGTAGCTGCTGGTGCTGCACCCCAACCCAGGTGCTCCCCAGACTGTCCGGTTGCAAGGCCCTGCCACTGCCACTGTGTCTCTGCACATATGGAGAGGAAGGGGTCATGGTGGAGGGGACACTTGCAAGAGTGCTTCCTCCTTCCCCTTCAGTGGAGAGAAACTCTAGCAAGCATCAAGGTTGCCCCGTGGGGAGGGTGGATGGGGCTGGAGGGACATTAGCCAGCACTGGAGGGCTACTCAGGTGGGTTGTTGGACACCCATCTGTGCCACAGCCCCTGCCATGGGCTGTCCTCCCTGACATCTCCCAGGCCAGAGCGGTTGTGTAGGGTGGCTCTGCTGGGTGCCTCTCCTCAGCTTTTCATCCTTGCAGTCCCTGCCCAAAGGCCATCTTGCCTGCCCCCCCCTTTTCTGCCCATGTGGGCAAGCAGCAGCCCTCTGCCAGTAGAAATGGCACAGGGGGTGGCAATGGGTCTGGTGTCCCCAAAGCCTCCCTTCCCTCTCCCTGTCCCTGCATGCTAGCTAAGCTTCTTAATGAAATCTCTTGGGTTTTGAGTTTACTGGTGCACCAGGATTGCTATTCCCCATACACCTCCACTGACCTGACCCAGAGCCAGTAGCATCTCGGTGACGCAGAGCAGGGTGATGCATGGAAACTGTGGTTAGTGACTGGCTGGTTTTGCCACCTCCAATGCTGCATGCCCCTCTGAGCCTGCCATAGCTTGGCTTCTGCTCTCTGCTCGGGGCAACCTTTTTCCATGCCAGCTCCTTGTGTCCCTGTCTCTACAGCAGGGCTTGAGCAGCTTTAGTGGTGCTTCTTCTCAGTGAGCAAACAACTGAGCAGACCTCACAGACTTGGTGAAGCTGTCATCCTCTATGTGCCATCCCATCATGGGCTTGTCTGCCACAGGCATTCAGAATAGTCAGTGTGAAACAAGTCACCAACCTGACTGAAAGTCTCAATGTTTTTATAGCAGGGCATTCTCTTGCATTCCTATGTACCTATGAAGAACCAGTTTCACTCTTTTCTGCACAAAAATCAGGCCTATAAGCTTTCTTTTCCTCTCCATCTTCTTTACATTTTGAGTTCCTCATCCAATCACATCACTCTGGGGGAAGAAACATGAAGAAAATCTTTCTCCTGGGGCCCCTGTCTATGGCCTTCCCAGCCCCATAGTCCCCATTTCTCCTGGGCTGTCACCCCCTGCCAGGTTGAAGATGGTCTGACCCCAGCCAGCACGTGGGGCTTATTTCTCCTATCTACTACTTCAATCTGCCAGGTGCCTTCTTCATCCCCTACCTTATCTTCCTCTTCACCTGTGGGATCCCTGTCTTCTTCCTGGAGACGGCGTTGGGGCAGTACACCAGCCAGGGTGGGGTGACAGCCTGGCGCAGGATCTGCCCTCTCTTTGAAGGTGAGTGGGGTGAGCCCGGGAGGGTACAGTGAGGTGGGGGGACTGCAGACCCCTGGGGCGATGAGTAGTGATGCCTCTCCCCACAGCCTGGATCGTTATGTACTCCATGCATCTGCTGCCCATCCTGGGGATCCCAGTCTGGGCAGTCCACTGGCTGCCCCCTTGACAAAATCATGCTGGAAAAATTGATTGCCTTTCTCACCAAACAGTTCTGAAGGTTGTCCTCCAAGAGCTGAATGATGGAAATGCTGCTGGTGGTTAAAAGGAACCTAAAACACAGTAAAATCTTTTTAAGTCAATGCTGTGTCATTTTTCTGAGTTTGCAGATGTCTCAATTAGTGGTGAGAGGTGTCTCCTGTCTTAATAAATTGCTAGCTGTCAGATCCACTTCTGGTCTGATTTCAGCACAATCATCCAGTCTTAAGCCACTTTCTGTGATTTCTCTGGAAGTCTCAATTTTTTCTTCTTGACATACCAAAATCTTTATATGTTCCTCAGGCACCTCCTAGAGAAGGTGTGGGGTGTTAATAGAAAAGCTTCCCAAATAAAAGTGAAAGAGGATGATGACTGAACGCAATAAAAAGTGAATTTTGGCAGAAGAGGTGTTACTCAGGAGGTAGAGCACTATCGTATGTTTCTGTCCCTTTAGATGGCTTTTCAACCATAATCTGCCTGTCTACTGCCCAGACTCCCATTGCTATCATTGCACCAGGGAAAGCTGTGGTGGGGTGGTAGGAAGAGGGAGGGGTGTCCCACTTCCCAGTGGGCTTGGACTCCCACTGGTCCCCACTGGAAATGATGGCTCTGGTGGGTGCTCTGCTGGCATTCATCTGTCAGTGAGGTCAAAATGCAGAGCAGCAGATGAAAATGTTGGGTGAGTACCTCCCAAGGGAAGTGCTGTTCCCAGTGTGTGGGTCACCAGCCTTTGGGGCTTGCTTTCTGCAGGAATTGGCTATGCCTCACAGGTCATCGTCGTTCTGCTGAACTTCTACTACATCATTGTCCTGGCCTGGGCCTTGTTTTATCTCTTCAGTTCGTTCACTATCGACCTTCCCTGGGGCAGCTGCAACCATGAGTGGAATACAGGTGGGTGTGGAGCCCCCTTGCCAATCCTCTGCAGGATCCTGGCTGAGGGGAACCTGCTGCTGGCCAGGGCCAAACCTCGGGAGAGCAGCTTGCAGGGGTGGGACCGCTGGTCATAGGGGTGGGGAGTGCCAGGTCACTGCAGTGCTGCTGGCACTTTTGGGGAAGAGGCTCAGCTGATCTTGGTCTCTGCTGGAGCGTACCAGTGCTGGCACTGCCCAACCACTTGCAGTGCCCAGACTGTCCTGCTCTTGGCTCCAGCCACTGTGGACACCCTCCTTCTTGGCATCTCCCAGTCATCCTGTGCCATAGGTGCAGTGCTGTTGGGAGTGCTCACCATGCCTACTGGAAAGAAAAAGTCTCATTTGTCCCAAGTTTCTTGCCAGCCTTACCCTGAAGGGGACTCCTTTTGTGTGCCTTAGGGGCTACACCGTTTGTCTCAGAGTCAATGCGTGTTGGCACTATGGATGGAAAGGGAGGGGTTTTTCAGCTCCTCTGATACTCCAGCCACTGCTACTTACACTGCCTCTCTCCCTGGGCCTCTCCTGCAGGGAACTGCATGGAGCTTCAGAAAGCGAACTCGACATTCAACGTGACCAGTGAAAACGCCACCTCCCCTGTCATCGAGTTCTGGGAGTAAGTACCTTCCCAGGGCAAGGAACAAACCCTGCAGTGGCATGTCCTATTAACCCATCCTTGCCAGGAAAGGAACGAGAGGAAGCTGGGCAGGTCAGAGCAAAGACTCTTGGGTGCAGCACCATCCGTTAAGGGTAACATCACTGGGCTCATGGTATTTGTCTGGCGCTGTGCTGGCATACCTCAGAGCTGTCTGACTGCCCTTCCCTGATACTGTATTCCTGTCCATCTGGACCTTGTGGGCTTCTTGGTCTCACTGACCTCGGTGACAACTAGCTGATTGTGCAAGACTTTACCTCACTGATGCTTTGCCTCGTCCAGTTCTTGTCTGCATCTTTTGCAAGCTGTAGCATGTTCTGCTGTTGAAGAGGATGCCTTAAAGCCCTGTGGTGTACTTATGATGATGAAGTAGATGATCTTTCCTTTGAATCCATGCTACTGTGTCATATCGGTACATTCCCAGGAGGCTTTGGCATGGTGGAAGGTGGCTTGTATGTGGGATAGCCTTCATCTTAAAAATAGCAAAAAGGTGATGTTTTTACTTTAGAGTAACTAATACACAAGTTATCCTGAAGCAAGAAGGTCACCAAAATCAAAATGAAGTGCTGGGGTCAGCTTGCTTAATAGTTAAAATTTGCTCCCTCATTTTCATTGCTGTGTTCCTGTGTTACCCTGTGATACAGAATAGCTCTACTTCTGTCTTGGGTCTCTGATGATCCTCAACATCTCCTGGGAGAACAGGCATGGTTCAGTGCTGAGCCCTGGCTAAGAGGCTGTGCAGTAACCCCTCTGCTGTGACCATGGATTCCCCTTGTGTGTTTAGATAGATGGAGGGCTGTGCCCTCAGCAGCACTGCTGCGAGCTGTCACCACACAGAGCATGCAGTACCTCCACGGCACCCCTGGCTCAGCACAGGGATGCTGGCTTTAAATCTTAAAGCTTTTAAACTTTTATTGTCTCCCTTGTGCTCCTTGAGCCTGCCCTCTTCCTTTGACTGCTGCTCACATGTGGCCTGCCTTAGCCAGCCTCAGGGAAAGCAGTCTGCTGGAAAAGTGGATGTTCCCATCACTGCTGTGGCCATCCCTGTGTTACTGGGGAATCAGCACACGAGACTGGAATTTTCCACTGTCCCTTGCTTCCCATGCAGCATCTGTTCCTGTCCTGCCTGGGCGGGGAAGTAGGAGGCCACTGTTTCCCTGAGGAGCACTGACCTGCCAGTGGGCTGACAGCACTCTTCTGAGGCTTCTTCTGGCTGCGATACAGTGCCCAGTTGTGCTCTGCTGGCACCCTTTCCCTGCTGGTTACAGAGTCCATGTCCTCAGAAGTAGAGAAAAAACAGTGCCATGAAATGGATCTGGTGGAGCAAAGTGATTTTTCTGACCCTTCTCTCCCCCTCTCAATCTGCTGCGAGGCTCTGGGGTAGGAAGGGAGGCAGTGTGACAGGAAGAGAGGCAGTGTGACTTAGACTGGGGTTCTCCAGGAGCTCACACGTTATTTTAGGATAACTGCTTTCTTTGCAGCAGGGTGATCATCACTGCTGGGCTCCAGGGTAGAGCATGTCCCTCTATGGCTGTCTCAGGCTTGGGGTTTTGGGACTGCACTGTGGTGTTGCACAGCCAGACCCATCTGTGCAGTGTAGATGGAGGAGGGTGAGTGCTTACTTCTCTAAGTGGTGAGGAAGATTTGACATACACTTGACATGGAAAGCTACTATATGGCCAAGGTGAGAATGTGAGACCTTAGCTGAACCAAAGTCCACCTAGCCTAGGAATCCTACCTCCCTCCACACTGGCTGAAGAGGGTGCCCAAGGCAGCCTTTTCTAGTTGTACATGGAGATTATTGTGGTTCTGGCTGAGTCCTTGTCATGGCATGGGATGCTCTGCTGCTCTGGGTGCTGAAGTGAAAAGGTCTATGGAGAAGGATTTAGTGACCCTTGCTCCTTGAGTGTTCCTGATTAATTCGTGTGGTAAGTGCAATGTATCATTCATTTTGAGGCTTGAAGCGTGTCAGCAATGTAGGTGACCTTTGTAAATTGCATGAAAGAAGGCCCAGGGAAACTTGTGTGCACAGCATATGCTGCACATTCTTGCAGAGAGAGGGCTCTTTCCCCAGAAAGGACAAGAGAGATGAAGGGTGGGATGAGGATAGGAGAAGAAAGGTCGTGGTCCAACAGTCCAGCACTGGAGTGAGCTTAGAAGCATGTATTTGTGGGTGAGCCAACAGGTTGGTAGTACTTCTAAGAAGGGGGGGAGTATTGCTTGATTCCTCTGAAGAATCCTTTCAGCTCAGACCTCCATTCCCCCCATAGCCCTCAGGCGCTGTGAAGGTGTGGCAAGAACCAATGTGGTGTTGGGAACATTGGTGATCACCAGCAACACTAGATGCTCCTTTGCTTCCCCCCCATGCAGGAGAAGAGTCCTAAAGATATCTGATGGCATCCAGCATTTGGGCAGCCTGCGCTGGGAGCTGGCTCTGTGTCTCCTGCTGGCATGGATCATCTGTTACTTCTGCATCTGGAAAGGGGTCAAGTCTACTGGCAAGGTGAGTCCTTGGTTCAGATCAAGTCTCTTCCCTTGATCACGACTGGAGTGCTTTATCTAGTTACTGTCTGTAGGTTAAGAGAGGTCCTAGGGATCCCCTGGGACCCCCTCTCTAAGCTGGCAGGAAATTATGGGGCTCAACTTGCAGCAGCAGTGTTTTGGGTAGGAAAGGGATGGGAGCATTGAGATGTCTCAGAGTGTTAACTTCCAAGATGTTTACCTGTCACGACCCAACCTGGATAACTCAGGGAGCCACAGTGTTTGCGTAATTCCTTCAGGCTAAATTAAGGTGAAATGACACCAAATGATTGATTAAACATTGTATTTGTGGTAGAAGCAACCTGACCTGGGAAAGTGTAATGATAGGTGGTGTAGCCTCTTACTGAAACCTTTGAGAAGAGAAAAGAGGGAGAAGACAGGCAGATATCACCACACTTGGATCCCTCAATGTTGATGACAGATGCGGCAGTCCTCTGGTGATGGGCACACACCTGGCTCCTTGGGTTTGTGTCTGCTATGGTTTAGTCCTCATCTCTTGATCTCATGCCCCTTGACTTACATGGTTCATATAATCAGAGTTTATATGTTTCTGACTCCAGAAAGTTCTTGGTCTTCTGCCAAAGAGTGTTCTGGGTGGTCATGAGCCCTTTCCTCAAACATTCTGCAGAACTTCCAGCCGTATATGGTGATCAGAGCATAACTCCAAGCATTCTCAGACATGCTTCCTCGAGCCACCCAAACCCTCCCCTGTGGTTTCCCTTTGCTATGCAGACTGTAGTTGTTTCCTGCCATAATGTTTGAGACATCAACTCACATTAACCCTTTTAGTCTCTCACACTATCCCCATCTGGTCTCCCTCCATCCACACGCACAGGAGACCCCACAGTCTTCCTATTTATAGGGTGTTGCATGCTTCCCTCCCACCAGCATGAGCAAGCAGCATGTTTTTGCCTCTGTTAGCAAATGCAGCTGGAAGATCTTCACATTAATTAGGTAGTAATGAAGGTAACTGATGGTATTAAAGCTTTCTCTGCCTCACCACTACAGGGATCTTCTTTTGTTCTTTTTGTTCATCCCAACTCTTTCTACATTTGCTGGCGTTACCCAGTAATAAAGGTGGTCTTTTTTTTTTATCCCCCCACACTGGTCACAGCAGAAGTATTTCTTTGAATACTTCTGGAAAAGGTTGGTGTGGCTCTCCAGCTCCATCTCATGCTCTCTCTGTTGCAGAGTGTGCTGCTGTCATTTGCACTGTCCCTATTACTTCATTTCTGCTACTGCCTCCTGACCCATTCCCAGACAGCTTTGTCTGGAGCCAGCAAGAACAGATGGAAATGAAAAGGCTTAGTATGTTCACTAAATGGTGTCTTCTCTGCGTGCTTTGAACAAGACATCATGGATGTAGCTAAAATTTACACCCTATCACACATTTCCATCAGGTTGATGGCATGGATGCTAGCAGTTTCTCCTGCTTCCAGAATGGTCTGGGATTACGAAACATGATGGGGAAACCAAGCAGCTTGCAGAAATGATGTTTTCTGGTTTCCATGGAGTAAAATTAGAAGAAAAGAGCAATTGCTTGCTGTGGTGGCTTGGTAAAAGAAAGCAGA
Organism: Zapornia atra; assembly: GCA_013400835.1. NCBI lineage: Eukaryota > Metazoa > Chordata > Aves > Gruiformes > Rallidae > Zapornia > Zapornia atra. The sequence goes on along the minus strand of VZTU01002992.1, from coordinate 217,893 downwards.
GGCAGTATAATAACAGCAAATATGATATTAAGATACAGCAAACATAGTGTGGGAAGTGCTGAGAACAAATTCAATCTATTTTAGATGCAAGTTCTAGGTTAAATGCAAGTTCTTTTTAGCAAAAAGGACTAGCGACGGTGAGATCTTATCATCCTGAACACAGAAACCTCGTTTCAGTAAAGCAACAGTGTCCCTGGGCTTACCAACCCTCTGCATGTCCATTTAAAATGATGTCTGTGAGAGTGCAATCTCGTTGGGGAAGAGATACACCATAGTCCTGGGGATTTCCCTATGGAGGGGCAAACGCCCTGGGCTGGAATTGCCCTCCTCAGACCAGCAGCAGCAATTCACGTTCCTGCCTCTCTCCACGAAGCACTTGCAGATGCAGGAGGTTGTCACAGATGGAACCACTTTGCTGAGGCATGTGGATCAGGTTCAAATAAAACCCTGGATGTTGTTGACCAGCATGTGACAGAATGATCACACTGATCCCGGCAAGGTTCCTAGCGATGTAGTTATTGCTAACAATGCCTGAGAAATGAAAAGATTGGGCCTGAGCCAAGCATTGAGTAATATCTCATTAGATCCAGATGTTCCTGTTGTTAGATAGAATATTGGAACCCTCACCCAGAAAAATGCTATCCAAATTCAGGCGTCTGGTCTCAGTGCAGATGCAAGTGACTGTTGAGTGAAAAGCTCAGCACACTACTTCGTGCAGGCTGTAAAGCACATAGGGCATTATCAAAATGTAAATCCAAATGGTATACCACACAACTACTGGTTTGTGCTCTGAGCTCCTAAAACTGATGTTATTTAGATATCCAGCAACCTGGCATCCTTGAAGAACAAGCACTAGAGTTCAGAGGCAATAGGTTGTTTTTATGACTTTTTTTTTTTTAACCTTCCTTTCATGAGCTGAGAAAGATTAGACTTGCATCCTATCATTTCCTGAAGAAAGAATTTGGTTGTGTGGTAAATACAGCGATGATGGTTAAACTCGCAGGACCCACAGTTTTGATTAACTGTCACTGAAAAGCATTAAATCAGAGACTCCTTGAAATTTTGAGAATGAAATGAATAATGGCGTTTGCCTGTGTTGAAGGACACTGTCCCTGGGTTCCTTCAGCATGCAGGGTGCAGATTTGGAGGGACAGGATGGATCTGCTCATGCAGACATCTCAGGCAAACGTGTCCCAACAAGGAAGTGTTTCTCACCGCCCTCTCTGGCGTTACCCAACACTGCTGTGACATAGGGAGCATGGCACATGAAATGCAGAGAAAACCTGGAGCTGCAGGCAGAGATGAGTATCTAGTAGTGTGGTTTTTCATGGATGAGATCTTTCTCAAATCCTTCTGTCCTTCCATGATATAAAATTGAATCACCAAAGAGCGTGCATCTTGACTTAGAGGAGGACTTGTACTGCAGCATCATATGCTTTGGTTGTTGCTTAATTCAGATGGAGTACACTGGAGTGAATCCAGAAAACATCCTTTTTTGAATCACTACTCTGATCATAAGAATTACCCAGGGTCAGAGCAAAAGTGGTCATGTTTTCCAGAGAAATCATATGTTTGTTCTTTGTAGGACCTTCTTTTAATGCAGAAACTACTATAGCTGCGGCAGAGCCTGTGACCCCTCCTCACGGATGGTGGGTTTTAGGTGGATTTTGAAACAACTCACTTCTAGGTGGATGGGCAGGTGTGAAAAACAGATAATTTCACATCATTACATTTTCCATTTCCTCCAGGGATGATCTTTAGCTCTCTGGTGCATAACTGCTAAAGCTGAGAAGAGAGCTGTTAGCAGGTGAAGTGTGCTGATGCAAATCCTCACTCAGTGCATTCACAAGGGGAGGGGAAGGAGCAGCATTTCGTTTTTGGCCTAGGGTGATACAAGAGGCTGAACAACTGTTTTTCAAGCTGGTCAATAAGTCTTGAAGGCACGAGGGCAAAGAGATTAATGACACTGCTTGAATTGCTGGGGATGCTGCATGAGACCTCGATGTCAGTTTGTGTGGGAAGCACAGACTACAACTGTTGTTGTTAGTGTGGCACACTACAGCAATTAGCATGAGCAGTCCTGAAAGTACCCTGGTAATCCTCAAATTGAATGTTATATTTAGCAGACGTGGAGTCCCTGAAAGGATTAGCTGATACGGGCCTGCAGCATTCCCCCAAGGGTCGTGGCTGCTTTGCTAGAAAAAGGGATTTCAGTTGTGCCTGAGTATGTCTGCCTTGCTTCTGGGGCTGGAAGGGCAAAAAGCAAGAGGCCATGGGCTAAAGGTCCTGTTTGGGTTTGACTCCTTGATGGTGAGTCTGAGACATGCTGTCCTGCTCTGCCTGAAGTGACTGTTGGGCATTTGAACAGGGGGACAGCCCGAGGCAGTGGCTGCTGGTCACTGCGGTGGGGCATAAGCCACTTGCCAGCACCAGCCCTGCAGCAGGGGATCCCCAGTGTTGTACCTAGTGATCCTTCAGTAGCAATCACATTCCAAAGTGTATCTCTTATCTGCACACCCCTTCATCCTTGCCACTAAATGCTGCGGAGAAGAGACTTTCTGTGTGTGCCTTTGACCTCTATTTGGGGTAGGGATGTGCAGATGGATACTGTAATATCTGATGCCCACAGATATTACACTGCTGGCTTCAGCAGAGCTACTCTGACTGGTGACAACCCAGCTCAGGGTCTGGATTGCTTTTAGAACTAGAGAGGTTTTCTCTGGCTCCAGACATGCCATGGCACATCACAGATTTCCTGGATGCATTTTAAAATGCTTTTGTTTCTACTCCAGGCAACAGCAAGGTGCTCAGGAAGGCAGCCTGACCCATCTCCTGCCATTGCTCAACTCCCCCAGCCCGGGGGTCAGTGCTGTGCTGCCAGCCAGTGCTGTGTGCTCTGGTCCATGCTGCTTGCTCACGCTTGTCCCTTCGTCATCCTCTCAGGTGGTGTATTTCACGGCCACGTTCCCATACCTGATGCTGGTTGTTCTGTTGATCAGGGGAGTGTCCCTGCCTGGGGCAGCCCAGGGAATCCTGTTTTACCTTTATCCAGACCTCAGTCGCCTCGGGGACCCTCAGGTAAGGTGGGGAGGGGATTGAGTGGCTAAGCTGTGCTTGCATGGATGCTCGTGGCTGTCCTTTTCCCCTCCTCCCTCTTTCCTCCAGTTTCTTCTTTCTATCTCCTTCCTCTCTGCAGGTGAACTGCAGGGCTGTGATATCAACACATACTCGGGTGATCCCCGTGCCCTCTTGCCCTTGCCTTCACCCGTGGTGTTAGGTATTTTCTAGTCCCAGTTGGGTCTGAATTACCTAGGGTATGGGTGGTGGATTTAGCCCTTTGTCACAAGCGCTGCCAGCTGCCTCCTTTATTGGAGACACTCCTGTGCTGCAAAGGCAGGTGGTGCACAGGGTGCTGCTCTGCACTGTGTGGCAGCCTGCAGGGACAAGCCCTGTTCCTGGCATTCTTGCTCCAGCTCCCCTGGGAAGCGTGCTGGGTGCGTTGATGGCAGGGGCCATAGCATGCTGCAGCAGCAGTCCCAGGGACCTAGCTGTTCTCCTGGCCTCCCCATCCCTAGTGAGAAATTCCTGCCTGTCTGACAGTCGGGGCAGTGCCCGACTGCTGCTTTTAATCTCTTTGGGACAAGTTCTTCCATGTTAAATCCTGGCTCCAGCTGAGCTGCTGTACCAGCCTTTGTGTGAAGGTGTTTCCAAAGGAGATTAAAGGGTGCCTGCCTGGAAAATAGGCCAGCAAGACCCTTTGTAACCCCATTAACTCTTTGTGGTCTAGTCCCAGTGCTACCTTGGTTATTAATTTTGCAAATGGGGGGCATTAGTGCCTGGGGAGGAATGGCTATGGCTGATCCTGCCCTCCCTGATGGGAGAGGATCCTGGTGAGTGCGGGTAGCAGTGTGTCAGGGGCTGCTGGGTGGCATCCCTGGGTCCTGCCCATGCCACTGGTGCAGTCAATTTGAGTTACAGCTTCCAATCTGGGGATCTAACGTTGAGCATCCGGTTTCCAGACACAGGCGGTCTGGTTTTTATCATGGGAAGTAGTCAGAGTTCCCGCTCAGCTTTCTGGAAGTTGCTGTCTGGTCAAGGCTGTGCCTGAGTGGGGGTTGAAAAGCCTCGGTTTATGGTACTGGCTGTTCTTTTATCTCTCAGTTTGCCAGCAGACAAGCAGTGTGTAGGACAGCTGCTCCTCAGTGTGAAGGTGTGGCAAGGTTTGGGACAGGGTGAGGACAGGTCTGTGTTTGCAGTGCTTGTGGCTCTGTTCAAGACCTCTGAAATGAAATAACGTTTTCAAACAGTGTTCATTCACTTATGAAAAGTCCTGTTCTTACTGTGTCTGTGTCACCCAGGGGACTGAATTAAGTTACTTCAAGCGTGGCATGGTTTTGCTGGTACTAGCTGTGTCCTCATTAGGGTCCATCCTGGCAAACTTTCCAGTTACAGCCTGAGTTTTAGAAGCACAGCTTCCTTCCAGCCTGGAAAATGCTAATGTGCTGGTGGAAAGCCAGAGTAACCCGTCAGAGCAAAAAAATAAAAAGGCTTTATTCTTGACTGGGGGAGGAAAACTCACTCCTCTGTCGTTTCCCAGTGAATGCTTTCACTTATGCAGGAGAAAATCAGGAGTGGGTAGCAGCATTTGCCATCCTCCAGTGTGCTTTAACCATCTTACCAGGCCAGGCAGAAGTGTTTGTCGTTTCTCCATTAGAGAGGGAAGGGGTTAGTGCCCCGAGGCCCACGTGAGCACTCTCTGTGCAGGGACAGCATGAGTCCTGCCAGCCCATCGGGGCCAAGTCAATTAGAATTGATTTGCACTCAGAGAACGGTAAGCTGTAATTGTTTACCCGCAATTCCATGCTGCCCAGAAAAATGCAAGGTTCTTCAGTGCCTGGGAAGGGATTCTGGAAACAATAATAATAATAATAAAATACCCTCTTCAAGCCTCATGATAAAGCATTTCAAAGGGAGGTTTAAATGAAGGGCAAACAACGTATACAAGAGGACAAAACGAAAGCTCCTCCAGAGTATATGAAAACCTAGATGAAAAGAGGGGATAAATTATTTAGTAGATTCTACCAGGGGAGCGGCAGCAGCTGAGATGTGATTAAGTGTCAGAATATCAGACCTGTGTGTGGAAATCATTGCTTTTCACCTGCCAAATGACCTTGGACAGAATGGGGAAGTCCTGCCTGTGAAAGCTCAAGCTTGCCGATTGATGATGGTGTCTTCTAGCCATGAAGTCTGCAATGCCCTAAATCTTCCTGCCCCTTAATTTTCTAATTCTATGAAATGCTTATAATTAAAATGGTGAATAAAATACATTTGATAGGTAGATCAGACTACACAGAGAAACTGCCAAACAAAAGGTTTGAATAACAAAGTCCAATTCTGCTCAAATGCAAGCAGATGTCAGCAAAACCACCAAAGGGATCGTCTACTTTGAAGTGTGTGCCCCAAACTAAAAAAAATTTTAAAAGAAACCACATAGTTTGCTTTGTATTTGTATAATACTTGGTATTATCATGTTAGCATGCCATCCATTACTGCACCCAAATACTTTTTCTCCTCCCTGATTGTTTATTCTGTGCTCCAGAAGGCTCCTACTTATTTCATGGTGCAGGTTGCGTTCTAACCAAAAGGGGGTCTCAGGGCTGTTTAACACTTCCACTTTTGATCAATCTGCCTTCTGCTATTAACTCTGTGGTAATTTTATCAGTTGTTTATTTAAGTAGATAACGATGGGGATTTACGGGTGAGATTAAGGGATGTGCAGTGTGATCCACTAGTAGGAAACTGAAATGAGAGGAATTTGGAGTAGAAATAAGGTTTAAGCGTGGGAAACTTGTCAGTGGAAGAACTCTGCTCAGGCACTGGTGGGCTCTCTATTGCTTGATGCTTTTGTTCCATGACCAGACCTTAATAGACAGATTTAAAGAGAAGACTGATGGGCTTGGTGCAGAAAGTGCTAGAGGTCCCCTTTCACTCTGGTATCAAGTTTTGAGTAATTTTAGCTAAATTTCATTAGGTTTAGTGAATAAGAATGAAGGAAGAGTAAATTCAGCAGCCTCTGAGCATTTTCCCCTCTGGAAAAGCAGCAGATGTTTCTCAAAACCTCCCACTCTTGTTTTCCTCTTGAAATTTCCAGAAACCCCACCACCTTGCTGTATGTGTTTGTACTTTATTCGGTCTTTATATAAAGGAAGAACTTTCTGCAGTGGGCTATTTCCATCTGGCCCAGACGTGCTGAAGGCCCTGATGGGGGCCGTGCCCCTGGTCGTGGGAGCAGGGAAGCACTGGTGGTGCTGAGGCCATGTAGAGGACCTGCAGTTCTCCAGATACTTCCTAAGCAGTCCCCACCATGGCACTGGACATCCCACCCTGCACAGCACCATGCCGGGATGCCCTGACTTGCTCTGCATATATAAACTCAGAGCATTATCTTCGTCCAACCTCTGTCTTTCATTGTCTCTCCATCTCTCATCTGCAACCTCCCCTACATCCCTCTCATTTTCTTTCACCCATTTTTGCTGGTGGCTGCTTTCTGGGGCAGGCTCCTGCTTCCTGATGGATGTGGCAGGAGAGGGAGAGCAAGAGATGAAGATGCCCTTAGCTTTTCTTGGGGCTTGCCCACTGTGGCTGGAGATGGAGGCTACCAGGGTCTGACTCACGGTTTGCACCAGAGTGGCTCTTGCTGCTGAGGCTGTGCTGAGGATAAGTAAGCCCCTTGGGCCATTGCCTGAGGACAGGAGGTTCGTGCATCTTGCAGGGCTGTGACCCGCTGTTGGGTTAACCATGGGCACCTGAAGCCCCCAGATCCTCTCCAAATTCAGGCCCTCCTGCTGCTGCTCCATGGCCAGCAAGAGCTGCTGCTTCCCAGCAAGAGGGGAGGGCAACTGTGGGCCTGCTAAATATTATTTGTTCCCCTTGTTTATTTTTTTCCCAGCAAGCCTTTAACTTGACCCCATGTGCTCAGTTTGTGTTGTTGCCGGCCTCCTGCTTCCCCTTCTGAAGGCGAGCGTGTTTGTTTTCGTGCTGGAGGGTGACCTGCTGTGCCTGTGCGTGGATGCATGTGCCTGTGAGCTGCCACTGGCATGCTCTACTCTCTCCCGCCACATGCCCTCAGGCCCCAGCCCAGAGCCCTCCATGCCCCCAGACCTGGTAGAGGGTCTGAAGCGGGTTTGCAAGCCCAGGCTTCGCTCTTATCTGAGGGCAGGTACTGGGCAGCAGGGAGGGAGTGCTGGCAGCTCCCACAGCGTGCTGGAGGGGGTTGGGGCTGGCGTCCTCTCCTTTGCCTTGTTGGAGCAATGCATCCATGTGGGGTGAACCACAGCTGTATTTATTTTGTGGGGCTTCCTCTTCCTCCTCTTCCCATGCCTCTCACCAGCTCTGCTGGCGTGGGACCCGGGTGGCTAGCCAGCCAAGGCCGCGCAGCCCTGCTGAGTCTGATCTCAGCGCTGACATAGCAGGAAGGAATAAAACTGTCTTTCTGTCCGCCCACAAGTAGTGGGGCAAGGGGGAACCGTAAACCCTGGCTTCCTGGGCTGCAAAGAGCATCTCTCCGAGCATCCCTTGGCCCTCTGCACTGTCCTGGGGCAGGCAGCTGTGTTCTTTGGGATGAACAAGAAACCTGTTTATTTTCTTGTGGTGTTTAAAGAAACCCAGCAGTGGAGGGGCTCCCTGGGTGTAAACCATCCCATGGGTCTGCAGGTGCTCTAAGGTGTGGGTATTACAGGAGGTCAGTGCTTACTGCTGGGGAACATCACAGGGGCCTCAAGTGGGAGGTTAACTGGGGAGCAAAGACCCATTCCTGATTCCTAAGGAGCCTGAGAGTATATTTTCCAAGCTGCCTGGGGCTTGGGATTGGGAACGTGATGCTTGGTTGGACATAGGGTGGGCAGAAGGACCAGGATCACTCTACGGAAACATCAGTGGTGTGTTCCCTGCCTCCCCTCTCCTGGGGTGAGCGAGGAAATGGGAAAGTGTTGGCTTGGGCTGTGCAGTGCAGTGGTGGATTCTTTGCAGGAGGGCCCCAGGGCCTCACCACCCAACACTGTTGGAGCACTGCAGGATATGAACTGGGTCTTGGGCCTGGGGTCTGTCGGCCAGCCCTGAATGAAGGAGGAAGGGCAATAATTTGCAAATGGTGCCCTGGGCGTCTTGAGGTGGACTCTTAGGAATCAAGATCTCTTTTAAGGTTGGAATGAAGCAATGTGTTTGCATGGTGTGGTGGGTGGCTGGTCGGTAGTGCCAGTGCCATGAGCTGAGCTGTGACGCTGGGTGCAAAGAAATGCTGGTTAAACTGGGTGGGTTTCGCTCTCTGACTCTCCATGCAGTGTGTACCCACTCTGTGTTGTATCATCTCTGTTTGCTGATGGGGGACCATTCAGTGCTGCTCAGCATGGCACATCTATTTGATGTAAGATGTGCACTGGGGTTCAATAACACTTTGCTTGAAAATAGTCCTTACTGTTATTCGTAAGTGCTTTGAAATCTTCCTAAGGAAGGATCTGTTTCAGTACGGGGGGCTATTAAATTCCAGTACTTGTAATAAAGTGATTATTGCTGAGAAAATTAAGGGGTGAGGGAATATGTCCTCCTATAGGCCATAACCATCTTGGATAACTGCAGCTCAGGTGTGAAGGCTTTGGCTAAAAACAGAGAGTAGGAGGTTATTATAAACCGGAGTAAACAACACGTTCAGGGAAATTGAATTATGAATTAAACTGAATGGCTTAGAAAACTGCAGACAGCAATCAAATCAAAATACCCAGACTCACAATGTGCTCTTGAACTCTGAACAGGATAAACTTTACCCACCTCTTTGGGAGCAGTGGATGGAGAACAACAGCATGCTTTTATATGTACCGAAAAGAAAGCCCTACCTGACCCCAGCAAGCCCCTTTAGTGCAGAGTGGAAATATTAAAATAATGAGAGGGTATCGATCAACAGCTCGGGGGGGGAGGGGGGGGAGGTGAGCACAGGCAGCAGCTTGGGGAGGCAACATTTTGGGTTTTGTTTCCTGAAGCAAGTGGTCTATGTAGCCCCTGTGAGACCATTGGGCTGGGTGGGCAATGGTGCTTCTCCTGAGGAGCTTGAGAGGAAGGCTGGACCACAGACAGGTGGCCCCTTTCAGCCCCAGTGATCCTGCAGTCCTGGACTTGCTGCTGCTTGGCCCCATCAAAAGTGAGCACCAACAGCATCAGCCTTGATCCCTTGAGTTCCATTTGGGAACTGTCAGTGGGCTGGGTGGGTGCAAAGGTGGCTTGGTCTTTGGCCCAAGAGCTGCAGTAACCTTTAAAAAAGTGAAATAAAGTGTGTGCAGCCTGAACTAATGCTCACAATTATGCTGACGAAGTAGCATCATGAATTCTGCAAGCCAAGTTTAGCTTTATTTGCACTGTTTCAGCCACAGGCTGTCTTGCTTCAAGTAGGAGCATATGCAAATGCAGGTCTTGTGTTCCCCAAAGACATCCCTTTGGGGCTAAGCTTCTGTGTAACTCCATATGCACCTTATTGTTGTGTTGGGCAGAGCAGGCAGGGGAAGGAGGGCCCACAGATCCTGCGCTGGTCTTTGCTACACAGTCAAGGGTATTACTGAATGTTAGAAATGAGCCACAGCACTAATGAAGCTTGGTGCCTTGATATTTGGCTTCTGCCATGGCTGGTAAAGCACCAGTTCTGTTCCTGCCCAGGGGATATTTCTCATGTCTCTTGGCTGTGTGATTTATCTGATATTTAACACTGGTTGGCTGTTCCTCCCTGTAGCTTTCTGCTCAGTGGGGAAGCTGAGTTCCTCTTTTTCCTGTTCCCTGGCTGTTGTGAAGTTCATAGGTAGTTGAGGTTTCTACCAACTGTTAAATCTCGTTGAACTCATCCACCAGCTCCAACGTTATGGCAAGCATGGAGTAGGCAGTTTGGTGGCAAAAGTCTTATATCTTGACAAATCAAACGACAAGGGCTCCAAAACCCATGAGGGTGGGTTTTGAGTTTGATGTAAAACCAGAGCTCTAGCAATGAACAGCAAAACAAAAAGAAAACCTAACAAAACCTCCTACCGCTGATCAGTGCAAAGATGCTTGAATTATTTATGCAGAGGTGTTGGCTGGTTCAGGTCCCCTCAGGGCTTTGTTGTGCCCCAAAAGCATCTGAACAGTGAAGGCTGTGCCCTGACTGCTCACAAGCACAGTGATGCTTAAGGAATCAATTGTAAAAAAAAAAAAAAGGGCCCTTGGTTTATTCCAATCTGTTTGAAATGCAAAAATGAACTAAACCCCTTGCCCTGTAAACCTGCCTTTATAAACCCCCTAGGAAGAAAGATCTTAGAAAACAGAGGGGTTAATTAATATTCCCTGTTACTGCTTCGTTCCTGTGTTTGGTTCCTGCTTCTGCTGCTCTCTGTAGAAGGCAGTGGCAGTGGTTGCACTGGTGGCTGCACACAGCTAGGCTTTCAGATCAGATTTGGCATTGACAAATGTCAGCCTTGGAGCACCGGGACCTGTTATTGACAGTGAGAGCGAAGTGGAGTTCAGAGGCTCCTCATGGGACTAGCAGCATTCTTGTATTTTTTTTAGGAGCTGTCTTTTTCAAACAACTCTGTTTATTTCTGGTACTTCCCTTCTCACCAGTTATTTTCTTCTAAGTTTTGGAGCTGTTAAATTAGGTCTTGGAGAGGAGGGCGACTGCCAGAAGCTCTATGCACCCATGTCACCCAGTGGGAGACCAGGCTTGCCTGAATCAGGTATCCCTCCTCTACTAGAAGAGGGCTCCTTCAGCTCTCCTAGGAAGTGGTCACTTGGGCTCTTGCTGTTCCATGCTCTGGAGAGGCACAGGGTTCTGCAGATTTGGAAGAGATGATGACAAGGAGCTACACGTGCTGTGGGTTTGCAAGGCTCCTGGTGCATCCCTTCCCTTTGGCACTCTGAGCAGCTGCTGGGTGCCTCCCAGCTCTGTAACCCCTATAACAAAGGGGTTGTCTTAAATGCTAGGTATTGCTGACCTCATGATCACTGGCCTTTCTGCTGGCTACAGCAGCCTCTGGGGCTCTGCCTCTCTTCATCCATGCAGTGTCTGTGCTGGCTTTGTCTTCTCACCTGTGTTTGCGTGTCCCTTGCAGGTCTGGATGGACGCGGGCACTCAAATCTTCTTTTCGTATGCAATTTGTCTGGGATGCCTGACAGCTCTGGGCAGCTATAACAAATACCATAACAACTGCTACAGGTAACTGGAGCACAGCTCTGCTGCATAGAGCCTTCCCCTCCCTGAACGTCAGTGTGCACAGGCTGGTGAACTGCTGGAGGTTACTGGCTTTTTGAAGTGGTGTGCTTTCTGTTTATACTCAAGGTATAAGGAAATTCCTTCCAGGTGTTTTCTCCCCAAATCCAGCTCTCTGTGCTTTCTACCCAAGGGGACTTTCTGTCTGTGGCATGGATGGCAAATCCTCTCTTCCCCCGTCAGCTGAGAGCCAGCAAAGTCAGATCTTCACTAGCTTTGTGACTTCAGCCCACACCACAACCTATGAGTAGTCATAGGGGAAGCAGAGCTGTGAGATCTAATGGCTATAGACTGGAGTCCTTTCACCTTGTTATTTATCCTTCCCGGGTTCCTTTGGCCCTAATGTCTTGCACAGTTGTCAGTGCTCTGGGTTCCTATGTGCTGTCTATGCCTGCATATAAACCTGCAGATATGACTTCTACTTCTTGCATTCTCCCTTGAACAGAGGTGGGCCAGGTTGTGAAATAGAATTAGGCTGTCAAGTTGAAGTGGTCAGGTGAAAACAAGCTCATTCTGCTGGGTATGTTTCCAGCATCTGGAGCTGCATCCCTAGGGGTAAAATGCTAGTGTGAGTGAAGAGACCACCTCTAGGTAAAACTGCCCACCTCCTTTCCCAGCCTTTCTCTGCTGACCATGTTGCTCCTGGCACTGGGTTCTCCCCTATCTTTTAAATTCAGAACTGTCGCTGTTGGCATCGAAGGTCCAGGCAGACCGCTGGCAGCATGGTCCTTGCTTGGCGTTTTTCTCTCTACTCATGTTAGGAAAAGTTCACTTGTGCTGTAGGCATGCCTTTCCAACAGGTGGGCTAAGACTCCTCTTCCTTTTCATGTCCCTTCTCCCAGATGCAGGTTTGAGAGAAAAAGCTGTAGGAAAAGAGATATTGGATGTGTCTGTGGCCTGGTGCATGTCCTTGGCCATTAGCCCTTTGCATCTTCAGTCTAGGTGTGTAGCGTAGGAGATGTGCTGGTGTGGGCTTCCCACTGGGTTAGCTGAGCTTGGTGGAGCATGACCCTCTGGCTGCAGATGGTTAATAGATCTAGTTAACATGCAGGGAGGAACGCAAAGCTCCCAAAATGCTAGATACCTAAAGACTGATACAGAAAATCACGCTGGATTTGCAGAGTAGCATTTAATAAAGTCAGACTGGGCCATGAAATGCCAGAAGGGGTGCATTCAGTTTGGTTCAGAATATCTCAGAAAAATGCTGCAAATGTTATTGTTGTCCCCAGGGTTGCAGTCACAAGACGACGAGGGAGACTGGAGCGTGAAAAGGAATTGGATAGATAAGAGATGTTTAGTTTAAAGAGTAGATGGATGAGAATGAGATGAAACAGAGACAAAAGGGAATAGATCAGAGAAAATAAATTGGATGGCTCTGTTCATCTTTTTCTCATCATGTGAGGACCAGGAGATATCTAGTAGTGCTGAGAACCAAGAAGATTGTAACAGGTCTGAGAAATCTATTAAGGAAAAAACCAAACATGCCCCCTTCTCACACAAAAATAATCTCTGGTACTCTCTGCTACAGGAGGGACCAGGGGAGAGCAAGGAAAAAAATGAAAAAAATCGGGCATTTAGATGTGTAACAAGACTTTCTCATGAGTGAGCAGCTTAGGTGGGGAATGCATCTTTATGCTATCCTTGGAAAAAGCTTTCTCTGTAGGGGCTCCTGCTGTGTTTCCCACCCTGGGTCATCCTCCCAGTGTCAAGCCAAGCCATGGGGGAGCTGGGAAGCAAGGCCCTGCTGCGTGTGCAGTGCATGGTGTGGGAAAACAGGTGTTGTCCTAGGGTGGCTGCCATGGGGTGTGGGTTGTATCTGGACCCCCACCTGGCTGATGCTGTGTCCCCTTCTCCCAGAGACTGCGTGGCCCTCTGCTTCCTCAACAGTGGCACCAGCTTTGTGGCCGGCTTTGCCATCTTCTCCATCCTGGGCTTCATGGCAGGGGAGCAGGGTGTGCCCATCGCCGAGGTGGCTGAGTCAGGTAAGTGGGGCTGTGGTGGGATGGGGGGCTGTGGGGGGGCTGCCGTTTGCCCCCCCCTCAACAAGAGAAGCATGCCCACAGGACACCCACCCTGCGGAAAACAATGTTGCTGCAGGTTCCCATCCTAGGAGGCAGTTCTGCCTTCTGCCCCCAAAAAACAGGGAGAAACACATTCACGCTCATGAAATACAAAGGTGCAACGGCTCAAGGGTCAATATAAGCTGCCTGTTGGGGTGTTAGGCAGTGGTTCTCTCTCAGTGGGGGCAGGGGAAGAGGTGGGGTGCCTGCATGGCGTATGCCCAGGCTTGTGCTGTGTTCCTCTGGGCTCAGAGTTTTTTCCTGGTTCCTAGCCTTTGTGATGGCAATGCGGTTGGAGCTTGCTGTCTCCCCTTTTCCTGCCTTCCTGCTGGCTCCTCCAACCCTTGAGTAGCCTGGGTTTCATGCACAGGGCTGGTATAACTGGAGAAAGAGGCTGTACCTTGGCCAGGTAGCTGCCTTGGGCAGGTCTGCACCAGCCGTGCTGCTGTCATGCCAGCACCCACTCTGAATGCCCTTCTCCCTACAGGCCCTGGCCTGGCATTCATCGCCTACCCTCGGGCTGTGGTCATGCTGCCCTTCTCCCCTCTCTGGGCATGCTTCTTCTTCCTGATGGTTGTTTTGCTGGGACTGGACAGTCAGGTAAAAGACAATTGCCTGCCAGACAAAAGCCACTATCCATGTGGGACAGGCTTTTAAAGTGGCAGGTGGGGGTAGTGGGGCTGGGGACCCAGTCAGGACAGACTGATGGAGGTGGGATCTCTGCTCTTTGCAGTTTGTCTGTGTGGAGAGCCTTGTCACAGCTCTTGTGGACATGTACCCCACCATCTTCCGCAAGAAGAACCGCCGGGAGACTCTCATCCTGCTGGTTTCCATCCTCTCCTATCTGGTCGGGTTGGTGATGCTCACAGAGGTATTTTGGGCTCAGACTGGTCTGAGTGCCCCCCTGGCAGAGTGGGACCTGGCGGGTGGCGGGGTCTATGCTGTGGCCAAGAGCTTGCTGGTGAGCCTCACCCTGCTGCACAGTGCCTGGGGAGGCTGCCCTTCCCTCCTCCCTTGGCATTCACGTTTTCCCTTACAGCCTTCTCACTCCTTGTGCCAGCCACACTCCTCCTGCCAAGACTGATGATTGGAGCTCTGGGCAGCTCATGTTTTGGTGATAGATTTATCTTTGCACGAGCTAAACCTTTACAGCTGTAGCCTGTTGCATGGTGAAGGGAGCGCCTTTCTCCTTCACTTCCCTCCTGTATGGAGCCACATGAGCACTTAATGTAAAGGGATGTGGTGTGCCTGAGTGCGTCCCAAATCTGTTACACCCGTTTTCTGTATATTCCCCTTGTTGTGATTAATGGCCTGGGAGTTAAACTGTTCTGGTTTAAAACCCTTAACTCCTCCTAGCAGTATGAGCGTGGGGCTAATGCCTTTGCATCTTCATTTGGTCATAGCTTTGAAAAAGCTGCTTTTGATGCTGCCCCTACAGCTCTGAGCCTGGACCTCCCTGCAGGCCGGTTCTGTAGACAGCCTTACAGGCCTGGGCAGTGAAGCAGCCAGACTGCCAGCTGCTGGGCCTACCGCAACAGGTACTTGCAAGACTGCATGCACTGCATTCCCTGGGCAAGTTAGGAGACTGAATTAAATCAGATGCCTTGTGTCTCTGAAAGGGTTATTTTACCCTCAATTCCAGACACAGGAGTTGCTTTAGTTCTGTCTTGTCCTAACATATCCCTACGATCCCTATCAGTCACTTGCCCTCCCCAGCCCTGCCCTGGACTTGAAGGGTTACAGGGACTCCCAAGAGCAGCGCTGCTGCCTGTCTCCTTCAGGCCTTTGCTGTTGGCTAAAACCTCACCCCAGAATTAGGAAGGTGCCTCCAGCTCTGGTTGAGTTTGTTTCCTGCTCTGGCTGGAGCTCTTTGCCTGTGCCTGATTTCTCTTCCATCTCTCCTTCCCCACCTTGCCTTGCTGCCCGCTTGGCCCTTCCCAGGGTGGGATGTATGTCTTCCAGCTCTTTGATTACTATGCTGCCAGTGGCATGTGCCTGCTCTTTGTGGCCATCTTCGAGACTCTCTGCATCGCCTGGGTCTATGGTGAGTATGAACTTGGGAGGTCCTCCAGCTCTGGTCTCTCAGGCTCCTGCTTGTTCACATCCTAAAACTGCTGATCAGTAGCTTCTCTTGGCAGTTGCTTCGCAGTGCAAGGCAGACCTCTAAGCCCTTGCTTCAGTGCCCAGAGGTTAGCAGGGGCTTCCTCACAGCAATGCCTTGGGGCATCTGCTTGGCAGATATCCTCAGCGTGTGCTTATGTGCCCCTGCTTTTGAGGCCCTCTGTTCTTGAGGACTTGGAGCTGGCTGGGAAATCTTTTCCCAACCTGTTTAAAGAGGAGTATGAGACACTCAACATTTTTGAGAGCCCTCTGTCAGCCTTGATGTCCACAAGGTAATACCTGGCTTTAGGTCCAATCCTGAGAGATGCCAGCTGAGGGGCTGGCCTCGCTGACCCGCCAGACTCTTCTGGGGGAAGGCGGGGCAAGAGGTCCAGGACAGAGACTTGAAGCCGTCCACACTCCTGGTGAGCTCCCTGACTGGGTTGTTGGTTATGCTGAAGTTCCTGCCCCCTCTTCTGGGGAGCACCCAAACAGCAGTGAAGCAGCCGTCCTCCCCCTGGACATGCAGACCCCGTGTCTTCCTTCCCTGGTAGCAGTGAGGCATCCTTCCCCTCTTCCGCAGGTGCCGAGCGCTTCTATGATAACATTGAAGATATGATCGGCTACCGGCCGTGGCCCATCATCAAATACTGCTGGCTTTTCATCACCCCAGCCGTTTGCATGGTGAGAGCCCACAGGAAGAGGAGCTGTGGGGAGGGAGGTGGGCATATCTGTGTGCCTCTGAGATATAGATACCTACCTATACACAGAGGGATGTGTGTATCTATAAGGGGTTATCTGGACTGTACTTTGGGAGCTGTGCTGTCCTAGACAGACACATGGGGGCTGTCCTAGCAAAGCTTGTCTGGTGTCTCCTCTGTTGCTGTCCTGGGGAGTTCTTTGTTACTGTGAAACTCTGTGCAGGTGTGGGCTCACCAAGAAGATCTTTCTTAACTACTGTTCATTTTCTTCCTCTTTCTCTTGGTCTTTTCCACCTTGCTAGGCAACCTTCCTGTTCTCTCTGATCAAATACACCCCACTGACCTACAACAAGAAGTACGTGTACCCATGGTGGGGAGACACCCTGGGCTGGCTGCTGGCCCTCTCCTCCATGGTGTGCATCCCTCTCTGGATCGTCTACAAACTCTCTACCATCAAAGGCTCCCTCAGAGAGGTGAGGCTGGCACTGTGGGATCAGGGCATGGGCTGTGCTTCTGTGTTGAAGTTGAGCCTCAAAGGGGGATCATTTCTGTGTTACAGGTTAATTAGCAGGGAGCCTAGAATAAATCAATTGGATGAGTCCATTGCTATAACTGTCTGTTGGTTTTATTAAATTCTGCCTGGCTGGAGGGCTGCTCCAAGCTGGCTGTTGCCTCTTGGTGCCCTTTGTTTATTGCTTCTGTCTCTTTGCAAGCACCATTAGGAAAAAGTTCATTAGATGGAGAGGATAAAGATGATCTCCAACACCTTGAATCAGTCTGGAGACTGCCCTTGACTGAGGCCTGGGGACTTGCTCTGAGAAAGCTCCAGATCCTGTGAGCGTTGTGGGCAGCCAAGTGTCAATGGCCTGGGCCTGCCTAGCTCCCAGAGCTGCTGTGACCCATTGCTGACTGCCCTGAGCGTGCCTTGAGACCTGGCACAGCAGACCTTGCTCCAAACAGGCACCCTGTCCCTGCCACTGGAGGCTTCACAGACATCCCCAGGGCTCAGGAATGGGTTGTGACAGCAATGGGTCCCCCAGGATGGACAGGGAGGAGAGGGCACAGCTGTAGGAGCATAGCAAGGGCCACAGCTCATGACGTAGAGGTTACCCTGTTGTGTACTTGCTGTCTCAGTTAAAGCCAAGCGTGTGTGTATAGGCTCTCCCCTTGCAGTCTGTGCTGATGGAGCTCCTTGGGCACCAACTTTTCTTTGGATTGCTTTCTAGCCCTGGCCTGAAGCAAATGGAGGACATGGCTTTCCTTCTGTGTCTTGGGTCTCTCATGTGCTCAGTGCTTGTCTTGGGACAGGTGGCTCAAAGATGAGTTTATTCCCTTGGTTTCTGAAGGGCTGACTGTCCTTATGTGGGACATCTCTGGCTTTTAAGGACCAGACCTGCAGCTCTGCCTGGCTGGCTGAATGATACCCACAAGTGGGAAAGGAGAAACCTTGCAGCTGTGTTCAATGCCTGTCTTTGCCTTCCAGAGGCTCCGCCAACTCACCTGCCCACTTGAGGACTTGCCTTCTAGGCCGGGCACAGGACAGCCCCTTCCCTCCACCAGAGCTGGCCTCCTGATGCTGACAGAGCTTGAATCTCATTGCTAGGACTGGTGTGGCTCTTCTTTCCTCCCCCCAGGACGGTTTCTATACAGCCTTTATCACCTCTTGGAGAACACAAGGATTCTTCACTCATAATGAGAGAGGGATTTCTGTGCTGAGCTCCCTTCCCTGGAAGATTTGAAGAGGTGAGGAAGAGGCTGCTGTGGAGATAGTCTGCGTGGAGTTAGCAATGCACCTTAATCCTCTGCCTGGAGAGGACACTGGAGGGGGCAGACCAAGAACCTGTGTTCCTGAGCATCCCCAGCCTTCTGGTGGGCAGAAAGGAAGGACTGATCCTAGAGTGGAGAGTGTCATTGAGTCTCAGAGGTGTGGCTCCAGCGTGGACTTTGGGAGCTTCTCCATTCATTCCATTAAACCCTTGATTTTCCCCTCTAGATCCTCTCTGTCTCAGTTTTGTCTCACCAGCATGCCTCGCTCGTGGCATGTCAGGCAGGGTATGCCTTAGCAGAGCTGCGCTGGGCGTTCAGGTCTGGATCTCTGTCACACTGGCACATCCATGTGGGAGGGTGGCCAGAGGAGAGGCAGCTTGGTTAGGGCAGGAAGGAAAATGGGGAACAGACACCCCTGTAAGCGTCAGGCCTGGGGTACCTGCGTGAAGTAGCGCAATGCCAGCTTCTGCCAGAACCATTGCCACCTCCCAGCCTGGCTGATGGGTCACTGGGCTGTGGCCGTTCTCGGGGTCTGAGGGAAGCGTGTGGGGTTGCCTTTTCTTTCCTGCGGGTGATGGATCACAGGAGCCTCTCCCTCCTCCCTGCAGGTCTTTTTCCCTGTGCTGACTGCCTTCCGGGTGCTCTGAAGCCAGCTTTCCCACAGGCAGAAGAGGGGCTGCCCGCTTGAAGCGGGATCTGCGTGCTGTGGCAGCAAACAGGGCCCCTGTTTCCGGGCGCGCTGGGTTTAAAGGAAAATAAACCCAAGCACTTGCGTGTGAAGCACTGTATCCCCAGCAGCCGGGGAGGGCAGCCAGAGGACACGCAGCCCCGGGACGCTGGACGGTTCCCAGGAACCCCTGAGGAAGCCGGAGCCCGGGCAGCGCCGAGCGAGCTGCCGGGGGCCCTCGGCTTCCCGAAACGCGCGTGGGCGCCGGTGGGCACCGCGCTGCGTGCCAGGCCGGCGGTGCGGCGGGGGGAGGCGGCGGCCAAGGCAGCTATCCCCGTCACTAGCCACAAGGGGGCCCCAGGGCTTCACCCGCCGGCGCGGCGCGGGGCAGGGGTCCCGGCCAGGCGGGCCGAGGGCAGCTGGGGCACCCCCGCAGAGGGACCGAAGATCCTCCGAGCTGGCTGGCTTTGCTAGCGGGGTCGATGGCTGCCTGTTCACCATCCGTAGGGCCGGGGAGAAGTTTTTCCCTGGGTCACGATGAACCGGCCGCTTCCCGTCTCTCCCTCCCCAGAGCTGAGGTGTCCTGCGCAGGCCGCTGCCTCCCGCGGGGAGCCGTGGCCCCGTTTGTGGCACACGCTGGTTTACATCTCTAGGCGATGCCAAGGCCTCGGGCTTGGTTTCGCTTGGCTCGGTTTTCCCCAGTGTAGAGTTGTTGGAACCTGGTGGCCCGAGGTGGGAAACAGACCCACTTCTTCAGTTCATGAACTGAAAGCCTCTGGCAGTGCCTGAAGAGCACCAAGCATGGAGGGGATTGCTGCTGGGAGGGTTGTGACTGCGCAGATTTAAACTCTGGGGGAGATCCCCTCTGGGGCTTCATTTGCTCTGTTCCGGAGAGGCTGTGGAAACCTCATCTCGTTCCCAGACCGTTTTCCCTTTTCCCAGTCTATTTTCCATAGAGACTCTGGGGCAGATGGGTACCTTTGCTAGGCTGCATGTGCAACCGTGGGTGGACCCCTACATGGTCATCCTTGCATTTTCCTTAACATTTCAGCCACTGGATTCTGCACGCTTCCCTCCCTGCCTCTGGAGAAGGCTGGGCGTGCTGAAGGCACAGGTCTGGGGAGTGGGAAGTCAGGGCTGAATCATCTGTCACCGTTTTCCTGGGCAGCCTCAAAGTCTCAGAGGCCCCCATTCCCCAGCTGCTGCAGCACTTCTTGCGGCACCTGTGTGAGCTGAAGGCAGGAAAGAGCTTACAAACCCAGGAGAAGTCCCTCTTAGAAGAGAACCACTGTGTGATGGAGGATGGAGCCATCCAGCTGTCCTGCCACTTGGATACGGTACTGGCTGGTAGAAATTACTGCTAGAAATGAGCGAAGGGAGTCCAATACAGAAGCTTCTTTTTGTTGGCTTCTTGCATGAATTGTATTAGAAGCTCCAGCAACAGATAGTCATGTAATTCTAATCCTAAACAGAATTATACTTTCATTTTTCTGTCCTATTAGAGGTTTGGCCTATGGGGAAGATATTTTAACCCTAATAAAAATATAGTAATTGCCCACAACTATCTCCAAAATTTGTCTGATATAGAAAGTCTGCTCAGTTGCATGTAAGCAAAGTGGGACTCTGCTGAAAGGCTTGTGATGTGCTTTGTTTCAGAATAGTTTGGTGTCCAGTGCTTTGGGCATGTGGCTTGTTGATCTGGTTATATATGAGCCGGGAAACCTCCCAAGCCTGTGTTCCTACGTGACCCAATTGCTGTAAAGCTTTGGCTGAGATAGACAGTTCTGATAAGCAAGAAAACCAAAGGTTTTGTTGGTTGTTCTTAAATAAATGTAATCTTTTTTTTTTTTTCTGATAGGACTTTAAGACAAAGTGTTGAAACATGTGATGCCTGCCTTATAATACAAATCAAGTATATTCTGTATCGCTCATTGAGAAGGCTGATGGACTAAATCTGAAATGAATATATTTGAAACTTCCAGGCATTTTTCACAGCACTTTAGTGAAGACCCTGTGGTTAGAGGGGAATTTTTGTGAAATGGGGAATATGGTGGTTGTGGCATATGGTGATTTTTCATTATTTGGAATACGGTGAACAGGATTTTCTTTCCATTACATTCAAGATCAGCCCAGTAGTCCCCTTCTTATAGTCTGTGGAATTTACCCCTGCTCATACTTTCTCCAGCCAGGGAGATGCCAATGTCTCTTTAGACAGGAGATATGTGGTTGTTGGAAACCTCCCACCTTCAGAATTCCAAATCTGCAATTTCGCCGGAGATTTCATCCCATTACTTCTCAGAAAATGGGGATGAGATTCAAGACCCAGGTTTTTTCTATTGTTTTTTTTAAGGGTTTCTGTTGAAGTTGTTTTTTTTTTTTTTGGTTGGTGGTTGGTTGTTGTTTTAGTTTCAAATGAGTTCACATAAAAAAAGTCCCTGAGATTCTGCCACAGATTTTTAGTGCTTGGAAAGAGTGACTGACCTTTCCATCTGTCTGTTCACAAAAAACAGGCTTTGCTTTTCCCATACTCTCGTGCTTGTATTGGTGTTGCCTGGAGAAGAATCTCAGCTTCCTCTTCCCTGGATGGAGATGCCTCACACAAGGCAGGGAAGAGATTTCAGATCTTGGGCACAAACCCACGGACCTGTGGAACAGGATGCGTTTGCTCTGGTGGGGAGCATCCTGAACCATGGGGCTCCCAACTTAGTCAAACAGATGCCTTGAGAGGTGCTTCTCACTTTGCCACTAGTGATATACAAGACAGTTTTCTGTGGCTATTGATGGGTCATGTAGTATGAACTGTGCTGCACATTTTGGTGACAAGGAAGGTGGATGTATTGGGAGAAGACATGCCCTTGTCCACATATGGGGAGAAGAGTAAGGTTAACATCTTACTGTGTGGGATACATTATCCTGTGAAACAGAGGTCCCCAAATAATCTGTTAAATGTGTCCTGCAGGGAGTTCAGCTGAACTCTTGTCTGCTAATGTGGTCAGCAGCCCACAGGATGGATATCTGCATGGCATAGATAAGGGAAGCGTGTGTAGAGGGGTACTTAAATGGATTTGGGAAGTCATAATTTCGGAGAAGTGAGTTGGCCCACCTGACCTGTCCAGAGTCACATCACTTTGGGCAGTAACACACACTTCTGTTTTCCCCCAGACCAACCTTGTCCTTTGCATCCTCATGTCTTGTTGCACTGAAGGTGTTTGCTGTCACACCACATGTCCCACAGCAACAAGCTCAGCTGCCCTTAGGAAGCAGGGAGGGAGAGCAGGAGCAAACATACCCATATGCCATCTGCCTGCTCTTCTTCTGTGGTCCTCCTTGGTCTCTAATAAACAGTGAGTGCAACTGTTAGAGAGGCTGTTATACCCCAGATGTCTCCCCAGCATCACTAATCCTTCCCCCAACTACTTTTATTATTGACACTGGGCTCCGTAAACTGTTTGCCCTTGCCTCATCCTCTCCCCAACTGGGGAGGCTGTGAAATAGGGATGTCTCACACCATCCGTGCTTGTAAAGATGAAGGCTCCCAATAGCTGGGAGCCCAGCGCAGGAGCAGTGCTGCTGCCACCGGAGCTCATCACGGTTCTGTAGGGCCTCATGAGCACTTGTTACTTTGGTTATGTTCACTTCTGATTTAGTTACAGTGAAACTGGTGTAGGAAGTCACAGGCACACTTAAGCAGGAATTAGCCATAAACATGAAAAATAAATGATGTGAATGCCTAAGGGAAGCTCCTCTGCAGGCACAGCATTGTCAGCTGGGCACGTTCCCAAGCAAAGGAGCAGCGGCGCTGTGCCTGTGGGGAAACCAGCATTTCTCCTGTTTTATTAGCACAGGTTCAAAAGGTGGGATGTCTGGACAAGTGAGGACTGTGGTGGATTCTCTGACAGGTGTCCCAGCAAGGGGGGCAGCCAGGGCTGCAGGCTCCTCTGTCTCCAACACAAAAGCCAGTGCCCACCTCCCCCAGCCTCTAACTTTTAGAAAGCAGGAGTGCATTTTGGCTGCACCTGTAAGGTGTCATGGTGAAAGACTCCCAGCAGCTGCAGCAGGTGGAAAGGGACTCATTCTAGATTGAGGCCTTGCCTCTTGCTGGCTTGTGGAGGGAGGAAGCATCATGGAGGGTGGCGGCTGGGGCTCGCTGCTGACGGGGAGCGTGGTCCTAGTGCAGCCTGATGTTGGCAGCCTGATGTTGGCAGCCTGCTGCTCTGGCCTGGCACTTCAGCAGGCGTGTCAGAGCCGGATGAAAGGGAGGAAGTGGTGGGGAGACAGCAATGATAGGAAGAGCCAGCATGTGCTCCGAGGAAAGAAAAGGGGAGGCAGAATGTGAGGCAAAGGGTGCACTGCTGGCTGGCAGTTGGTGACTGGAGTGGTGAGGAGGAGACCTTTGTGGAGCTGCAGGATGTCTCTGAGGTTGGGGTTAGCCATCCGTCAGGGCAAAGGCTGGACCAGCATCATGTCGCTTTAAGGAGCATTTTCCTCTCTGCTGACAGGAAGTGATGGAAACTTATGTGGCAGGCTCCAAGCTGGCAGCTGCAGAGGAAGTAGGACTCTCTGTGTGGTGGGACAGCAGTGCCTTCCCCTTCCTCCTATGCATGCAGTGTGTAAGTGGGGCAGCCCCACGCAGACCTGCTGACCTGAGGTAGCTCCCAGGGACCTCAGCAGTGTGGGGAAGCCCATACCCATCAGTCAGATCCTTGGGGCAGTGGGTTCAAAATGGCTGAGAACAGCAAGGGCAGCCAAACCTCAGTCACTGGGCAGGGTGGGCCATGCCCACTGACTCCAAGATAGGGAAGCATCCTACAGCTCAAAGGACCTACCGGGGAGAAGGCTGCTGCCCCTTGGGCACAGCAATGGGGCTACCTCTTGTCTTGGTTTCCTGCTGGCAAAATTGGATGCTGCCATCCTTTCCTCTGCTAAGTGTCTCAGGATGTAGTGTGGGGAAGGCCACAGGGAGCTGCCAGTGTCAGAGCCAAACACAGTGGGGGCATCCCAGCTCTGGGGAGGGGCTGCAAAGGAAGGGTGAACGTTTCCAGAATTCATGACAAGCAGTGTTTCCGTTTTGGGGATGGAGTGTTCAAGAGCAGCCTGACCCATGCTCTTACCATGCCTGCTGCCAGAAGGGCTCTGCTGCTTGTCCTCTCCAGCTTCCTCTGCATAACTGTGTCGAGACACCTTTCCTGGGGTCTCCTGGGCACCCCTGCCAGAAGCTCCCATGGCTCATTCCAGATGGTGTCTGTCCCCTGTGCCAGCCAAACCTTGGCTGTGGCTCCCCTTGTTCGTCTTGCTGGGAAATTTGAGTCTGCCACTGTATCCCTCTGCTAGCCCCTGTGGCAGAGGAGAGGAGCCTGTGCCATGGGAAAAGCTGCAGCCAAGCTGTCTCTGCCAGAAAAGGTGGCCATTAGTGGTCAGTAAGTGTGTCACCCTCTGCTGGGATGGGGCTGAGCACAGTCTGTATCCCCATAGCTGAGCTGGCCGGGAGGCGATTTCTGTTTTTGAGTCGGGGCCATGGCACTGGTGCAGTCCTTCCCGTGGAGGCTGCTGTGAGGGGACAGAGGTGCCCTGTGCCCACAGCAGGATTAAAAAACACAGTGAATTATTGCTGGGTGGGAAATTCTGAAGTTTGGGTGTAACTTCTGGTACCTCGTGGGCTGGAGAGCCAGGAACAGTAGCCTTTTTTTCCTGCCAGAGAATGATTTTCACGCATTGCTGGATAAAGTTTTCATTTAGGTTGACTTTCTTCTTGTTTTACCTTAATGTCACAGGTCATTTCTCATCTACAGTTTTGGAACTAACCTTGTGATGTTCCTGTGAAACACTTCAGTATGGATAAATCAAGTTTTTAGGTCATCTCTGCTTACCTAGGCTTATCTCAATCCCCTTTTCGTATCTGGATAACCTCTATTGCACCTTTTCCCTCTCTGTGCTGGGTCATACCAGTCCTCCCTGGCAGGATGCACAGTAGCACCGTCCCCCACTGGCAGGGTCAGAGGCGGCGCGGTGCCTGCGCTGTGTGGCCAGCACATGATGTTCCCCTCGCAGTCTTTCAGGACTTTGGAGACAGCCCCCAAAAGGCAGATGACGGAGCCTGGCCCCTCTGACATTGATCCCAGCCCATGCAAGGGAAGAGCCACCCTGTATTTCTTTGGGAATGGGATCAATCCACCTAGCTACCCCAAATGGTAGGTGAAAGCCAGGGCTTTGAAAAATAGCAGACTCGGACAATTTAATCCTTCCTGGAAACAGGATGCTGTGTGGTGTTTTTCGCTGCCTGTGAAGAGGCAATGCCTACTCCAGCTGCCACCCCAGCCCATGGCCCCATTGCCCGACTGCGGCCTCTGGGGCAGCACTGGGCTGGCTTTGAGCTCCCTAGCCCTAGGGATGTCCCCCAGCGCTCACGCTGAGCTGCTCTGCCCCTTCTTTGCACTGCCCAGCAGCGTGGGCTCTCTTGCAGTGTCAGCTGAGGTAGTAAACACCCCCAAAGTAGAAGGAGATATTTTTCCTGCTGCCTCCAGTGCTCGTCTCAGCAGTTTGTCCTGAGCATCCTGCTAGGACAGAGGTGATTCCCTTCATGCATGTCCCCAGCATCATTTGTCCCCAGGGCAATCTGGCATGCTCTAACGTGATCTGATTCACTTCCTTCTGTCACCCGTGGAGGATTTTTTTGAGACTGTGTTACAAATGACCTCTATATAGTGTGCAGGCACGTAAACCTACCGCTTCCCCACTCTGTGGTGGTGAGGGCTTTTGTCAGCTCCCAGATTTTCCACTGAGGGCGCCAGGGGATGCTCATCCCGCGAGCTCTGACACAGGCGAGCAAACTGGAGGATGTGCTGGATGTGTCCTACCTTCCCTCTCACGTGCTGCTGTGGCTTTACCGTGTGGGTATGTGAAAAGGTCAGTTGGGATTTGGCAGGCAAATTACCCGACAAAGCAAAAGACAAAACAGCCATAGCATGAAATGTAGCATTAAGAAAGAAAAAGGAGCTGAAGGACATAGCCAGAATGCCTGCTGCTGGCACTGGTCAGGAGAAGCCCTGGAAAGGTGCATGGGACTGAGGTGGATACAAAGAGGCAGGGCAGAGGCAAAGTGGGATTGCTCACTTCCAGCAAGCGCAGACACCGTAACAATAAACACTCCAGCAGTATCTCTCTGGGCTGACAGAGTTCTCCCCATAGCTGTGTTGGCACTTGCAGTGTGTGGCATGGGCATGGAGGGGTCTGTGTGAGCCTGGAACAAACATCCCCCCTCCACCTGCTTTCTGCCTTTTGCACCCTCTGCCTGATGATGTTGGTGAGCTTCAGGCTTGGCCCCTGAAGCAGGTTTAATGTAATGGGCCCTGGAGATGGAGACAACTTGTTCTGCACATTTGCAGGAGGATTTTAAGAGATACCACTATCCCACTCGATTGCTACAGCCCCAGATCAACGCCCCAGAGTCAGGGCGTGTTGCAGGCAGCCTGGGCTGGGCAGCAGGCTCGGCAAGGGATGAGCTGTCCCTGAGGTTGAGAGGACCTGGCTTGACTGTGGCTGCTTTCTCTTCTCACTTTGCTGTCAGGGCTACAGTTCAAGGTTTGGAGAGGTGTATGTTGTAAGGGAGCTGGGGAGAAAGTTCTCCCGCCCAATGCACCTCCCTTCCTGCCGTCCCACCACCCACATGTGAGCTGAGTGATAATTTGGTGGGGAGAGCTGGTGGAGAAGGAGGGACAGGAGGAGGAGGAGAGAGGAGAATCTTTGCTTTAATTCTTCTTGTGTCTCTTTGGCACTCAGTGCATTCCCTGCCTTGGACTCCAGTGGTTCAGGACCAGACAGGCTTGCCTGGAGGAGACCTGTGCTGGGTTCAGGTGAGTTGGGTGTTTGCTTGTTGAGCTGAACTAGCTGAATGTGCACATCACACCAGGAGTGATGGGGTCTCTGGTCCTTCTGTAGCCAGCTGCGGTATGCCAGCTGCCTGCTGTGCTCTGGGGAGTGGGCCAGCAAATCTGCAAGGGGAAAAGCTTCCCAACATCAAGCAAAGGAAGAGAGAGCTGGAGGATAGGGGGTAAATAATGTTTTGATCAGCCCAATGAAGAGGTTTTTCCTTCAACAGCTCTTAGGGGAGAGGGCAGGCAGCAATGATGCTAGGCGGCTGCCAGGAAGCTGCAGAGCAAAGGGGTGCCTGAAGGGTGGGTACTGAAGGTTGCAGCACCAGGGAGAGAGAGAAAGAAAAGGACTCAGCAGAAAGACTGAGAATATGAGAACGGGCTGGATCAGGATGGGGATGAACAGCGGTGATTACTTAGTAATAACAAGTACAGGAAAGGTGTTAGGAGTGAGGTAGGCTGTAGGTGTTTCAGCTCCTGCAAACATGAGGCAGTGACTCCCTCCTCCTGTGCTGGCCTGCAGAGGTGCTGGCCCTGGAGCACTGACTTGGGGGCTGCAGCTCTAAAAGGTGTGCCTAGGTGTGTGTTCCTTGTTCTTGTCTCAGAAGCGTCATCAAATTTGTCCCAGTGTATGGGTGAGGCAGGGAGGCAGCACAGCCTGTGCATGTGCTAAACTGGGCATCTGTGGGCATATTTGTGAACAAAGCCAGGCAGAATGCATGGGGGTTTCATAACACCTGATCTGTGTCTCCTTAAATCAACAGCACTTTTAAAGTAATCACTACTAACCAGGGCTTTCATCCAATGCCACTGGAAATGCTATTGCCCCAGTTTTTCCTCTGTGACAGCTGCTGATACGAGAGGCTGAACCTTGGACCTGACCTTTTCAGCTCTGCAACAGTCCAACCTTTCTGGATTCATGGGCTCTCCTTGCAGAGGGCAGGCTAACAAGCCCCATGCCACATCTCCTACCTGCCCATGCTCCTGGGAAGGGTAATGGGAAAATTTTGGTGCCCCAGGTGGGAGTGCAGATACCTTGCCTCTTGGAGGGTGCAGGCGTGATGTAGACCTATTGCATTGCAATGCAGCGTCACAGCAGGCACTGCTAGGAAGGGGTTACGTGCTGCTGGAGTCCCAGTCTGCACATGCCTCTGCCTGTCCCAATCTCAGGTGACATGCCTTGTCCTCTGCACCAACTCAAGATGGCTGAGCCTGCCCAGGGTATGCCAGGTAGATATCCAGCCTGCACCTGAGCAGGATGCAGAGTGCTGGGCTCCCTGTGCAGGGCTTAAGAGGGAGCTTGGTGTGGGTATGATCATGGTGGGAAGCCTACCCAGTGCTGCGCTGCAGTGGCCGCTCACGCATCTGTGCCGAAGCACTGGGCTCTGCCAAATAAGCTGTTGGCTCCCCTCATCCTCCTTGCTGGGAGGCATAAGGTAAAGTGTTATGTCATAACCTCACCTGCCTTTTGGAAGAGTTTTGCTTGAGTACTCTTCCCCCACACTCCCAGTTTCTCATCACGATGACAGCAAGTGCCCCCAGGCTGTGCTTTTAGGGACGTTAGGGGGTGTTTCTGTCCTGGCGGGGAGTTTAGCTAGAGTGGCCTAGAGCAGAGCAGTGCCAAATCTCCCATGCTGCTCTCCTGCCTTCAAACCACAGGCTTTTGGAGACATTGGCCACCAGCTGTGCTGGCTCCTCTGCTCTCCTGCTCCAAGGCAGCAGCCCCTGGGAAATTACTGCAAGGTTCAGATTTTAAGCACCACAGAGGTTAGGCTTTTTGTGCCAGGCCCACATGTACCTGCAGAGGGGTAGCTGCTTTGCTGCCCACCCCTCCCTAACCCCTTGGTTCCCAGCCTCAGGCTGACTTGCCTCAGCAGCAGGCAGCTGAGCTGCAGGGCTGGGGGCTGTCAGCCTCCCTCCCCTGCTCCACTTGCCCTGCCCAGGACTGCCGGGTGGCATGCCTTGCACCTTGCCTTTGCTTCCCTGGTGAGATGGAAGCCCTGTAACCACTGTGTCTCCTTCTTTGGACTCTGTCCTATCCCTGTAGGACACCTCCAGGCTGCACTGCAGGTCACTGCCCTGCCATACCCCTGCTGTGCCTTGTTTGCAGTGTGGTTTCACCCTCTGTGCTATTCACCCACAGTGCTCCTCCAGCCAGTGCCAGGAGGCACACTGTCCCCACACCTCGGCTGTGCACAAGGACCTCTGAGCAAGCCTGATGCAGCTGCCCAGTGGGGTGGGTGGTTTTTGGGGCTCTGCTGGGGCCAGCCTGGCTCTGTGCCTGCGGGAGACCTGTCACTGTGGTGACAGAAAGATAGGTCTGCTGCCACTGTTGTGTGCTACTGGACCTCCTGCTCTGTGACAGGGGGTACAACCAGACTGCGAGCTCTTGAGGGCATATGGTTGGTGCAAAGGCTGGTTTCTGATTGTATTAATGGCCCATTTATGGACTTCATCAGTTAGTCTTGGTTTTTTTCCTAGGCTGAAGTAAGAAACCTCCTCTGTGTCTCTGTAATTCAGAGCAGTGATGGTGAGCCACGGATGCCAACAGAAACTGAGCTGGCACAGAGAACAGCAGCCTGCACTGTTTTTAGCAAGGGATTTGCCACTGATCCTCAGGAAAGTCCAGCCACTGTTAGTTACTGGGGAGGCTGTCGTGTCCGGTCCTGGCAGGAGCTATTTGGTCCCCTCCTGAGCTGGGGCTGTGTGCTCTGAAAGATGATGCTCTGTAATCCTTGCAGCTTGTTTCACAGATGTACATGTCATTAGTAAACTCACGGGACTTTCTTATCTCATTCTTGCTGGTGTCAGTAAGCGGCAAACTCAGTGACTGCAGAAGCAGTGCTCCACGTTGGAGAAAATGTAAGCAGGATCTGATCCCTGTGACAGCCTTCAGTGCCCCATGAACCTTGCTGAACAGATGCTTTGGGAATGCCCTGCAGCCCATACAACCTGGAAGTTAATTAGAAGGTGTAAGAAGCTAAGTAGCTTTCAAGAGCTTGAAATGAAAGGCATTTTAATTTTGACTGCTGTCCTGGAGTTGATCGGTTTTTCTCTTGCTACATCTTTCCTTGCCTTTCTCCTTTTTGCAGCTGGAGCAAGCCATTCTGCAGCAGCATTCAGGTTTGGAGGCAGCTGTGGCTGAAGCAGCCATCCCCACTCACATAGCTGCTCTTAGGCTGGGAAGCACTTATTTCTACTGCTAATATTTTCCTGTCCATCTTGCAGATACCTATTCCAGCAGCAGCCCCCACGCGCTAATCTCAGCGGGTTTGTTCCTGGAGCCGTACCTTGGCTTTGCTTTTCCTCACTGAGCCCTCATTTTCTGTCTCTGCTCCCACAGCCACCCCCCTTCCTGCCATCAAAATGCAACACAGGATTTCAGCTGCTGACTAACTCCTGGCTGGCGTTGTGCAACCAGAGAATTTTCTGTGTCCTTTCGTAACACAGCCCAGCCTGCTTGCTTTCAGCTTCCTCCCTCCCCACCTGAAAGTGCAGTTTGCGTGCGCGGTTGCTGCTTGTTTCAAAATGAAACCAAGGAATATAAATGCAGTGCAGCTGCCTGCAGCGTCACCTGCCACTCTGCCTTCTGCGGCTCAGGCAGCACTTACAAGCATCTACAGGTGCTTTAACGCTGTGCTTCCTCCAATTCCTGTTATCAGCTGCTTTATAATGACATCTCTGCTCGCTGTGTTTCACTGTTTGCTCTTGAGAGTGTCCTCCTCTCATTTGCCTTAAGATAAAACAGCAGAAGAGGTCAGACAGAGGATGTTAACTTCCCAGCAGTAGGAGCTCCTGTGTGATGGCAGTCAGGAACAGGCAGTAAATTTGAGGGGAAAAAAGGTTTAGAAAAATCTCTAATGGCTTCTTCCTCTAGTGCCAGAACTCCAGGTGGCTTCTCTCACCTCTCTCTCATCTCTCTCTTGTTCCTTGTCTCACCTGAGAAGCCCTGAATAAGCCCTTTCTGCCTTGGGAGAGGCTGAGGATGCCACCATGTTTTGCTTTCAAAGGATGCTATGGTTCCTTTATTTTTCTGATTCCTGCCCCCTCGACCCCCCCAGTCAAAGCTTGTCCCCAAATAAAACAAACAAATGTTCTTCTCCTGCATCTCTGCAGCCTGTGTTTGACACATCAGACCCAACTGGTGGTGGGTCTTCACACCCTTCAGAGGTGTCCTTGGTTTTTCTTGCCTTTTGTGGCCATACTTAAAGGATCCCGTGGTGGTAGGTGTGGGACAAACAGCCCAAAATTCATGACCAAAGGGACTGGGCTACCTCATTCAAATATTGAAGAAGAGAACTTGTTGGTGTGGTCTGTGTTTATGTTATGTGGTCTGCCTGCATACTTCCTGCTTTGTTTCCAGTGCCTGGGGGAATCCAGGTGTATTCTTATTTTCCCAGTAAAATAAATCCTTTGGGAAAAGAAGTGCCTGCCTCTGTGCACCAAGCCCAGCAACATTTCACACAGAGCTGCCACTGCGCTGGGAACAGAGGAAGCCCTCTCCTCTCTGTGGGAAGATGACATCTGTCAAGGGTACTCCAGGCCTGGAAGAAGGCACCTTCTCAGTGCTAAGGGGTGAAACTGGAGCAAGGGCACCTCTAGAAGAGTCTGGTGAGGTCAGGGGGGGAGGGTTAGATTGTAGACTGTGCCAGGTGGTGTCTTAACAGCTGGAAAAAATCTGTGTGGCAGAGGGAAAAAAGAGGCTAGGAATGAAGGAGTTAGAAGATTTTTCTCTGAGCTTCGGTGAAGGAACAGCAGAAAAAGTGCAGGCAGGCAGTGAGGGGCAAAGTCTTTTCTCCAGACTCATGTGTTAAGGAGAGGGGCATCCAAAGGGAGAAGAAAATGTCTGCCTGTCGGGGAGGATGTAACACAGTGGGATGCTGTGGCTGCTGTGGGAGAGTCAAATTGTTCCTAGCTGGAAACAAGAAGTTATTTGAGTCCCCATCTGGCCTGAGAACATATAGGGCAGGGGCACAGTGGGATTAGATGTTCAGGAAAAGTGCCAGGAGGTGAGTGAATAGGCTTTCTCATAGAAACAGCAGGCAGAGCGGAGAGGGAAGTGGTGGGGATGGGTCATGCCATGCGTCACTCTGCCTGGGAAGGAGAAGCTGAAGCTTGTGCCACAAAAGGCCAAAACTTTGTACACCTGTTTAATCTACCACCTGCTCCCAGTTGAAAAGGTTTGATTCCATAACCAGGGTGCTTTCCCTATTTATTTTAAAAAGGTGGAAAATGAAGTCTCAAGTACTGTACCCCCCCTGCTTGTTTGTATTTGTCCCAGCCCTGTTCTCCATTGCAGCATCACAGCTTCTACCCTTCCAGTTGTCCTATTCAGGAGTCAGAGGACAGATGCAGAGTCAGATCCCTGGTCCAGGTGTCCCTGGGGTGGAGGCTGGTGACAGGGATGAGGCTGTGGGCTGGCACTCAGAGCATTCCCCTCCTGGGGTTAGGTGAGGGGAGGTGACTCCCTGATGTGATCTTCCCAAGCTTCCACGTGTGAAACAGTACTAACACAAGAACAGGCAAAACACAAATATTAGTAGGAATAAGCTGGCTCTTGGAGCCACCTTGCATTAAAAAAATAAAATCAAGGAATTAGCTAAGCCCTCTCCTGTCAGCTTCTCATGACATCCCCAATAAGCCCAGACTTAAGCGTCATTGTACTTGATAATGTGCCCTGGACTGCAGCAAATTGGAACGTGCCAAGGACTGTGACAGATCAAACAGGTTTCATTAAGTATGTGTTATTTTTTCTCTCACATTTGACTGCGTGGAGCTCTGCTCCTCTCAGAGATGAGGAGGCTGTGCTGCAGCATCTGAATGAACTGATTAGCCAGCTGGCAGGCCTTGCTGCAAGCAGGCAGTGGGGAAAAGGGCCTGGGCTTCAGGACTGAGAAAAGGCTAGCAGGAGGACCTGTTTCCATCTCCTGATCCAACCCAGCAGGAGAGCTAAGTGAGGGGAGCAAAATCAGGACTGAAAGGACCTCTCTGTTGGTGAGCTCCAGAGCTGCTAGCTCTGCAACAGGCAGCGTTTAGAGCACGTACTTTGATTTCTAGGTTGCAGCACCTTCTTTAAATGTCAGGTTAGAGGTTTGTATGAGCTGTTAGAAGACTGGTTCAGCTTCACACTCCTTTGTACATCCACATGTGCCTCAGTTCTCTATGGGTTTGGGGCACAGATGCACAGAATTGTAGGGGTTGGAAGAGACCTTCAGAGATCACTGAGTCCACATCCCCCCCCTCCCCCCCAAAGCAGTGTGATACATAAAAGGATAAAGTAGTAAATAGGTGTTTTCCAGCATATGGACTATATAGGGCAGGGCCTGGTGGGGGGGAAAGGGAGGATGCTTCCTTGGTGCCCTGGTGCATCTGCATTTGACACTGAAACTGGTTGTGCCCACTGTGGTGCTGTGATACCTTGAACACTGCCCATACGTAAGCCCTTGCTGGAAATAACTCTAAAAACCTCTCAAGTTTAATAGGAGATCAGAATCTTTTCTGCAAAGTTTGTGAAGAGGCAGCTATATAACCTGGAGGATGGTCTTCACTGATCCCTGACTGCCCTCTTCTGCTGTTTATGCTCCCCTGTTCTTGCTGCAGCTCCTCTTACTAAAGGCAATGTTAATGCTTTGCATGGGACTCAGCCCTCTGCAGCATCCATGGAAATCTGCTGATTTCAAAGGGAATAGGATGGGCCCTTCACCATGAAGGCAGATGGGGGGGAACAAAGATTGTTGTTGCCCAGGGCATTTAGAGAGCAATTGGTGCAATTGTGAGACCTGTTTTCCTTTCTTTACTTGAATGACAGAGGGAGAAAACATGCCTTGTGCCAAAAAAATGTCTTGCTTTGCTATAAACATTCAGTAGAAGCTGTCTTTTCATATGCAAGCATCTTTCTTTGCCCCAGGCCTTGGTACATCCAGAGGGTTAGTATTTAGGAAATCATTTCATTTGCACAGAAGCAAATGAGACACCATGATCATGATGCTGTCTTGCGTGGAGCAAGTACAAACATAGCCATCCAGGTCCTGCACCTGTTTCCTCCCTGCCTCATTGAAAACCACACCAAAACAAGTGCCATGGTATTTCTAGGCTGTTGGACTACACTTGCTCTTATTCCCAGTTATATCAGACTCCCTGGTATTCCCTGCTCCCCATGAGATGGTTCATACCCTCATGCTAGACTAGAGGGAGACTAGGCACAAGGAGGGAGGGAAGTTTGTCATCGTGGTCCTCGTGCACCATCATGGTGCAAAAGGTCAATGGCTAGGTTTGGTGGTCCTGTCATCAAGGGTGATGAGGTCTTGCTCACCACTGACTGGCTGATTGGGAGAGGTCCCTGGCCTGAGCCACCTCCAGAACCATGCTTGGACTTTTCCTGGGAGAGAGCAAGCTGAAGTGGTCCAGGGCAGATGTGGATACTGCGGAAAAGTAGCATGGGTGATACAGATTGCTGTCCCTGCTGCTCCCTGGACATGGGGATGTCACCTTAAGAGGCATGGAAGAAATCATAGATGTGCTTTTCAAGGAACCTAATAAACCACCAGCAAACCTAATCTGTAGATTAATGTGGATGAACAAAGCCCTGTTCTCTTAGCACTCTCAGCTGGTGGGAGTAGAAGCAGAGATGCTGGTGCTTTGGAGAGGCTTGTTTCCAGTGTAGTTTCCTACGTTCAGCATGGAGATGTGTATCCCTTGCTGATACTGGTCACCCCTTCAAAGGCTAACTTCTGCTCAGTCACACCACCAGTGAGATCTTGCAGGGAAACGAACTGGTCAGCGCGGGGAAACAAGCAGTCGATTCAATATGAATGGTAAAGCAAGCTTCGATTTATTATGGTAAAAGGCTCTCTTTTATACCATTGCCAAAGCATATTATAATTATTACAACTGGATTGGTTATTAGTTACAGATTACATATACATTCTCCACCCATCTTGAGGCCTGGGAACTGTGCTCCTTTCTCACCCTCAAGAACAATACAGCTTTCTCCACCTTGATACTGTGTAGCACAGACAGGAATGCTGTCCTTCTTCGCTGTCACTTGTGTCCAGATGGTGTGGGGCCTATCCTTGCTAAGTTACCTAAGAAACTACTCCATACTAAATTATACACTAAGTTATACAGGCGACTGCTTGAACAATGGCTCCATAGAACCATGGCCTTGCCCCTCGAACCATTCCCCAACAAGATCTTGCTAGAGTTAGGACTTCCCTGGATTAGTTCATCAGCCACCCTGCTTGTGTTAAGTCTGCGCTTTCTGGCTGGACTCACATCTGCATCCCTACCTCAGGTAACTCATTAGAGCAAAGATTTGAGGAGAATTCTCTCAGCTAAGTTAAAGGGAGCTTTCTCTCTTTACACTTCATTTTTTTCTCATAATGAAAATGTTGCCAAAAAGATTCATTCTAGTCTGTGTGAATTTTGGTTGGATTTAAATTAGCCAGCTAATTAAATGACTTTGCTCCTGTGCCCTGCTTCAGCTCCAGGTCCTTTTTTCTTCCTCTGAACAGCTGTTTCCAAGGTCTAGTCCAAGTTTCCAGCAACGATGGAGATGCAGAACATTTAGTCAGGGCATGGAAGGGTGGATGGCGATACACTAAAGCTTGTGGTCTGGGAAGGGCAAGGACAGGGGCTGTGGGAAAGAAGGGTGAATTTGGGGGTGAATGCAGTGAAGAGGTGGTGCAGATGGTCCCATCTCACCTGAGCAGTGATCTCCCCTCTGTCCCATAGACATAACTTGGGGAAAAATGCTTTGTGTTGACGCTAAAGGAGACGTTTCCCAGAGGATGAGAAAACCTCACAGCGATACTAGAGACACATCCATTGTGGTGACTGGTCCCCTCCCTCTTCTTCATGTCAGTATGTTGTGCAGAAGCTTACTATGTCCTATGATCTTTTCTTCCTCTGTCCCACAGAGCCATGACAAGACCCGTGGCCAGGGAAGGAGAGCCCAATGGGGCCGTCGCGGTTCCCGAAGAAATAAAAAAGGAAGAAATAGAAGAGAGAGGACAGTGGAGCAGCAAAATGGAGTTTGTGCTGTCTGTGGCTGGGGAGATCATTGGTCTGGGTAATGTGTGGAGGTTCCCCTACCTTTGCTACAAGAATGGTGGTGGTAAGTTCACAGCATGTACAAGTTGACCTAGGTCTCTAGACATGACAAGAGACACGTGTGTGCCTTGACATATTTTTGCTATGCCTCATGTGCCCCAATGTGCACTTCCTTATTCTCTCCTCCAGCAAGTTAGCTCCTGCAAAAACCAGGAGGAATAAACACTGAGCTGTGAATCCAGCTCCCCAGAAGTACAGCTTCTCAAAGCAGCTCTCCCAAGTATGGATGCTGAATTGAACTTTAGTAACTCTTAAAGGCTCTTGGACATCTTGAGAAACCATCAAACCCTGTGAGTGATCAGAAAGCCACCAGCAACCTCCTCCTATATAATTCCCTTTTCCCAATGTCAGTGTCACCCTTACCTCTTTCAGGCCCTTGTTACAGAGGAGGAAAGGCTTTGATGGTGCTGCTATCCTTGCCAAGACCTGATACCCCCTAGAAAGACATTGCTACCTCTTCTCCATGAATGCTTCTTCCAGTGGTCAACCCACTGCTAAGGAAACCCATCCCAAAGAAGAGTTTGTTCCCATCCCCTTTTGTTTCCTGCATGACTCTCCTTTTCCAATGACACTGCAACAAGATTGTTACATGATTAAAAATTAAACTTTCTCATAACAATAAAATGAACCTGGGAAAGAGGAAGGGAATAATTGACTGTCACTAACTTTTCTTGGTGAATCAAAATCTAACTTTATAAAAGAAAAGGAGGAATATTAAATTACGTGTCAAATACAGCAATAACGTCTCTTTTGTTCTTGTTCTCTAGAGATGCCTTGAAATAACACTCTGGGACTTGCATTTCCCCCCCTTACCCCCCAATTTAAACTTCCTTTCTCTGCACAAAGGCCTTTCTTTCACAAGGTGCTGCGAGCTTTTAACAATGAATGAGTGATTCACCTGTAGAGCACCCCCAGATTACCAAATTCCTGTCCCCTGTGCTGTTACTGAAGTTTATCCAAATCAAGCAGGAGTCAGTAGACTCTCTCCTCTGAACCAAAAGGGGGTTGGAATATGGAGCTGAATTTTTCCTTGAACCTGGGATGGTTTTTAGCAGGTTCCCCAGTCTCTTTTTCTGAGGTTTTGATGGTTGGCACTGGAGGCACCAAAAGCAAGTCAGACTGGCACGGGTTAGTAAACACCATGGTGTGTCTGTTTGAACAGCCCGTTCTGCAGCGACGCTCTGATAGGGAAGCCATGGCTTTTGCATGGAGGATTTCTTCCTGACCTTGGATGATATCTTTGCATAATTTATGCCTGTGGTACCCGGTTCAGTAGTCCTTGCAATTTGTATGCTAATTTGTATAAGTGAAAAGACTACTTTTGTTCATTTTAGATATCTATTGAATAACTTTGTGTGTGTGTGTTACATTAAACTACTATGGCTTATCTATGGCTGTGATTTAGAGGCCAAAAAGGCTAGGCTTGGGAAAGATTGGGAGTGTCATAGAACCATAGAATGGCGTGGGTTGGAAGGGACCCCAAGGATCATAGAGCTCCAACCCCCCTGCCACAGGCAGGGCCACCAACCTCAGGCCTGGATCTACGCAAGGTTTCCCAGGAACCCATCCAACCTGGCCTTGAACACTTTCCAGGGACGGGGCATCCACCACCTCTCTGGGCAGCCTGTTCCACCACCTCACCACTCTCTCTGTAAAAAACTTCCCCCTAATATCCAATCTAAACCTTCCCCCCTTGAGCTTTAATCCATTCCCCCTTGTCCCACCATTGTCTACCCTTCTAAAAAGTTGATTCCCCTCCTGTTTGTATGTTCCCTTCAGGTATTGAAAGGCTGCAATGAAGTCCCCCCTCAGCCTTCTCTTTTCCAGGCTGAACAAGCCCAGCTCCCTCAGCCTCTCTTTGTAGGGGAGGTGCTCCAGCCCTCTAATCATCTTTGTGGCCCTCCTCTGAACCCTCTCCAACAGTTCTGCATCTCTTGTATTGGGGGCCCATGATCTGGACGCGGGACTCCAGCTGGGGCCTCACGAGGGCAGAGTAGAGAGGGACAATCACCTCCCTGTCCCTGCTGGCCACCCCTCTTCTGATGGAGTCCTTCCCTCATAGCTTGTGCACCTTTGCAGGAAGTATGCTGTACTGTAGAAGGTACATTTCTCTATCTAGGGCTCTAGGGAACCAGATGGCTGACTAGTATGGGACAAGGCACTGTCATTCCTGTGACACTCAAATAGACTCTCAAAAGCTCCTGAAATTGCAAAAAATATATTTTCCACCTATAAATCCTGTGTTCCTGTCCTGCCTCCCCACTCCCCCAAACTAGAGACTTCTGTCCTCTCACTTTCTCCACCTTGGGATGTAGTGAGATGGTTATGAAATTGTAAGGACATATATCACAGAAACAATTGTTCTAACTTGCTGTAAAGCAACCAAGTGTAAACTTATCTACAGTTGCACTTTCAAATTTAATCTAATTGCCCAGCATCCTCAACTTGTTATTGGCTCATAAGGAAAGAGGGTCTATTTATGGAGGGTTCTTCTCAGGGCTGAGTCTCCTCTAGTGGAGCATCAAACCAGGGAGGAGATCTTAACTGGAGTTTCAGCTGGTAACTTGCTCTGGGATGGTTAAGCGAGACAATACAATGGAGGTGTCAGAAAGGCCTTGTTTCTTAGAGACCACAATGGAACAATCTCTGGGACAAAAGGTATCAGAAGAGAGAGTCTGGGACCTGCTGAAAGGCTCATCTCTGTGTGGGATAATAAAACAGGTTAGATGCCTTGCAGCACCAAAAGCAGCAGCTGCCTAATGATTCAGTGAAATATAATAATGTTGAACAGATTGATGTAGATGTAGCTTGAGACAATTAATAGAACTTTAATTTGTGTATTTTAAGAATATATTTGGTTTGGATTTTAGTAGAATTTGGCTGTGTTGTAACTGTGTGAGCTGTTTTGTGACAGCATCACTCTAGCTCGGCACACGCAGTTCCCATTCCCTGCTCTGCAAACCTGGGCGCATGCTGCAAGCTCACCTCCTTCCCTCAGGCCCCAGGTCCCCTCAGCCACAGCACAGCTGTGTTCAGGGGAAACTTGGATGTTGCTTATTGTTCTAACATTGTTGGCTTGACAAAAAGGGGAAGAGTTCCTAGTTGCTAACTGTCATAGGAAGGAATTTCAGTGTGAATGCCTGTGCTGGCAGGGAAGGATAAGGCCTGGGGAACAGGGTTTGGCTCGGGTGAGAAAGGGGCCCTCATTTGGGTTGCAAGCAGCAGAGATGCCCTCCAGGCACTGATGGCAAGGCCTTGACAGCTGTTCCAGTGAGGAAGGCACTGGTCTTGGCCTGTTTGGAGGGGAGCAAAAGTGTGGAAGCCTATGTTAAGGATGGGAAGGAAGCCTACGAGGTGATAGAAGGAAGGTCAGCAGTGAAAATGAGATCCAGGAGCAGTTTTGAGCAGAACAGCAAAAATATTGGGTTTGGCAGCAGAACCAAAAAGAAGGAAAAAAGGGTTCAGACAGCTGAACAGGGCATTTGTTTTGTTTTGTTTGTTTTTTCTGATGCTTTGTTTTTGTTGGTCATTGTTTCTGGAAAACACAACAAGCCTCCTGTCTCTCCCCTTCCCTTTTGTTTTTTCAGGGGTTAACCTGAGGACTATTTTAGACTGATTTCTCTTAAGACATTTCCTGGTATTTTTAATAAAAAATTGAATTTGAAGAGAGAAGTTAAACTTTTTCCTTTTGAAAATGCTGGAAAGACACTCTGTTGCCCTTCCCCTATTTCCATTCTTTTGGTGTAAACGGTTTCTCAAATTTGATGTGAAATAAGTCTCAAGCAAATTTATAACCTGGCAAATTTATTACTTACCAAGAAATGTCACCAGCCTCTAGGTCTGTATCTTCTAGGCAAGTGGGAGTTTTGCTGTGACTCCCGGGAAAGGCAGAACAAATGTGGTTATGTGGAACAAGGGCTCCTTTTGCTTCGCCTGGCTCCTGCAGAAAGCTAGAAGGGGTTCAGGAGAGTGACGCAGGGAGAGCCTCTCCAATGCTGTCATTTTAATCCCCTTGCCTGGCTACTCCTCACCTCAGGTTTTGGCTGAGACAAAGGCAGAAGTACTGAAGTAGCATGAGACAGCTCCCATTTGTATTTTTTTTCTGAGAAATGATGGTGTTGGAGACTTTGGGGTTTTTTTTTTGGCAGAGATTGCACAGTTAATTCTGAGAAATATTTGTATTTATCTAGCCTGTTCTAGCTGTGGCTCCAGGTACCTGACAGGGGGTGGTGGGGATACAGTTTTAAAGATGTTTCTGAGGCAACATCTTACCCCTTTCTGCAGGAGCCTTCCTCATTCCTTACCTCATCTTCCTCTTCACCTGTGGGATCCCCTTGTTCTTCCTGGAGACAGCACTGGGGCAGTACACCAGCCAAGGAGGGGTCACTGCTTGGAGGAAGATCTGTCCCATCTTTGAAGGTCTGTCAAATTATGGTAATCGCTGCCAGCTCTTTCTAACAATTAGTGACTCAGAGACTTTTTTGGAAATGTTATTCCATTTTTTCTTTCTCCTTTATTCTCCCTCCCTTCCTCTCTCTCCCAGTCTTGTTATCCCTCCTGGCGACTGGTATGTGGCAGGCGCAGTGCCCCAATCCTATGTAGATGTTTGAGGGGGTGTAGCGCTGGCCAGGGGCTGTACTGGTCTAGCTGAGCCACGATCTCTGCTTTGAGATGCTCAGAGCCTGGAAGAGAGGAGAAACATCATGGTCACCAAGCAGGAGGAGAAGGATGGAAGTGTCAATACACAAACACCTGTATATTGGACAAATACTGAAGGGAGGAGAGGATGAGGAAGGCTGACTGGCTTATGGCACTTTTCCTGCCCATCACCATGCCCAGGGCTGCTGTGGCAGGCTGGTGTCCTGCAGACCAGGGGAATCACACTGTGTGCACTGGTCTCACAGCCTGGAGATGGGCTGGGGTTGTGGCTAAGGCACAGGTATAAGAACCAGGATTCCTGGGGCCCTGGGGAAAATTGTTTAATGACGTTACTATTTAATAAATCTAAAGTCTGTCTGCAGTTCTCCTGTCCAGAGGAGAGCTTATTGCCCACACTGTGCAGATAGAGAAACCTGTGCTCAGGCAGATTAAAGGCCTGGTTAGTTGGCTCAAGCACAGGTGTGCAGTGCTATTTGAAAGTCCCCAAGGGGTCTGGGACCTCCTGCACTGGAGACCCCTACACTCTGGCACAGGGCCTGGAGATGGACAGCAGTGGCATCTCACAGGGCACTG
This sequence comes from Zapornia atra, assembly GCA_013400835.1. Classification (NCBI taxonomy): domain Eukaryota; kingdom Metazoa; phylum Chordata; class Aves; order Gruiformes; family Rallidae; genus Zapornia; species Zapornia atra. Next base: position 177,109 of record VZTU01002992.1, on the reverse strand, counting down.
ACAGCCGGTGTTAAATCAACAAATTGGGGATTTCTGATCCAATTACCTGATCATTCAGTGAGCAACAGGCACATGCAAGACCCAAGACCAGAGTTCAGCTACTAAGTCGATACTTTTACCCCAGCACTGTGTTTTATACACAGTGCATATCAGCAGTGAGAGCCCTTTTTGCCTGAGTCTTTCCAGAAGGAACTCACCTGTGTGTCTTGTCTTTAAAAGCTAGAGCTGGCTTTTCTGGAGGAGAGGCAGTGTAATCCAGCAGCATGGTACTGGTCAGAAAAAAAGATTTCCCAGCAGTAAAAGGTTTTCTCTCTGTTTCACTACAGACCTAGCTAGAGATAATAACAGTGCTTCCTGTCTGCATGCACAATCAGAAAATCCTTTCTCTTTCCCTGAGGTAGGTCTTGTCCTATTCTGCAGTGAGCCATGTGGTTAGTGTGGCATGCTTCTTTCCATGGCATGCTCTGTATCTTTCTTTGGGGTTATGCCTAATGCTCTGGGAGTTGATTGGCAGCCCCATCCTTACCTTCTTTTCTTTCCTTCACAGGAATTGGGTATGCCTCACAAGTCATTGAGGGCTATCTGAATATCTACTACATCATCATCTTGTCCTGGGCACTCTTCTATCTGTTCAGCTCCTTCACTGCAGTGCTACCGTGGGCCACCTGCAATAACCCCTGGAATTCGGGTATACCTTTCCTGGGTTGGCTCCTAGCTCCTTCCTAATTCCCAAAAATTATTTGAGTTTTGTAGAAAGTAGTTTTTATTCAGATAAATAGCTCTCATGGTCTGCAGTGTGGCTAGGGACTCCCTCTAAGGAGAGGTCTTCATGGCACATGTTAGGAAGAGTGAGTACCATGGCCCTGTGACTAGCAGCAGTGGACAGTAAAACTACTTCCACATGGAGATGGGTGCTGAGATTTCACTGAAAAATCTGTGTTTTCTGGCAAGTGGGAGATGTAGGTGGGTTGGGAGAGTTTTCAAGCCAATCTAGAGTCCTCCTCATGTGGTAGGACCTTTTCATTGGCTGTGGTACAACAATTTATCTTATAGATTCCTTACTCTGCCCCACTTCTTCAGAGTTACGGGGACAGTTGCTGCCACAACTTTCTTCCATGCATTGAGCTTTTGGCTAAATCAGGCTGACTCTGCACTGGTAGTATAGGTAGTAGTACAGGTCAATACAAGTTCCCAGTGCAGGAATCAGTAACACAAAACAATGTTTTTCTGGTCTAATCACACCCATATGAGCCCCTCTGCCATTATATTGACCAGGGGTCCCACCTCCTCATGCCTGCAATTCACATAAATGTGCCCTGCAGAGGAGACCTGGCTTTGGTTTTATTCAAGGCACTTTGGGCTGTGCCCTGGAAGATGGGTTAGATGTGAGGTAATCCCCATAGATCTCATGCCCCTGACAGGCTTTTTTACCATGTTGAACAGGTGGTTTTTCTTTCAGTGGTAAGGCAGGCTGGAGAGAGCTTTGGCAGCAGCTTGGTATCCTCCCTTTTTCTCTTGTGTCATGTGATTAATTTCTGTGATGTGAAAATTTCTCCACTCTATGGGCCATTCACTCACAGCTTCCTCTGCCCCTTCAACCCAGCAGAGGCAGCTAGGCTTTTAAAGAGTGGATCTAATTGCTTCAGCTCCCTCAGCATGGGCTTGTTTGCGAGGAAAGCCACAGATGTTCTCTTAACAGGCAGAAGCTTCCCAGCCAGAGCTGGGCTTCCTCAGTGTTCCAGTGGATTGTCTTTTGTTGCCAAATGCCAGCTGAAGTGCATTTCTTGGATGTGTGGCATCTCCACTGTTTTTAGTAATGTCATGCTGTGTGACAGGGTTGGGGATGGCAGCGTAGAGCATGGGGGCATATGTGGCCTGTGTGAACACATTCACAGATGTGTGGACAGGGAATGCTACATGGTGTGGGAGGAGGATGGGATTTTCTATCCTGGCTGCTCAAACTGGCTATCCCTCAATAATCTATATTTTACAGACATCTGGTTTCCATTTGGCAGGGGATTGCTCTCTTCTTTCCTGCTCCCCTTCCCGAAGCCCTCTGGCTACTGCTGGATTGGGCTTTGTAGCTAGAGAGAGCCACAGTTTAATGAGATGCTTAATGAGATGCAAGAGTTTAATGAGATGCCCTATAGCACTGGGCAAAGGGTCTGTATGCTTCCAGAGTGAGGGTTATGGTACAGAGAGGAAGGAGCATCCCTTGTGGAGGAGCCTTGGAGGATTTATCTGGCTCATTAGCTTCCTTTTCTTTTGGTAGATCTCTGTGTGGACATTCTGAATAGCTCCAGCCTGGACAACAGGACCTTGCCTGCGAATGCCACCTCCCCAATGATTGAGTTTTGGGAGTACGTGATTGCTTTCCCTCTGTTCAGGCTCTTCCCTCATCCAAATGCTGCAGCTGTAGGACTGTCTGGGTGGAGGGACGTGCATCTCTGTAGGACCAAGTGAGGTGCCTTATATCAGACTCAAACACGGGGAGCATGATAAGCTGAGCTGCCAAGGAGCTTGGCACAGAGCCCAGGTGCATGCTTGCAGTGTGCCTGCCCAGGGGTGCTCGTGTGTGCACATGCACAGGCATGTTCCCCTTCTGGCACTGGGGTGCCTGGGTGAGCGTGGCCACAGAAAGAGGCACCAAAAGAAGATGAGGACTTCCTGTAAGCTGGAGGTACTTGTGTTGGATGTTGCAGGCTACTGTTGGCACACAAACATGAGAGGCAAGGGAAGACTGAACAGTCCTCTTTGGTGAAACAGAAAGGGACAAAACTGCCATTTCCCTTCCTCTGACCACATCTTGCTTGGCACCTAAGGGAAGTGATCCTTTAGGCTGCTCAGGCTTATCCTTGGAGAACAGGGATCTGAGGACCATGTGTGAGATGCCAGAGAGGGGCTCAAGGAGGTTTGGCCATATGGCTGGAGAGTACAAAACACCTCTGAGGGAGGAGTCCTACAACAGAACAGACAATGTCCCAGGGAGGGTCTTCACTACAACGTAGAGAGGCTGAAATGGCTGCTGAGGCCACGCTACCTCTCCATGCTCAACTGAGGAAGGACTCATAAAGAAGAGGTGTGCCAGGGGTTCAGCTTCAGCCTTTTTTTTCCCCATTTATGGCTCCTAAACTGTCTCTGAGAGGGTTGAGTGTCCTTTGTCCCTTGCAGCCACCACAGTGCACATAAAAATTATATGCGTCCATGGGTGTGCAGAAAGAGTCTGCACAGTACTGGACCCCCCTCTCCTGCCATATTCTCTTTACACAGTGTTTAGCAAGAGCTGTGACCCTTCTGAAATGTATGTTCAGGTTTTCTGCAGAGGTTGCAAGGGCAACCTGAGGGGACTGGTTTGGAGAAGGGTGTGCAGAGGAATCTTAAGTGTAGAGTTGGGCTTCTGGGGACTGCATGAACTGCAGTGCTGAACTCTGATGGTGAGTCTTCAAGGAATGAGGCCAAAGGAAGGACATTGTAATAATAAACAGTATTTATGCATTTTTATAGGGTGTCCATAGTACAGAGGGAGAGTGGTGGCCATTGGATGATGAAGGCATTGGTGGCCTGCTTTGGGTTGAGCAGTGTCTGTTGGGTAGCTGCCAGAGTGGGGAAGAAATGTGGGACAGGTGGTGATTTTGTGCTGCAGGGCTCCATGGGCATGGGGAGTGGGAGGACTTGGGCTAGCTGCAGGGCACAGTGGAGCACCATCAGTGGGAATGAGAGAGAGGGGAGCCCTAGGCAAAGCTGGGGTGACTGACATGGCTGGGAGCCTTGGGCAGATGCTTTGTGGATAGTTTGTTAAGTCTTAGGATGGGGCAATATGGGAAAAGTCTGTATGGAAGAGTGGGGTCTGGGTGTTAATGCTTCTCTCCCTGTCCCTGGACACTGGCAGGAAGCGAGTCCTGGGGCTCACGGATGGTATTCACAAACTGGGCACTGTGCGCTGGGAGCTGGCTCTGTGTCTCCTGCTGGCATGGATCATCTGTTACTTCTGCATCTGGAAAGGGGTCAAGTCCACAGGCAAAGTAGGAATGGAGATTGTCCTCCTGGTCCATAAGCCTCCTCATACCCATCTTGCATTTCTTCCCCAGTCTCTTTTCCCTCTTTATGAAGTAGAGGCAGGAGACACATAGCACAAAGTCAAACCTAAAACTCTGGTGGGGCCATACAGATTTACACCAGTTGTGTTCCACCCATAAGAGGAACTAAAAGGAGTAGGTCAAACAGGGGAGGGAGGATGGGGGAGACCTGGGAACTGAGAGGAGTCTTGGGTCACCTTTTCCCTTGCAGATACCCACAGTGGCTGATGGAAGCTTCCCAGGTGCCCTTGGGAATCATCCACTCACCAGTGTGTTGTCCCAATGTGGCTTGCTGGTGTTTTTAACAAGATCCTCTGCAGTGGCAAACTCCCAATCCCCGGCCATAATTGAACACTTCAGCAAAACATACAAGCTGCCACCTGTAACCAGCTCAGTGAATAGATAATGAACCTCTTGTGCAAAATACTTGCTGTGGGAGAGGTGTCTTTGGGGTCTCCTTTATACTCTCCCTGGCTCTGTGTTTTTTGGCTCAGCAGTTCAGTGTCGGCATTTGGGTAGCGAGGCTGGAGCCGATGCTCCCTCTTGATGTTGATCCCCTAGATCAGGTGGGCTGGTTATCCACTGGGGTGAACGAATGTGTGATGCCTTGGGGTGGGTGTCAGGGACACTGCTATAGCCTTGGCTTATTCAGGGCATGTTTCCTTCCTAGAGCTGCAATGAGACAGGCAGGTCATTAATGATGGTTCGGTCTTGTGGACATCCAGGGGATGTCCCAGTAGCAAAGACAGAGGAGCCAGTTTCTGCAACAGACTTCTTCCTTCAAATCACTATTGCTAGTATTGGCAGGTGTTCCCTGTAGTACTGGGCACCCATGTTTCAGTGCCAAATCCCATCTCCCACCTTAAAACCACGCAGAGCACCCATTTTAAGAGAACAAGACTATAACTTGCTCTGATTGCTAAGTTTCTCCCAGTCTTTGCTGATGACTGGCTCTCACTGGCACTGACCTGCTGCCAGATGCCACATTTACAGGGAGAGGGGATGCTCTGCATTTTAAACCTTAAATTTTAAATCTCAAATTTTAAATCTCTGATGCTCCCTGCTTTGAATCCCGCAGTTCCATCTTTGTGAAAGGTATCATTCTGATCTCAGGAGATTGGGTCAAAGAGGCTGTTTGATCCTCACAGAAGTGTAACTAAGTCATCCCAGGTTCCCTTCAGCTGTCAGCCCTCTCCACTGACTCTCTCCTTTGCCTGGTGCTGCCCTGGTGTGCAGAGCTTGCCTGTACAAGGACAAAGCTAAAGAAGTTCAGCCAGGATGGTTGGGACAATTCGGTTTGGCAAAGTCAGACCAGAAAGTGAGAGGGAACAGTGAATGCAGGTAGTAGCTGTGATGTGCTTCCTGGGACCACAGTTGATTTTCCTATCACAAGTTTTAGCATGCAGGGCTTCCTTTTTACCAGCTAGATGCTATGGACACGGTGCAATAAGGTAGGGTGGGTTTTTCTCTCCCAAGAAATACCACAGGTCAGACAGGCCTGTTGTCTTCTCTGCAGGTTGTCATTTTGAGTTCTGCAGGGGCTCCCTCCTCCTTCTTCCTCACTGACTATGCATCAGGATAAGCTGTAGGGAGATCCCAGGAATTCTGAGTAGGTGCATAATTTTGTTTAAAAGCTGCAGAGTAAACAGGATGTTGTGCCTGGCTGAGAGGCTGATCTAATCAGATAACCCTGCCAGACCCTTGGGCTTGTGCTTCTGTGATTTAAGGTGTCCAAACTTAACAAAACAACAGCAACCTCAGGAAAATAATTTCAAATAACTTCGTGAAGACTCGTTTTCTTTAAAAGCCTTTTTCTTTTCTTCATCTTGCCCACTCTTGTGCTATTTCCATGTTTCCTTTCCTTATACATTCAGCTGATGTGTATAAGTGTTCCCCAGAAGTGATTTCTGAAGGTAGATTTTAGTACTTGTGCCAGAAGTGCTTGCATTCTCATTTGATCAGGGAACAGCAAAAGTGTCATGTACTATGACTTATTTGACCAATTATCACTAAGCAGAAAACCCATAATTTTAGGCCCCTCGCTATGAATCTATAGAGTAAACAAGCCTTCACATATTTGGATGAATTTTAATAATGAATAAATGTTAGGAAGTTGCAACTTCTTCATGGATATTTTAGAAATACAAAAAAAAAGTTACATTACGCAAAGGATTATAGATTATTAACTCTACTTAATATTCGTTTACATCACACACAAGAAGAAGTGAAAAGGTTTTGCAAAAATAGCAGTCTGCATTTTCTTTAAAGGCTTTGAGGTTTCCCCCATTTTTCACCTGTGAGCTCAGAGGCACTGAAGGGATGACAGCGCCACATGAGCACCCTCTGGAAATGAGACCCCTCAGAGGTGTCTCAAATTGGGCAGCAAAAGTTGTGATTTAATTTGGAAAACTCTTGCTGGGAATAGGACCATTTTAATAAGTCCTCATTAAAACTCAGTGACAGAAAGAGATCTGGGTTTCTTCTGCAGCTCTGGAAAGATGAAGGGAACAGCTGGAGAGCAGGGAAATTACACTGACTGGAAAAGGAAAATAAAGTAGAGCAACCAGTGGCAAAGCCTTGGGTTAGGACAAAATGTAGATTAACTAAATCACTGGTGAGATGTCACCTTGATTAATTTCTTTCCCACCCCTCCTCTATGATACCAGTAGCAGCTATAGCCAACAGCAGAGTCCAGGGATGTTTGGTGGGGTGGGGGCCTGCAGATGAGACAAGAAGAGAGGATGCCTGTACCCCCTCCCCACTGGCCCTCTCTCCTCTTGTTTTCCCACACCCACAGGTTGTTTACTTCACTGCCACCTTCCCTTATGTGATGCTAATCATTCTGCTGGTTCGAGGAGTGACACTGCCGGGTGCTCCTGAGGGGATCATCTTCTACCTGAAGCCGGACATTTCCAGGCTGGCAGACCCCCAGGTGGGTGGCCACAGGAAGGTTTCCAGCGCCCTGGCCCTTGGAGCTGCTGCTAGCTGAGGATCTAGCTGTCTTCTCTGAAAAGAAGCTGGGAAACCACTGAGACTTAAAAGAGCTGAGAGGGGTCCAGTCCCCCTGCGCAGCACAGCCTTTTTGCTCATGCATCTGCAGCATATGGGCATATTAGGTCATTTCCACTTGTGGGCTCAGCAAAACCAGAAGAGTATATGAAATATTCAGCACATAACAGATGGTTTTGCTGGATGTTAAATGCAAATAATTAAGGAAGGAGGAGGGGAAATAATCTAGCACCTTTCTTTTTTTTTTCGTTGGCCTGGTTAGCACTTTGTTTGGCTCCAGCAGGGCCCTCCCAGGAAGCACAGGGCCCTTGTGCTGGCAGAGACCAAATGCACATAGGTAACATGGGCTGTACCTGAGTTGGGCAGCAGGTTCCCCTCACCTGTCCCGGGATCTGGTCCCACCTGCGTGGCTCAGGGGCTGTCCAAAGGGTCAGCCCCTGCCACCACTCATCTGAGCTCACGGAAACTCCCCGCAGTGGGGGCAATGCTGCATACCCAGGGGAGGGCAAGTCCAGGTTAGGGTAGAGGGTGCAGCCAAACCCAGGACCTGCAAGGTAGTTGGCAGGAGGTGAGCAGCACACTTGGGGGCTGCACAGAGCAGGTAGCAGCACACTCCCCCCCACTCTCGCTGGAGGACTCCCCTAGAGTCTGTGCAGGCACCTTTTTGTAGCAGCAGGGTGCTTCCCCTCCCCACACAGGCTCAGCAATGCTGTGCAGGCTGCCTCTGCCAGCCAGAGAGGCATTAACGCAGACCCTTCCCTGCCCCAAAAGAGTGTTTAAATGACACTACTGGTAATTATTCCACCACTGAATCTTTTCATGGAGGCAGCCAAGCAATAGGCTTAGCCCACAGTCTCAGCTTACCTCCCGCAACTTCCCAGATGGCCAAAGCCCCGACTGCTCCCAACGCAGCTGCCAAATACACTGTCTCCCCCCCAAATGGCTTTCAGATGCAATTATGTGTTGTCAACACAAAATCTGTGGTGTGCTGAATGCAAAGAGCCAGCTGAAAGTAGATGGCATTTTTATATCAAAATAAATAACAAGGGGGTGACTGGAGCTGAGTGTGCTTTATTCCTGGTCAGAGCTTATTCACTGAAAGCCTCGCTGCCGTTCATGGCCTAACTAAAGCTGACGTGGTCTTTCCAGGCTGCTGCAACGCAGCATAGCAGGAGCGAGAGATCCTGCTACCGAGTTTAGGCAGAATGTGGGCCTCAGGTGCAAAGCAGGATGTGTGGCCGTGCCTGAAGGCCTCCCGCATCCATGCCTGTTTCTGAGAGATCTGCATGAATTTAAGGGGCAGTGGCCAGGCCCTGGGATTGTTTTGAAGGCCGACACAGTGCAGCTGCCTGTATGTTCCCATCTGGGGGCTGCTTAGAGGAAAAAGAGTGAGTGGGGATGCACAGACAAACAGAGAGGTGGGCTGCTTTCTGCCTGCTTGTGAACTCACACCTCAGGACTTTCCCTGGGAGGGTGTGAGAGTGGTGCTGCACTTCAGCCCACAACACACCAGGTGAACAAGGGACTCCTCCGATGGGGAGAGGGCTGGAGCAACCATGAACAAGGCCCACTCAGCTTTTCCCATGCAGTGCCAGAGCAAAGGGGAAGCTGGGTCCGTGACACCCCATTGGCCTGGCCTCAGCGCAGCGATCTTCCCCTTTTCACCCTGTACCGTGGCCTCAGAGATGTGGGAAACCAGACTGGGGGGGGGACAGGTAGTATATTGATCATGCAGAGGACTCACTGGCCATCTCCTGGTACGACTCACCAGTGACTGAACGCTGAGACACGTAGGGACCACAGACACCTGCGGTGCCAACTTCAGCCAGAGCCACGCTACCAGGGGTGCTGCCCTCCCAGAAAGCAAAAGCAAGGGATGGAGGAGCAGTGTCAGGCATCAATCACAGGCACAAGTGCCCCGTGTTGCTTTGAGTGGGAGCCTTTTTCTAGAGGACCTTCCATCCTATGCCTCAGTTTTCCCAGAGAGGTGTCCAGTTTCTGCATTCACTGAGCCCCTCCCTGTCTCCCACAGTTTGTGCTGCGTGAATGGAGGAGTTGTTGCTAGACAGGGCACAGCTATATGTTTATTTTGTTGCCAGAAGACCGCTGACCTTCTCTGTTCCAGGTCTGGATGGATGCAGGTACTCAGATCCTCTTCTCTTATGCCATTTGCCAGGGGTGCCTGACAGCTCTGGGCAGCTACAACAAATATACCAACAACTGTTACAGGTAAGAGGAGCCTGGGCCTCTGGCATCCTTCTGGAAATCTGCTCGGAGACAAACAGCACAAAGCTGCATCTGAGGCAGTCTTTGTCCCCACGGGAGACCGTGAGTCGTGCTGCTTTGACTAACGAGCTCTTCAGGGTGTAGAAGTTGCATAGAGATGGAGAGTGGCTGAGAGAACACAGGGGCTCCAGAAAATGGCTTTAGTAGTGCTCTCCTGCGTGATGCAGCTTGGAAGAAGGACATATTGGAGGAGGGGGAGGAATAAAAATGGAGAGTGTCTCCAACCACTGTGGAGACCCCATGGGCTGTTTTGACAGGGTGGGTGAGCAGGGGTGGTATGGTGAGATCTACTGTCACTTGCTAGGCAGGGGAGATGGTACAAAGAAGGTGGTTGGGTCCCCTGTCTTCAGTGTTTAGCTGCCATTGGGATAATGTAATGCCACTGGCATTTTGGTCCTATCAAGGCGATTAATCAAGTCTGTCTGGCCTCCTCCTTGCCCTTGGATTACAGATCTATTTTATCCATGGCCTGACATGGAACTCAGTAAAGCCATCAGGACCATTTCTGACACCTTCTACAGAGCCATGAGGAGTGGGGGCTTTCTTATTCCAACATATATTGCTCTGTCACGGACAGGAAAATATAATAGTACTTGAGAGACATCAATCATCTCTCCTGTTCTCAAATAGATGCTGCCATGGCTGTTGGTCAGGATATTAATACTTTCCCCTGGCTCTCTCGATATGTATTTGTCACCAGTGGAGCCAGTGCCATCCTCTGATTCCTCAGGTGCCTTGGTCTGGGTGGCCCAAATGCGCTGGGTCTCCACACCGTCCCACAGCAGCTGACCGGGCAGGACTCCAGCATGTGAGGTTTACAGCCCAGCCAGCTCAGACTGGTGCCCCATTTTCACAGACAGCAAGTGCACAGATGATTCAGGACAAGCAGCATGGTTCAGTCTCCATCTGAGCATAGTTAATAAAGGCAATGTAGATAAACCCTTGTCAGGTGGGGATTTTTGTTAACCCATTAGTCCTTGTTTTACCACACCTGCTGAACCTGTGTGTGTTTATACCTTCAGACGTTCCTTTTTCTTGACTATGTTTACTTTTCCAGCCATTTCCCTTTTCTGATTTGCTAGTTTCCTCATTTTCTCTGTTGTTTTTCTTATTCTTTTGACTCCTGTCAACATTTCTCTGTCATTTCCCTGTGTCTGTCATTGTGGCATCTTATTCACAAGCCACTGGTGGTGCCCTATGTCTCTCTTTGTGCCACATATGTTCCTATAACTCTTGAGGAGTGGGGTACAAGGTAGGTAGACTGATTTTCAGCCCTGTTCTGAGCTTTGTACTTCTACGGAAGTTCAAGAGCACTTCTGTTCCGTGGTCGATGCTGTCCAACTGGGGAAGCTGAGTGGGGACATGATCCCAAGTGGATCCATTCTGCAGTGGGAAACACCATTTTCTCTCTTGTCTTCCTCCTGCAGGGACTGCATCATGCTCTGCTTCCTGAACAGTGCCACCAGCTTTGTTGCTGGCTTTGCCATTTTCTCAGTGCTGGGCTTCATGGCTCAAGAGCAGGGTGTACCCATTGCAGAAGTGGCTGAATCGGGTAAGCTTTTCTGGAGGACTTCAGAGCCAAGGCAAAACAGAAAGCCTGAAGGGGAGGGAACTTTTCTAAGGAGTGAAGCCCAGGATGTCATCTGCATCCCTTACTACTATGGGTGTCTGCAGCAAGGGAGCCATGATGAGATGAGCTTTGAAGTGTTATGTGAGCTCATTCTATACTGCAAGCTGGTGGTGGCAGGTACCTTGTGTCACTATGATGCAGGGGGCACGTGTGGTCATCCTGTGGTCTGTTGGCAGGTCCTGGCTTGGCTTTCATAGCATATCCAACAGCAGTAACTATGATGCCTGTGTCTCAGCTCTGGTCCTGCCTCTTCTTCCTCATGCTGATCTTCTTGGGACTGGACAGCCAGGTATGCCAAATGGCCCCTCCCAGGTGCCTGTCCCCATCCTGAGAACTCCCTGAGGCCATGGGAAAGGATAAGGTGGTTCTGTACTTCATAAGGTGGTTATGTACCAGGTTTGTGGTACCTCAAATACATTCTCCACATTGTCCACAGTATTTTCTGAATGTGGGAGCTCAGAGCCAAAGATGATGGGAGGCCAGTGGTTATGTGTGCTGGCATCTCTATTTGGCATACTTTTCCCTGTGTGTACATGAGGGTGTCACAGATGCATCCCCTACCACCTCTGTGCCAGCACCAAAACCTTGCACACTGTGAAGGGGAATCGGGCTGTTTTCTCATAGCTGCATCTCACCAGAGCGATCCTTGTGTGCTCTCCTCACTAGTGTGTCCATCTCTTACTTTCCCACACCCCTGTTATGCCAGAAGCAAAACCCAGCAGAGCATCCGCAGTGTGCAACCTGCATGTGATGGCATGAGAGGATCAGGGCATGTCCTGGCACGTCAGCCAGACAAGGTGTCTGTCCAGGCTCTGCTTTGTAGCATCTGAGCTCATACTCCTGGACAATGAGGTCTCTTTCCTCTGTTTCCCTGGACTATGGTCCCATCCTGCCACATCTCACTTATGGCTGTGATTCATGCTGGCTGGGCCATCCTAGCAGAGGCTGATGTTTTCCTATGCACCCCATGGGAGATGTGCTCTATGGTGCCGAGCCACACAGTGATGAGCAAGTATCCTGCTCCATGGTCAGCCCCAAAAGCCAGAAATTCACCTTTGGGACCCCTGGCCACTTTCTTCTGGGTTGTCCCAGGCAATCGTGGCATATTTTACAGGCAGTCCTGCTATATGAGGGGTGTGCTTGATGTTAGGACTGAGCTGTGCCCCACAGTCACCTGGCTCCCTGTAGCTTTACAGTGGCAGTGGAGCTCTTCTCTGTCACAAGGGTTCCTTGTGCCATCTTCACTGAGAAAAGAGCTATGTTAGCATCCCTAGAAGTTGCAGCTGCCCCTTGGTTGGAAGCAAGACAGACAAAAAGAGAAAACAAAAATATAAGGATTTTGGTGGCTAGAGGGGAAAAAGGACAGTGAGAGGGAATGTGTGCTAGGGGAAGAGGAGATGCTAGTTTTTCTAACCTGTCTTCTTCTGCAGTTTGTTTGTGTGGAAAGCATGGTGACAGCTCTTATTGACATGTTCCCGGGAGCGTTTCAGAGGAAGGGACGTCGGGAGCTGCTGATCCTGGCCATTGCGGTCATATGCTACCTGCTGGGCTTGTTGCTGGTCACTGAGGTAAGACAGGAGTAGCTGGGGTACAGCTGAGCACCAGAGACCCTGCTAGACTGCTCTGGAGGAGTGGGGAGAGGCAGCAAGTTCATACTTGATGCTGGTAATTATCTTTCATTTCGATTGCATTAGCTGGCGTGTCTCACAGCTGACGCAGCCCTGTACTAGAGTACTCGCCGCATAACTGAGCCTTCCAGAGAGACAGTCACGAGGCCCAGAGAGGCTGCCTGACATACAGATGTGTGCAAATACCAGGCATGGTGGCTAAAACAAGCCCAGCTGCACAGGCAGAAGCTCTTCTCAGTGCAGTGGCCATTTTCTGGCTGCCTTCCACAAGAAGCAGAGCAGTGACCAGGAAGGCTGGGGGTAATGGCTGCACTGTAACCCTGCCCGAGCCAGTGGGGAGCCTGTGATCCTGGGAACCAGACACAGCAGAACTGTGCTGGTGCAATGCTATATGCACAGTGTTTGCCCTGCTCTGCAGCTACTAGCCATGCACCTCTCCCTGCACAGTGATGCGCTGTGCCACGTGTCTATACTGCACACCTGGGTGGAGGTCTTAGCACTCCTCTGTGTTGCCTCCATGTGCTGTGTAGTGGTAGCTAATTCCTGCTAAATCTCTTAGGCACTGTTGAATGATCCTCCAACAGGATCCTGGCTAAGGAATTTGCTGAAGTCAGCTCCCACTATGACAGAGAGAGCTTTAAGTGAACCTGTGGTAAGGGTTCCCATGGCTTTTTCATGCCCCTTACATGGAAGAATATACTCCCATCATTGCAGGATGTCACCTCATACGTGGTGGAATGAAAGGGTAACTGCTCTGCTACTCTGGCAGTGTCTAGAGCCCTTCAGCAATATTTGAAAGCACCTGCTTGACTTTTATTGGAGGGGCTTCTTCTCTGAGAAAACAGATAAAAGGATGAGAGAGGAATCATCCACTGACCTGTAAAGGTAGCTGATGACATCTATGTCAGGCTCATCTGGAAGGCAGGGGCAGCAGCGGAGCCACATGCCTCTGCTGTCACAGGACTCAGACCTTGAGTGATATATAAAGATGGATGGAGCTAAAATGAGGTATTTGAATGTCCTGATCCTCAGGATCCTGATTTCTTGGGTGCGGAGTTCTGCACTGCTACATGGTATTTTGAAATGATGCTGGAAACTTGCTAACTGATTTCAGTCAAACAAACTGGCTCCTGCTCCTATGAACATAGACACCCACTAGCCCAGCACTGTCATAAAATGGGTATGAAATTCTCTCCTGCCACCAGGCCTGACTGTCATTTGGGGACAGAATGTGGGCAGCCCTAAGAGAAGGCTCTTCTCCTTCTCCCACCTGCTCTAGGTGTAGTGTTTCTGCTGCTATTCTTCCACTTGCCTCACTGACTTTTTCTCTCACATGGAATAGTCCTGCCATGACTCTCACTTCTCTACCTCTTCAACAGGGTGGGATGTACATCTTCCAGCTCTTTGACTACTATGCTGCTAGTGGCACGTGCCTGCTCTTCCTGGCCATTTTTGAAGTCATATGTGTTGGATGGGTGTATGGTAAGTGGAAGACAAAACGCTGTGTTGCTCTTTCTCAAGGCAAGGATAATGGGTTGAGAAGTGGGAGTGGGCAGAAAAGATCCTTAGGTGGCAAAGAAATCTAAGTACCTTCTTTCTTGTCTGGTTCCTGGTGTGTTTACTCACCATGTTTCTTAATTGCTCCACATCTAGAGTAGGAATGTTTTTTTCCTCTCTGAATGTTCCTCATGTTGAACTATCTTGCTGTTCTTCCTGTCTGCCTTTTGAGTTACAAAATCAGCTGTAGAGGAGAGACTGCTCTTCTTTGGTCTTTGTTACTGTCTGCTTACATTCTGCCTTTGGATTAGTCCTGTCAGTTAATTTAATGGAAAATGCTGGGATGCAGACTTGCTTTATGTTACTTCTCTGATGATACTCCTGTTTGCGCAGGCTGTGATGACACTCTTAAAAGAAATGGGAGGGACTGCTTAGGTTTTTAGTAAAGTCTGTAACTAAACAGAATAACAGAATCACAGAATCTTAGGGGTTGGAAGGGACCTCGAGAGATCATCGGGTCCAACCCCCCTGCCAAAGCAGCTCCCTATCTCATATTACACAGATAGGCATCCAGATGAGACTTGAATATCTCCAGAGAAGGAGACTCCACCACCTGCCTGGGCAGCCTGTCCCAGGGCTCTGTCACCCTCACTGTGAAAAAGTTCTTCCGCATGTTGGTGTGGAACTTCCTGTGCTCCAGCTTACAGCCATTGCCCCTTGTCCTGTCCCCACAGACCACTGAAAAGAGGCTGGCCAATTCCCCCTGCATCCCATGTCTAAGATATTTATAAACACTAATTAGGTCCCCCCTAAGTCTTCTTTTCTTGACACTAAACAGTCCCAGTTCACTCAGCCTGTCCTCATACGGGAGATAACTACTGAGGAGCAGGATTAAACTGAGCTCCACAAATCATGAGAAGGAAAACAACTGCTTGTTACTCGGTGCAGTAAGAAGAATGTTGCATGATATCCTACAGGAGATATCTAAGGTGCCCTAGTGCATAGGAAGCAGTTCATCCCCTTGAAGCTCGTGTGGAGGCTGATGGTTTTTAGGCAAAGGGTCTATTTTTGTGTGATGCAGAGCAGCTGCTCTCTCTCCTTAGTGTCATGGAATGCAGTGCCTGTAAGTGTCACGCAAAGCTATAGCAGATGCCAGCTTAGACCAGACCCTTGACATCCTACAATCAGTACCTGCTGGCTCCTAGCTACACCGAACAGCATGGCCATCCTAACTGAAGGAAAAGATTGCAGCCATGGGCATCTCGTGTCTCTTTCAGTGTCCAGAAGTGGATGCTCAGGAAAGTTTATAATAGCAGAAAAAATTAGCAATGATACTTCCTGTAAATATTCTTGCAGCTTCTAACAACTTATTATGGTGTTGGCGATGATTGTCAGCAATGAAAAACACAGAGAGAGGGGTTTGGTTTTGGAGCAGCTTCTTCTCTCTAGTTCTTTTTTTCTTGTTTACACTCTCTCACAGTGCTCCTTTTATTCTCTCCTTTTACAAAAACAACCCTGCCAGGTGTCGCCGACCAGGATTCAGGAGATCCTTGCCACTTTGATGTTTATGTTCCCACACATCCTCTCCATTCTCGTGACTGTTTTCAGTCCCACCCCACGTGCATGCAGCCAAGCCGTGTTCAGCTGTAAATACACGTTCTTTCAAACATCAAAAGGCATTATCCCAGGAGTTAGAATACTCTCTTTGAATCCTAATCAGCAGGATGACTGGCTTCACTCATTCCTACATTATGGAACCATAGAATGGTTTGGGTGGGAAGGAACATTTAAAGATCCTCTAGCCCACTCCCCCAGCTGTGGACACTGACATCTTCCACTAGACCAGGCTCAAAGCCCTGTACAAGCTGACTTTGGATGCTTCCAATGATGTTGCCTAGTTTCTCTGGGCAATCTGTTCCAGTGTTTCACCACCCCAACAGTAATTAATTTCTTCTTAATATCTAAATCTGCCCTCTTTCAGTTTAAAAGTGCTACCCCTTGTCCTGTCACTACAAATCCTGGTAAAGATTCTCTCTCTCTCTCTCTCTTTCATACAAGGTCCTTTTATATATCTAAAGGCCACAGCAAGGTCTTTCTGGAGCCTTCTCTTCTCCAGGCTGAACAAGCCCAATTCTCTCAGCCTGTCTTCACAGGAGAGGTGGAGACCTCTGATCATCTTTGTGGTCCTCCTTTGGAACCACTCTAACAAGTCCATGTCCTACTTGTGCTGGAGTCCTGGACTCAGATGCAATGCTCAGCTCATTGCTGAGAGATTTACAGAAACAGAAAGAAAATCTGTTTATTTCTCTTCTGTTAACTTTTCCAGTTGACCCAGGTAAACATTTATCATCCACAAAATCCTGCAGCAAGGAGCTCCATGGCTTGGTCAGTTACTGTGTGGGGAGTCACTCTCTTTTTCTTGTTTTGAATCTGCCACCTGTTAATTTCCTTTGGTGGCACCTTTGTCTTGTTTTAGAGGCAGTGGTGAGCAGTCAGTCCCTGTGGGGTCTCTTTGGTGCATGCAGTTTTACAGAGGTCGCGCTGTCTGTAGCGCAGCAGCTGATGAAGGGGTTGCCAGTTTCCCCAAGCGCCTCACGTACAGCAGGAGCCAACTGCAAGTGTGGGTGGACTCCCCTCTTACTGATACGGGAGCAAGCCCAGCTGCTTGGGCTTGACCTCGGGGGAATACAAGAGAAGAAGATCTGCAAGACAGGTTTATTCTAGAGAGATGTCCTGCATGGGGAGCTCACCTGGGAGCTTGCAATACCAAATCTTGGCCAGGTTTTAATTTTCATCACCATGCTCAGTTACATTAAGCTGAATTACGCTATAATCCATAGAACGCCCCCATTACCAGTTTTACAGTCCCACAGGCTATATGCCTTTTCTGATGACCCATGGAGAACAATAATGGCAGACAATGAGCAGCAGGAGAGGTGATGCTGCCACAGCAACCTGGAAAGGGAGATGGAGCAGCTGGGGACTGAGAAATGGCACTTTCTTCCGCTGCTGTGGGTTCATTTGCCCCACTCCATGGGATCTTACCCTCTTGATGATCTCCTTTGCATCCATGGACTGAAATTTACTCAGAGGGCCAAGGTGGGGCATCTTAGTGGGAAAAAAAATGTACCTGGTGAAAATCCATTTGCTTTTTTTCCAGCCTCAGAATTGGCAGGGCTGAGCCTCTTGCTTACACTGTGAAGAATTACAGCATTTTTGCTAACACAAATATGCGTTCTGAGTTTCCCCTCTCCCAGCACATACGCCAACCACCCACCACTTGGCAGCTTCCCTCTGCTGCCAGGCATCTGCTCTTGCAAAGATCTGAGAATTTCCTTGTGTTCCCCTCCCTGCCTGTGAAAGGATCGTGCAGCATCGGGCCTGCTGGTCACGTTCCGTGGAGGGTAGTGCTTGGAGGGCTTTTGGGTTTTTTTCTGACCCCTTCTCCTCTCTTCTGACTGGGACAGGCAGCCCTCGTATAAGCAGGTATGGGGTTTTGAGCACTGGGATTCACAACATGATGCCACCAAAACGTGCTGCAGGGGGAGGATATTTTCCAGGCAGTCACAGCATGCACATTAGGATTAGCTGTTCCAGGAGAAAGCAAGCGCCTCCATCGCTGCAGGAGAGCCAGAGCTGAAACCATTAGGACTGTTTACAAAGCTAAAGCAAACTGATGCCAGTGGGTACCTGTGGGTGGCCCTAGGGTGAATCCATGTTGCGCTGGTATAAGTCTTTCTCTCGCTCCCTTGCTCACATGCAGCGTGGCTCCTTCTGCAGCCTCCTCCTGCCTAGATCCTGCCTGTTGGGCTTGCTCTGGCTGCGTGTGCTTTATTTTCTTGGATGCACTGGCTACAAGCAATCTTACACGCTTATTTATGGGCCATAAGGGGCCGACTCTGTGCAGCTGGTACCCAAAGGGTGCACGGTTGTTGCAGGGCCAAAATGCCTCTGCTGCTGGCATTTTGCACAGGTTTGGTGCAGGTGCAGATACCTCAGGTTTCAGAGAGCCAAGGAGTGGATACAAGATTAGTGCTACGGCATAGAGCCAAAGCCATGACCTATTAAAGTTCCATGGATGAAATTTGGTAAGGATGAATGGGAATACATGCAGCTTGGGAGGAAAGCAGTTAAAAGAGCGGGCTTTTTTGAGGATTCCTAACTAGCATATCTGCAAAACTCACTGGGTATTGTAAATATAGTCTTTGTCCCTTTCAGTTTAGGTGTCGCTTGCAGTTGTTACAAGTTGCATAAAATGAGAAGGGGTCCATAAGAACAAGGCATAAGGATGTAAGCAAACCTCTGGTTGGGTGCATGTGAAATTCAGTCCCATGAATTTATGTAGCAAAAGTAAATTCTTTGTCAGAAAATAATGCCAGGGGTTTGAAGGTATATGGGATTGGTTAGCACAAGTGATGTGGTACCAGCACACGTGGATAACTGCCCCGTGCGTGCATACCATTCTTCCTTGTCCTGAGATATTGGAGAAAACAGCAAACAACTTTGTTCATTCCTAAAACAAGTATCTTTGGGGAAATCATTATGGTTTATGTAATCCTTCTAAAGTACTTGGAAGGAAGGGGGACTGCGCTCATCCTCCAGCTTCTAATTTGCCCCAAAAGCCAATGGTGAGTGGCTGAACTGATGACTTCTTAAGCTTGATTACTTTTTCATCTGCCTGCAAAACATGGAACATGTAAAAACCTGTTTGTATACTCTGTGAGGATGTTTGTGTCAGTCCCCATTGCATTTCATCTCATATCCTACTGACTACTGCAGTGGCTGTGGAAATGCAGGACCTGGATGTTGTACTACAGAGAACACACTGTATTACAGAGGCACACCATAACCAACAAAAGCTTGGGGTTGTTTTCTTGGTGGAGGATGGATGACTGTTGTCTTTGTTTGGCATCTTGGTATTTTTTTAACTGCTGTGTCTCTTCCACTAGATCCTAGATCCAAATTTGCAGTGAAGCTTTGACTTCCACAAAGTTTTATTATGAATGAATTTATCCATTTACCCATGCCTAACATCATGGTGTGTTTCTGTGGAAACGCTGTATGCTATAAGAGACTGCGCTATGCTTATATTCTCAACTGCAAGTTGCATCATTTATATCTCTCTCCTTTTTTTCACACTGTGGAAGATTTTGGCTTTTTGGTAAGATAAGTTTTTACACCATCTCCCTTTCATCCCCAGTATGTTTTCAGAACTTCTATCTGAAGCCTCATGGTATTTACAGCTTGGAAGTTTCAGGGTTCTCTTCTCTGCTGTAGGCTGGGCTCCCACACAAGACCGTGTGTGTCCCCTGATGTGCCACAGCTTGTTGCCTTTGCTTGAGGCTACTTGTTAACTTGCCAACTCAGGGTGGAAACCATGAGGTGTTCAAAGAACCTGCCCTCCCCAGCCTAAATACTTCAAAAAGCTGAATTTAGAAGAGGTTTCCTGTAAACATTAGTCATGGAATATAGAAAATAATGCAGAGAAAGTACACGCCATGTGCTTTTCTAGAATTGATATACTTAAAGGAAACATAATACAGCAATTTAATGCTAAGACATAAAATACACAAACCAAAATAAAACTCATCAAACCCCAAACACCTGCAAGTGTGGCCAGTCCTCTAGGATACATGAATACATTTTGCCCAACCCAGCCTGCTGGTGTGAAGATGCAAAGAAGCAAGGTCTTATCATGCTTGCAGGTGAGAACTGTGGCATGACCTTCAGTTCCCAGCAGGATAAACATCCCTAAAGGCAGAGCCCTTCTTTGTCAGCTACACCCTGTGATTAAACTACAAGAAGACAAATATGGTATGATTTAATCCCAGAGGTGCTTAGTTGGTAATGCCTATGGACATTAATATCTAAATATGGACAATTTTTTTTGGTCTAATATTGTTACTGTATTGTACCTAGAAAGTACCTTTGTTTAGGAAGAAGTTAATGCGTCTTATGAATTACTTCAATTCTTCATTTTACATCTCTTTTTGGCCAACATTAGGCTGTTATTCCTTTAGGATATCTTGGAGATTACTACAAGGTCTGCTGATGTGCATTGGCATTACACCTTTTCTTCTGTACACCAATGCATGCATTTCCTCCTTGTTCTTTGGGTTGGGACAAGACAACTGATAGGCTCTGGCCAGTGGCAGGACTTTTAGATGCTCATCAGAGGTATATCCTGCTCTGGCACACCATGAGATTCAGGTGGGTCCCACATATTGTGAACAACATAATCTAGTAAGTGAAACTAATGACCAGAGAAGATCATCAGGTGCCCCCAGGACAGCTCCCATTGGACAGCACAGCAGCACTTGCAGATGGAAGATCTGGTTACCAGCAGATTTTGGATTGCCAGGTGTTCTAGGTTTATGCCAAAAATAAAATATGCCATGGAAAGCAGGCTCTTCATGATAGGAAATGCCCAGCTTAGTGAGGATTCTTGATGTGATTTCCCTGGTGTGCCAATCTGGTTGCAAAGAGAGTGTTTTGTTTGGTGTCCCCCACTCTCTTTGATCCTTTTAGCACTCTGGGCTCACACAATTCCATGTGTTCCACCTGCAAGAGCTTTCCCTTGCTGACCTATAAACTAGGCACCCTTTCTTGCCTTCTGTTGGACCGTATGAGTGCCTAGTGGCACATAGGCTGTACCCTCTCTCTTACAGCTGCTGCCTTTCTTGTCCAAGGGACAGAGCATTTCTTCTACGACAAGCTTTCTGATAACTTTTGGCTGAAGTTAAAAACCTCCATCTGTCTTTAGCCAGAGATGGGTCTTTACAATGTCAGAAAAGCCTGTTACCTGCTGCTGTATTATTAGGATAGCTGTGGTCTGGCCAGGAGTAATCACTAAGGATAAAGAAAGGGAGATCTGATGTGTGTGGTGGTTGAAGGAAACAGTGATCTGACCTCTGACGTTGTCTCTATGCTGGCTGATGGCCAAGGTGCCAACCGCTTCTACGACAACATTGAAGACATGATTGGTTTCCGGCCGTGGCCCTTGATCAAGATATGCTGGCTGGTGTTCACGCCAGGTCTGTGCTTGGTAAGTGGAGTTATGACAACATGGCATATTGCTCTGGGTCCCTGGGTTCTCAGTAGAAAAGGTTGATTTGTCTTCAAGGTGCTACTGTAATTTTTTTCCAAACTGCTGTGGAGAAGCAGAAGGTTGCCCGCGGGTGAGACGGCAATTTATTTCTTTTATAGAGCCTTATATTTACCTGGAAAATTAATTGAGCCTGAAAAGCCACTTGTTTACTGTGAAAGCAAAGGCTATGTCTGTGTTTTCTGCTCCTCAGGCCGTCTTCTTGTTTTCCCTGATCAAGTACAAGCCCTTGAAATACAACAATTCCTACATCTACCCGCCCTGGGGCTACGTAGTGGGCTGGTTGATGGCACTCTCCTCCATGGTCTGCATTCCTCTTTACGCCATCTTCATCCTTCTGAAAACCAAAGGACCACTGAAGCAGGTACTGAGATTGTGGTCACTGGGTGGATTGCTGCTGCTTTCCCCAGACGGCTCATGGGAAGGGCCCCAGGGAAGATGCACATGGCACATTTCTCCTCTGAGAAGGCAAGGAAGGGTGAAGTTGGCCCTTCCTGAGAATGCCCTGTAGCTCTTGTTGCAATTTGGAGGGCTGGGAGTGTCCCAGCACAGCTCCCAGTGTAATTATCTAATGTCCAGAATATTCTGTGACCACCATGCTTGGTGCAATATTTAGACATATGCAGAGTGTCTCAAACACTGGCTTCATTGGATGGCAGAGGACCCCCTCAGTGAGGGCTACTCAAGGCCACAGGGTGATTGGTATGGTTGATGGTTCAGGTGGTCCTGCTGGTCATGTATATAAAGAAGGCATGCCACCACCTTTGCCTCTTCTTCTGTTATTGACTGGTGTCAGTGCAAAGCAGGTGCAAAACCAGGATCTGTTTTACCTTTACTTCTTGTCCCTTGTCCCTACTCTCCTTTTAGTCCTGGGTCAGGACCATATTATTTTCTCTGAAGAAATTACACATGGTTACTAAAGAGGGCATGCTCACAGAGCTGTTAAGAGCTACCCTGTGCCATGTCCAAGCCTGTCTTCTTTCAGTGTTGTAGACACCTTGTCCTAGTCCTAGAAAGAACTGTGTCTAGGAAGTGTCATGGAGATGACACCCTACTTGACCCAGAAAAAGGAACTGAGTGATGCACGATTTGCATATAAATTTCTGTACTATTTTCCTTCTGGTCCTTCCCCATCCTGTCTGGCTGCAGGCTCATCTGCAGCTGCTTGGGGAGGGGAGCAGGTGAACAGCAGATGGAAGCATCCCTGTGGCTGTGGTGTACATGTAACAGCCACACTGTGCGGTCATGGGGAAGAGGTCCCTGCATTGCCAACACAGCCAGGGATGGGCTGGGTGCAGGATGTCCTCATTGGCAATGTTGTCTGAAGAAAGCTGAATCTCTGCACATGGAGGCTCTTATTTAGTTGCTAGGGAATGTGACTTAACAGGGAGTGACAGGAGTTGTGGCAGAGCTGGTTAATGCCCATCTCAGGCTCAGGAGAAGATAGAGCTCAGTGGAGCAGTGAGCGGCTCATAAGCTATGCAGGCAGGAAGGTGGAGAAGTATGATTCTATGAAATTGTTCCTGTTTAGCTGTCTTTGGCCCGTGGGCCTCCTGGTTCCTGTTGGTGGCCAATGAAGAAATGACAAGGTTAGGAGGGTGCTGGGAGCTGCACACCTCTCAATATGAGGAACTCCAGGTGAATCTTGTGCCAAAGTGCTGTGGTATGATTTACATCAAGTCCTGCCTCTTATGGCCCTCTCTGTGCTCCGGGCCATTTAGCAGTAGCACATCTTTCCTCTCCCATGGCTGGTTTGAAGAGTTTGACTTGGTGGCTAACAACAAGTCTGACTCCACACAGCTCAGAGGTTTCATATGTCTAAATGAGGACTTGGAGCTGTCAGTGAAGTAATTGCCCAAATGTCCTGCCTGCCAAACAAGCACTTTCTCACCTGTTGCGAAGTGCTTGGAGCCCTCGAACTAAAATGCTGCTGCTGTGAGTAGTGATAACTGCTTATTTTGCAGCACATCCTAGCAATAGATTTGTCCAATTTCAGATGGAGGATTTTTCTGTTTGCCCTGGTTTAAATGATATTAGTTGCAATTTCCAGGGATTTCTCAGTTATACCTGTATGATGAAACTTCCAAGGATGTGGTTTAGGCATGGAGGAAGGAATCGGCTGCTAACCCTGGGTTGATTCAGGGGGAGAATCAAAGCCAACCATACTATACCATCTGGAATAGTTGCACCTGTTTGAAAAACAGGTTTTCTCAAAATATACCTGTCCTGGTTTCAGCTAGGATAGTTAACTCTCTTTCAGGCAGCTGGTGGAATGCCATGTTTGGGAGTCAGGATGGGAGCAGTGCTGATAACACATGGATGTCTTAGTTGTTGCCAGGCAGTCAAGGCATTTTCAGTTGTTCATAATGCCCTGCTAATGAGGTCACCCAGGAAGCTGGGAGGGGACACAGCTGGGATAGGTGGCCCAAACTGGCCAAAAAGGGTATTCTGTGCCAATTATGCCATGCTCAGCATAAAGGAGGGCTGTTGGCAGGAGGAGCTCACAGCTCCAGGACACGCAGTTTTTGGGATACTCCAGTTTCGGGATGACTCTGAGCTGTATAGCCTGAGTTGTGCGGTTCAGTGAGAAACTGCATTGTGTGTCACCAGTTTTGTATATTTTGCTATAAAAGTCCTATTATTGTTATTTCCCTCTCTGCTGTCCCAGTAAACTGCCCTTATCCCAACCCATGAGGTTTGCTTTTTGTGTTTTCTTTTCCCCTTCCCCCTTTTTTCCCCTAGAGAGAGAGGCTGTGTGACGCTCAGCTCCTGGCTGGGGGCAAAACCACGACAATACCTGTTCCCTTTTTTCCAGTCATATCCCAGAAACGTAGTGAATTAATTTCTGGACACAGACGCTTCCAGAACAGTGCCTTTCAACTGAATATTGCAAACCATTCACTGAAAGCAAGTTTGTAATTGGTAATTATGATCAGTCACTGCAACAAACTGATTCCCCTTGTTACACTTGACTGACAAAGAAACACAAATGTTGCTTCCTAATGCATCTGATTAAGACAACTCAAGCTCCAAAGACTGAAAACTCACAATGAACTGCTCACAGAGCAGCTGCAGGCCAAGGCTGATTGCAGAAATCATGGGGCAAATAGTTCTGAATAAATGAGCAAAATCCAGGATTCTGGCAGGCACTTCACAAGAAGTGGAAGGACTGAAATTAATCCAAGAAGTCATGGATGATCTGCCTGCTTTGCAAGGGAGGAAGCGTGTACTGGGCAAAACAGCTTGCGATGGAAAAAGTAATTGTGAAAGTCGGTATTCAGCAGGGAAGTGATACACTGTCCCATGGACCTGGGCAGGTGGCTGCAGGACACCGCGTGCTATGTAGCTTTCAGAGGAGCCTAGGTGCTCAGGAAGGTGTGCGGCACCATAAGGGCTTTAAAAATGAGGTGAGAAATGCCAGAAATTCACAGCAGCTGTCTTGCTGGGCCAGCGCCTTTTGTGCAAAGAGCTCCAAGTTATTTGCATTTTATTTTAATGATAAACGTTCCCAAAGCTGAGACAACACTAGCATACATGTGTGGAACAGCCTGTGGCACCAGCCACATTGCCTGGAGCTGTCTGGCTGCGAGAGGGGAGCTGGGATGTTTTTGGGACAGGAACCAGTCTGCAGAGGGACTGATTTACTATAGAAGTGCCCCCCTGAGGTAGCATCTACCATCCTGTTTTGCACCACAGCAGGAGATGCCCAGCCCTTTTTGGTGGTCAGACCATTTGGAAGGCTCCACAGCTCTTACCAAAGTCAACAAGAAGTACAGCTGCCTGGTATAGGAAAAAACCCAACAAGGGGGCTTTATGGTGTTTTTTCCATGGCCACAGAAAATGTCTGTGGGGCAAATCACTAGCATCCTTCATAGAATCATAGAACGGGTGAGGTTGGAAGTGACATTTAATGGTTATCTACTCCAACCCTTCTGCAGTGAGCAGGGACAACTTCATGAAATCAGGTTGCTCAGAGCCCCATCAAGCCTGACCTTGAATGTCTCCAAGGGTGGGGCCTCCACTACCTCTCTGGGCAACCTGTGCCAGTGATCCACCACCCTCATACTGAAGATTTTTTTTCCTAATATCCAACCTAAATCTGCCCTTTTCTAGTTGAAAACCATTACCCCTTGTCCTATTGCTACATGCCCTCATGAACAGCACTTCCCCTCCTTTCTTATAGGCACCTTTCAGGTACTGGAAGGCCGCTATAAGGTCCCTCTGCAGCCTTCTGTGCTCCAGGCTAAACAACCCCAACTCTCTCAGCCTATCTTCCTTCCTTGCTCCTGTAAACATGTCTGTGAGGAGCCCTGTACATTGGGTTGTCAGTCCACAGCCCAGGTTTGGGCCCAGAGGTGGAATAATTATCATGGCGAGCAGGCTCACTTGAGCTGCTCTCCTTCCTCTCCCTTTCACAGCCATTCGGCAGGATAGGAGCGGGTAGCCGGGAGCATTAGCTCTCTAGATGCCTTTGCCCCCAGCAATGGTTGTGGATCACTATTGGGTGTCTGTTTATCAGCTTAATTAACAGAGACTTCCTCTCTGCAGAGGCTAACACAGCTGATTTCCCCGGCAGAGGATCTGCCGCAGCCGAAGAAGCACATGGCGAGTCTGTCTGAACTGAAGCACAAGGGATGGTCCCCGCCGGTCCAGGAGATGCTCAGCATCACAGAGAGAGAAACCCACTTCTAAGGCACTTGGGGATGTCTTCTGCATACCATGGACTGATTTGCTTTCTCTTTCCAAAGTGGTTTCTTTTCTCTCCTGGGCTCTTCCCTTCTCTCCTTCATGTTTGAGACAGAAGCATCTGGGACACCCTCTCCTTCCAGCCAGCTGGTTGTACCTGCCAGGGACAACATTTCTTTTGATACCCTAGGGATAGCTCTCTTTTGTTAGAAGTGTGCTCCAGTACTGACACTGGTGGGGAAGAGAAAAACAATGTATTAACAAAAACAGAAAAGGAGGTTAAAAAAAAACAAAAGAAAAGAAAGAAAAGTGGCTGTGTGGGAAACACAGTGAAGACAGAGCAGATAATCATGGTGTGCAGGAGCAAAGTTAGGGATGTAAAGGCACGAAACGATGGAGTGTTAGCACAAGGAATAAGTAAGTTGTCTCAGAAGTACATAAGAAGCTGCAGGATGACAAGGAAAGTGCATTGCTAGGTCACCTATGTACGAGGGAGAGGGAGCCAGGCAATGTTAAAAAGAGGCTGCAGTGTTATTAGTTACACCTTCAGCTGTCACTGAAAGGGGTACTTGTTGCAATCATAGTTATTAATGATGGATCTCAAAGCAGTGTCAGTATGGAAAAGGGGTGAGAAAAAGTTATCGAGGGGAGTCGCGCTTGGTCAAAACTATACGACCCAGTGAAAACACATCTGAGAGCGAAACAGCTGAATATTTGACAGTTCTTTCATAAAATTCATGGAGTGCAGGAAAAGTCCCAGAGCAGTTGATAAAAAAAAATGAGCTGCAACAGAGCAGCGAGAAATGAGACCCTGGGGGCTGCACGCCCACGAATTTGATGGCACTGCAGGGGCATTTTGTAGAGGAATTAATGACGGAGTCGATGGACCTGACTCTGTGCTGCAGAGCAGCTTTGAGACAAGGGTGGGAGAAAGATTGCACTACCTCAATTTTGCTGCAGATGACTGCTCGGGGTACAGGGAAGACATAATCAGGCGCAATAATCATAAGCTCATGCAAGACAAAGTGATAATTAATAGGTATGATAGGTTCATTGGAAGCAGATTGTGTTGAATTAAAGGCCTCTAGTTGGCAGCGTAGTCATGAATGTGAGGGGATGGCTGGGAGGGATTGCGCTCGGATGCAGCGTTTGGTGTGATGCCACACAGCTCTGTCCTGCGGAGGCTGGGGCTGTAAAACTCCCTGCCAAAACCTTGAATGCCTATCAGAATTTCATGGTTAAAACCACAGGAGAAGACAGTAGCAGGATCCCCGTGGGAGCTTTGCTGTGGTTGAGGGTGTACGCGCCAGTGCATGGCTGTATGGGAAGAGTGGCGCATCAAACCAGCCCAGAGAATGGCCATAAAAAAGAATCAGAGATGCCACAGGCTCCTTTCCCTTGTTCCTCGTTCCAAGTAATTGCTTTTCCCTGTGCTATGTGGAGATAAACCACCAGCGCTGAAAGTAAGCGGGAAAATCAGGCCTCATCTGTGCAGTGCGGTACCTATTCCAATTGCTATGGGAACCTTATCTTTTGCAGTTTCCTGTGAGTTTAACTGGTGAATTAGCATAGGACAATCTTTTCCCCATTTAATTTCCTTTCCTTTACAAACTAAAAACTAAAAGCTGTTGATGAAATGAACACTGGAAGTCAAGTATCAAAAATTTGTACCTCTCGGGGACATTATCATTTGATTGGAGATGATTTACTGTAAAAGGCAGAGATAGCTGGCAAACCTCATTCTTGTTCCCTCCCTGCAAAGGACTGCAACACCACAGAAGATACCATTTACTTTATTTTTATTTTTTAAAGAACTAAATGTCACATTGCAGCAATAATTGTATGAAATGCTTAGCATCTAGAGGCTTTCAGCCAGGCCTCAGGGTAAGTATTTTGGTGGGGTTCTTTTCCTCTCCCTCCCAGCGGTGCTGCTCACATGTGGGGGCTGCTCCTTGCAGCGGGTCTCTACATGCAGCTGGAGCTTGGCTGCCACCAAGGAGCAGAAGTGCCAGGGGGCACAGTCCAGTCAGGCGGAGGAATAGCCTGTGTTGGGTGTCTACTGGGTGCTTGTTCTGTGGCTGCTTCCCCATGCTTGGTGTGGTGGCAAGGCCCTGCACCAGAGATTCGATTCCAAGCAGGGGCTGCAGCTACCTTGTCAGCACCCGCGCTCAAAACGGCGGTATTGGTTTAAGAAGGAAACCTGCTCTCTCTTCCAGCAACTGAAAGGAAAGTTAAAGGTCTGAGTCTTGGGGTTCAGATTCACTCTTACCCCCACTAGCATGGGTTTCTTATACAACCTTTGTGATTTAACCCTCTTTGACATTTAACCCTCTTGCTCCTGCCACCATGCCTTTGAGATGTAAGGTAGTGTCCTACTGCCAGAGAAATCATGGAGATGTGTTCACTCCTTTTTCCTCAGATACTCAGACAACACTGCAAAAATTCCAGATAGAAATAAATCGCTTTTCAGTTTTGAGGAGAAACATGGGGATGTGTTATTGAAAATAAATACTGCATGAACCAGTTCCTCAATTGCTTATGTATAATCCAATAGTAGCATCCCACCTCTGCCAGGAAGCAGTATATTTTAATAAAGTCAAAGGAGGTGTTGCTGTCCCCGTTGAAAGCAGTTACGAAACTCCTAGGATGCTAAAACTAATCCAGATTCTTTGGATGGGATTGGCAGAGTCTCAAGAAGTGTAAGGGAAAGCTCAGTGACCCAGGTACACCCAGTTGAGAGAACAAGAGAAAATGCCACCAGTGGCTGTTCTTTCCTACGGGACCCCAGCATGCAGGCATAGTTAGGAACCAAGTAGTGGTTTGCTAAACTTACACAAACACCTCAGGCATTGCTGCATGGATAGGACAGATGTGATATCTCCATCAGGACCTGGAAGTGGTCATTTCTGGAGACCTCTGAGCCTGATGGGAAGCTGTTTATTTCCTGCGCACCATCAGGGTGTAAATACAGTATTGAAGAGATGGTATGGGGAGGAAGGTCAGATTTTTCAGATTTTGTTCCCTTGTAATTGTTGGTAACATGCCAAGATTTCATGTATTTGACGCTGAAGTCCAGGGGAAGTTAGAGGTGGCCATACTGTGCTGATCTTCCTGGTTGGAGGAAAACCAATGCTATATGTAGAAGAAAGGACAGGTGACTGTTAAGCACCTAATTACAACTTCTGGGTTTTCAAGGTTGTTGTCATTAAAAAGGCCGATTTCACTCCTTTCTCCAGAAAGGAAAGACAGGATTATAGTTTGTTAAAGAAGAAATTAAGCTAAAAAGGTCTTGTATTTTCCTTTTCCTTTTTTGATTCTGTTTCTTTCCTTCCCAATTTTGCTAATCTTCCCCCTTCAGCCTTCCCTACCTTCTTCCATTGACAGCTGCAAAAGGAAATAATAACTGAAAACTTGTCCTGTACAAAATTTGAAGAAAGAAAGAGAAAACAAATGGCAAACAAATGAAACAAGTCGTCGTTTTCTTGCTCCACTCCCTGCACTGCTCATCCACCCTCCCAGACAGAGAGGTTGTGTCCATCCTTGCGTGTACCAAACAAGCCCCTTCCCTTGCTTTTCTGGCAAGTTTCTTTTTCCCAAAGAGAAGCGTGTCATTCCTGAGCCTCCTCCCTTAGATCTTTGAATTAAGGTGATTCCTGGTCTGGCTGGACTGCCGTCCCCTAGACTTGGTCAGGTAGGGAGACACCCTGGTGTCTCTTGACATGGCCCCTGGGCCTCAGCCAGCTGGGGATCCATTTCCATCCTGGCCCGGGAGGGTGCATTCAGGGTCTGGAGGACTCATAGCAACTCTTGCACTTCTACCTCTTTCCAGCATGAAGTAATAAGTACTTTTTCTCATTTTCAGGATATCTTCAATTTTCATGACTCCAATCTTCAAGATAGCTCTTTGTGGGGAGGAGAATTGCAGTGGTGTTTCATTTTGATTGGAGCTCAGCTCTCAAGCCTTTCTTCCTGCCCCAGGTGACTGTGGTAGTCCTCAGGAAAAAAGGACAGTATTTGCTGTAGCTCCCGAGGTGGAGCTCTCGAGAGGTGGAGCTGTGCCCTCCCTCCAGCCCTCATCTGAGCTTTTTGGGATGAGAGCAGCTATGCACACAATAGCCCCAGCACAGGGGTTAGCTGCCAAGGATTGGAGTCAGCCCCATCCTAAGCAAAGCCCTTGATTTTTCTTCAGTCCTGTGCATGTACTGCACCTTGCCAAGGGCCAGGAGAGGACAAAGGGCAGTAGAGATTGAGCTGGAGGAAACAGGGCCTCTGCATTTGTGAAAATCTTTAGAAGCACAGGGGAGAGTGGTTTCTCAGATCTTAGGTCGCATTTCTGTTGTGTGGGTTCCAGGTGCTCTGCAGCGACTGTGTGGTTTGTGCTTCCACCTGGGGACTTCCCTGAGCTTTTGCTTGCCTGGTGTGTAGCAGGAGGGTGAGGTGAGGTGTTTTCAAAGTCTTGAAGGGAAGTGGGCCTTGCCTAGACAGAAATAAGAGACAGTAGCCCAGTGACTTGGGCGCATAGCAAATGAGAGCCAGGAAGAGGCATTCTGCAGTCACGAGTGCATAGAGAGCATCAGGTTGTCCTGCTGTTCTTTGCTTTATTGGTTTACGTGTGCTTCCATACAATAACCTCTTATTAATTAGCTAAGTTGGGTTTACACAGGGTAAGAGGGCAATCCTGTTCATCAAAGGAGAAGACAAAATAATACAAGCTTTCAAAAAGTAAGGATGTAAATTTAAGCCCTGAGAGGCGGAGAAAGTGCGTGTATACTGCTATCCAGTTCCCTGGTCAGGGAAGGACTGGGACATTAACGTCATAGACTGTTCCTGCATCTCTTGCTGGGGCCAAGGGAAAAGATGAAAGGTTTCTGACAGCACTTGGGGGGAGTGGGGTGGAGTTTGTTTTGCTTTGTTTTGTTTTTAAACCCAGAATGAGCCCTGTTCCCGCAACTGCTCTTGGAGCTGGATCCCTGCTCTGCTTTCAATCCCTGATCCATGTCTCTGCAAAAGAGGACGTGTATTTTTGGAGCTGTCTGTTCTGGTTTGTCAAGCCTGTGCTTGGATGGCTGTGTTGAAAGGAAAGGGAGTCCCAGCAAGAAATGTTTTCAATGGCCATGCAAAGCCAGTTGTGGGCAACTCTGTCCTGTCTTGCTTTTGGTGACAAGCTAAGACCATGCTGTGAAATGGCCTCTGGATATTTTTTTTCCTCCATTTTTCTTCTAGGCTGTAGAATATTTTCTTGCCCAGCCTGGGTTGCAGCTAGGATGGCGAGCTTCACCCCACTAGCTGTCTGGGATGTCTGCTCTGGACTGGAGGCATGCTCACGCTCATTTATTACTTGCCAGTGGTCACTAAACTTTTCCAAAATGTGCTTTATCGAGTACAAGGCTTTTGTTGTGCCATGGTATAGATACTGGTCTCTGAAGAAGGATGATTAGAGCCAGCCTGGTGCCTTTCTCGACCTTGTGTTTCAATATGAAATGAAACAATACTATTTTTCTCATGGAGGAATAAACCCACCCCCAAACAAAAAAGCAACCTGTCACTTCCCTATGTCCCAGAGAAGGACCACTGCCACATTGAGCAACATGAACCTCCCTCCCCATGCACCACCTTTGAAGTGGGGATGACCTAAGAGCTGGAGCCTGGAGTTTCTCAACCAGGCTCTCCAGCAGCAGATGGCTTTGTGCTGGGATGCTGCAAGCAGCAAACAGGTGGACCCAGGAGCTGAAGCAAAATCCCACCAGCGACAAGGCACAGTGGTGTAAATCAGAAACCCTGGCGTAGCCTCTTCTGGATGGCAGGAGGCAGCCTGGCAACCGGAACCTTCCCAGTGCTGAGGCTTCATCTCAGAACTGTGGGGAAAACATATCCAGGCAGTGTTAGTTTCCTGTGTTGCACTTTTGGATGAGGTATGAATTTCCCAGACAGGCCGGGGGACCGTGGCTCCACTGGCACCTGTGGGATGTGTACATCAGTCGCGTAACGGTGAGATGGCGGTGGAGTCCTCTCTCCCACAGCCCATGGAGTCCTGTCCCATGGGTGTCTGTCCCACCACCAACACCAAGTTCTCCCATTCCTGTCTACTTTTGTAGGGCTCATCATAACACCTGCTGCTTAGCTAAAGTGTAAGCTACTGGCTAATTAAAACTGGAGCCCAGGGCAGCCCCTTTTAGTCCTGTCCCATAAACCTACTTGTCCAGGAGCTAAAGTATAGGAGTGCACATCTCCACATGGGTCAGTGATGTGGTCAGGCACAGTTTGTTTTTTTCAATGCCTGTGGGTGGAGGATATCTGAATGGTCAAAAAGGATACTGATTTTACAGTGACAAGTTGGGAAAAGGGCAGGAATTAATTTCCTTTTTCTTTTTTTCATGAATTACCTGTCCTAGCCAGCAGTTAAAAGATCCACCTTTTAAAAAGTTCCTTGGTACCTAAAATTTTACATAATACAATTTTCAGTATGACCCCCCACCCCAGCCTCTTTTTGAGTTCAAGACAGGGGTGGTATTTCCCTTGTTTTTGGGAGCGCTCAATCTCAGCCCCACTTTGCTGCTTCCCTGGTCTCCAGGCAGTTGGAGTTGGGCTTTATTAGAGCAGGGGGCTTCTGACCTGTGTGGGTATTTCTTGGGGTGGTCTCTCCAAGTGCGGTCAGGGGAGGTAGCAGCAAAATCTTTGCTGTTTTGTCCTGAGGCTCCTGTGAGGCTTCATGTGAAGAGGAGAAAGGTGAAAGTGGGAGAGTCCCTTTTAAAAAGTTAGAGATGCTGATCTGAGATGTTGTTCATCCCCACGTGAATGCGTGCGTGTCAGGGCATCTGGGGGAGAACTGTGCTTTGAGATTTTTTTGTGTCTTAATCAAATGACTGATACCCATGTTATGACAGATACTGGTGAGTAAAGTACATTGCTGCTGGTGTTTCAAGTTTGTGAGCCTTTAAGACCTCAACTATAAGTAGGAGTAATTTGTAATCTCGGTAAAACTGTCCAAATTTCTTCCTTCTCTGGAAAGAAGGGAAGGGTGTTTTATTGACCCTGGGCAGAGGTCTCAGCAGCACCTTCTGGTTGTTCTGGCCAAAGTCCCTTGGACTGGCTGACGTACAGCACATCGAATGATGGCC
Source organism: Zapornia atra (assembly GCA_013400835.1). Taxonomy (NCBI): domain Eukaryota; kingdom Metazoa; phylum Chordata; class Aves; order Gruiformes; family Rallidae; genus Zapornia; species Zapornia atra. The sequence goes on along the minus strand of VZTU01002992.1, from coordinate 144,074 downwards.
AAAGCAATTTCCCACCGTCCGATTCTGTCGATAGAGGCAAATCCCCTGGGGGGTGAAACGCAATTGCTGCAAACAAGGGCTCGTTTGGGTTGTGTGCATCACATGGGCAAGCAGCAGCAAGGCTGCAGGCTGGAGACATTTTCCCTTGCACTACAGGCACCATCCCTTCCTACATGGAGATAAATGAGACTGCATCCAAGTGGCACTTTGCAGAGGAGGTGAGACTTCCTCCTCTCTCTTGACCCCAAGGCCCACATACTTCTTGTGGCACCTGCGGTGGGCCGCGGTTACACTGCCTCTGTTGTTAACTTGCCCTCACTTGCCTCTCACACCCAAATCTGTCCTCTTTTTTCTCCACGTCTATCACATTTTCCCCACACCCATGTGCTTTTGAGGTCAAACACAGCCACGCAATAAGGCTACTTCTCCCTGTGGGAGAGCATTGCTGTGCAGTTGTACTGGGAAGTGGCATAAGCTCTATCATTATAACTGTTCTTATGCCGATTTAAAACATCTACCATGGAGCTTTTTATCAGCCCAAGCCTCTTAATAAAGAGGGAAAAAATCATATGCTGTCCTGGCAGAGCTATACCGATGATGTAACTAGACCTAAGGGCACATTTACTTTAAAGTGAGGTTGGTTTAACACAGTATGCGATTTCAGTTAAATCTTCCAAAGTATGTGAGGACACTTCTATTTATGTTCCATTCACACTAATTTTAATTTATATTAAGTCCACCAGGATCAAGTTTGAGCTGAGTTGAATTTAGCGTTACTTTTCACACTGCTTTGGATGGATTAGAAGCAATAGAGCTAAATCATCACAGTCCCTTGTGAGAGCATGGGATAGAAAGATGCTCAGTTTTTTTAACTACATTTAACTACATTTATCAAAACAGCCTGCAGACACAGGCACACTTTCATCAGCGCAGCTTTGTCCACCTATCACTCAAATGGTCTTTAAACTGGAATAACTGTGCTTGCAAAATGGGCTCCTCCGGTTTAATTTAGACCAATTGGTTTTGATTTAGATAGGGCAACACTGGTTGCTTATGTGTAGACAAGACATAAGAGAGTGCTGTGCAGTGGGTAGGTACCATAATCCTGCTGTTATACAAGTCCTGCCAGAAGTCCTTCTCCCTGTGGAAATCCTGTGGCTGGCCTCTGTGACAGCTCTTGCTTCTGGTTCCTGGGGGCTCATGTGCCTTTTTGGTGTGCTGGCCAGGAGGTGCACATCACAGGGACACCCAGTTTCACTCGGGTATCCTCACGGCAGGGGAGATAGCCAGGAAGATGAGGGGAAGGGGAGACTCTCCTGTGCTCCGAGTCTGCTCCCAAAGCCCATCACAGACAACAGTGGCACGTGTCCTCCTGGGCCCTCTGAGGCTCCCTAGGAACACTACTGGCCGTGTGTCACCTGAACCCCAGGCATGCTTGCACTCTGAGGACTCCAGTCTTTGGAGCACCCCTGGAGAAAGCTGAAAGCCTAAGGGCAGGTGCTGTACCCTTGCCAGCACTTAGACACTAACCAGCAACCAGCTCAACAGCTTTCTGGCAACTCTTGGGAGGCAGGTACTAGAAATGAAACCTCACTCTTTGGAAGGGCAACTCAGGTCTGGCTTTGCACAGCAGAAACTGAATCTGCGTTGCAGTGAGGTTCTGTAGCTGTCAGCACCATTAGAGGAACAATCAGGGCTTCCCATGGCTACAGAACATCCTCAGGCGCCATTGCCAGCTCTCCTGCAGTGGGAGGAGGAGTCATTGTGGCTCTAGCTGTTAACAAAAGCCACTGGCATGCTACCCTGTGTAGTCATGTGTTTCTCTCCTCTCAGAAAATTCCATATATACAGCTCTCTCTATTGCGATCAAATGGAAAAATTGGTCACACACCTAGAAGTACTCTACCCAAACAAACTGAAAGTGAAGGCTCTTCATTGAACCAGAGAGTGGGGAGAGTGGCACTGTGACTTCTTTAAATGCATGGATTTTATTTTAGTGGCCTTTTCGTTCTCTTCTACCTAATATTCCCCCTCCTCCCTGGACTTACCAGATTGATCTTTTTCATTTTGTGCTGGAGGAGTCTTGGTCCTTCAGGTACCACTTGCTGACTGAAAGCTCAGTGCTGATAAATCTTTAGCAGAGGAAGCTTTTCTCTCAGGTGTTTCTCAACCACATGAGCTAAGGTGAAGTGCACAGGACAAACAACAGAAAAAACACTGAGCTTAACAGAACTTAGCCGTTTCACGGATGACAAAGCCAGTACCTGCAGTGATTATCTCACAAGTTTGCCCTTTCTCCAGAGTATTCCAAGGGAAAAAAAAAAAAGGATTGGTGAGTCCCAAACAAAAGTGCTCCAACCCAATCTATTTTTCTTTTGTAGGTCACCTTTAGTCTCCTCCAGGGAGGAAGTTCCTTTTCTTTTCTTGTACTTTTTTTCAGTTTAGTTCTTACTATAGTTCTTTTACATTTTTTGTTCCTCCACCATGTTCTGCTTTGTTTCTGCTGCTGGCAGTGAAAGTGATTTAAAAATTCCCAGTCTTTGAAACAAGGGATCTCCAGATGAAATTGCTCCCAAGGGCTCCTAGCAGTTGCAGGGGCAAGTGGCATAAATGTCGATTTAAGACCAGCAGGTGAAGGCAACTGTAAATAAAAGTGCTAGCTGTCGAAAGTATTGGACAGGTTTCCAGGGAAGAAAAGGAAGACGTGTGTCCTGGGAACATGTCTGGCAGCTTGTGGAGAATTGTAAGTGTGTGGGGCAAGAAGTCTCTCTGTGTGTAGAACTGGTTCGTCTCACCTTGACTAGAAGTAATTGCACAAGGTGCCCAAGACTGGGAGGAGCCCCAGTTCTGGGAGCTTTCTTGGGGAGAAGAGGCTGGTGAGGCTGGGAGGTGATTATGTTACTGGGTATTAACAGCCCAGTCACTGCTGACAAAGCAATCCTAGACCCCGCCAAGGCAGTTTTCAACAAGTCATCTCGTTTGGGAGTCCTGTATAGCACCTGTGGGTGCAAGCTGGGAGGACTGAGCATGGGAATTGTCCTTCTTTACCTACTCTGGTCTTACACATTTTCTGACTATACCCTCCTGACCACCATTTGCAGAAGGATCATTGAATCATCAAATCATTGAATGCATTAGGTTGGAAGGGACCTTTAAAGGTCATCTAGTCCAACACCCCGCAGTTAGCAGGGACACCTTTAACTAGACCAGATTGCTCTGAGCTTCATCAAACCTGACACTGAATGCCTCCAGGGACGGGGCCTCCGTTACCTCGCTGGGCAACCTGTTCCAGTGCCTCGCCACTCACGTAATGAAGAACATCATAATGTCTAACTTAAACCTACCCTGCCTTCATTTAAAACCACTGCCCCTCGATGGCTAGGGTGGCAGGAGTCAGACCAGATGTTTTAGTTTTGTGTGGCTGGGTTCTGGTGGAGGAGGGAGGCTGCAGGGTGGCTTCTGCAAGAAGCAGCCAGAAGCTCTCTGCAGGCCCCAAGAGAGCAAACCCCAGCTGAGTTCAAGTCCGGACCTGACACTGACCAAGGCCGAGTCCATCAGCGACGGTCACAGCACATCTGGGAATCACATTTAGGAGAAAAAAAACCACCCCATGAGCATACACTTTTTGCCACCAGAGAAGGGAGTGAGAAGATGTAAGAAACTGTGCAGACACCAAGGTCAGTGAAGGGGCAGGGGAGGGGGATGAGGCACTCCAGGGGCCAGAGAGATTCCTCTGCAGCCCACAGAGAAGACTGTGGTGAAGCAGGCTGTCCCCCTGCATCCCATGGATGCTGACAGGGAGCAGGGATCCCATCTACAGCCCGTAGAGGACCCCACGCCAGAGCGGGTGGAGACACCTGAAGGATGCTGTGACCCTGTGGGAAGCCCATGTTGGATCAAGCTCCTGGCAGTGAAACCTGCAGCCTATGGAGAGACTGACCCACAGTGGAGCAGGTTTGCTGGGGGACTTGTGACTCCTTGGGAGACCAGGCTGGAGCAGTCTGGGCCTGAAGGTCAGCACCCCATGGAAGTGACCCACACTNGAGCTAAGAGGAAAACAACTCGTGAGGAACTGACTGAAACCCCCCATTCCCCCAGCCCCACCCCTCCCTGTGCCACAATGGGGGGGATGAAGAGAGCGAAATCATGACTAAATTGAAGTCTGCTAAAAAGGGAGGGGTGGGGGGAGGTGCTTTAAGATCTGGTCACACTTCTCATTTTCCGACTCAGGTTTCACTGTGGGGGCGCAGGGTGTGTGTGTGTAGTGTAATAAATCAGATGCTTGTTTTTCTTTTTACTCTGTTGAGTCTGTTTTGCCCGTGGCACTAATTGCAGAATGATCTCTCCCTTTCCTTATCTTGACTCCTGAGCCTCTCAATATGTATTTTTTCCCCTGTCCAGCTGAAAAGGGGAGTGATAGAGTGGCTTTGGTGGGCATCAGGCCTCCAGCCAGAGCCAGACCACCACACCAGACTTGAGCTCTGAGCCTGAACAGGGAGAAAGGAGGCAAGCCAGCTTGGTCCCCACCACAGGTTGGCAGGTTCGCTGAGGTTGTGGAGAAGACCATGCCTTAGTTTGGGCTGAAAAAAGCAAGGCCTGCCAGATCTGCTGTGCCTGCCAGCTTTGCTTCCCTTTGGGGGTGGTGGAATTGGTGGGCTCAGTCAGAGCCAGGCAGCCTCACAGCTAGTAGCAGCTCTTTTCTGTGAGTGCAGCCCTATTCCTCTTTGCAAATTATCCTTGAGTGATTATACTTCTGCTTGTTTTATAATGATTGTGCTAATGATTTTTGCAAATGAATTTTAAACCAAGAGATGGCTAGCCTGATTATTTGGCTGCTTTTATTGCTGTCATCGCATCCAATAGCTGTTATTCAGAAAACACTCTTTGCACTTGTGTTTACTCACCTAGATTATATGGTGGGGTTGGGCTCTTTTGCTGGATACTTTCCCAAGCCACCAAAAGCTTCGGAGGTGGCAGCCCAAACGCTTCAAATGCAAATATTCAAGCCAGTGAGTATTTGCCTGAGTATCTGCCAAGTTCCCATTTTCTGGGGACACACTGGTGAATCAAAATTTATTCTCATGAATGTTTATGGACAACAACCAAGAGAACAGCTCCAAATCCTACCCTTCCAAACAAATTCTGCTTCTCTCCTAAGGCATGTTCCCAAATTCATTTGGGCTTACCAGTCCGTGTCTAGTTCTAGCCAAGTATGAAATATCCATGCGCTCTCTTCTTTTCTTGGTCCAACTTTCCTTTCTTGTGGGAAAGGAAGGGATTGTTCAGACTGATGCTGAGAGGCATTCTTGCTCCCCAGTGCCCTTGACACTCCCTGCCTGTTTCTTCTGCCTTTAACTCACACAACTAATGTTATATAGAAAACACTTGTTGGTTTCAAATTCAGGGGGTTTTGGTTTGTTTATTTTTTTATCCCTTTAGTGAGAATGGCAGCTTTCTGGCCTGCTGTCTCTCCAGCCCAGCAGCGCATGAGGTGGGGAGATGTTTCACCATGTTTCCAGTGAAAGGAGTGAATTTCTTTGCCTTCAGCAACTGGTGTTTCCAGTCAACCCGCTGCGTTTCTCAGATGTTCCTCAGCCAGAACTATGTGGGGAGCTATGAAGACATATATAACTGGCTGATACCCTCAGACCCGAGATCTGCACCTACCCTGCAAGAGAACTGCTGCTGTGTCTCTCTGTCTTTTTATTTTAGGAGGTTGTCACATCAGCAATGGGGCTTGAGGAGAGATTGAAGACCAAGAGGGAACAGTGATGGACAGGCTAATGCCAGGCACAGCATGCTGAGGAAAGGATGAGTTATGATATCTTGGTAGCAGAAGTTTCATTCCTTTTGACAAAAGGAGGCCAGGGGCTTTGCTGCTGGCTCCCTGCTGAAACTACCATCTGCAGGTACCTGCTCTAATTCAGTTTGTTTGGCCAAAACAAATCTGACCATTCAAAGAGCCCTTTCCCGGCTTGGGCCCCGTGGCAGCTGCAAAGCGAGCCTGGCAGATGAGACAGAGCTGAGCCTCCTACATGGCCCAACACATCCAGGCCTCTGCACGGGCCTTCCCCAGGAGATCGGGGAAAAGCACTTCTGCCAGCCCAGCTTTCACCAAGAGCTGAAACACCGTGAGCCTTGGCTCACCGGGCAGGGACGTGGTGTTGCTCCTGCGTCACTCAGCTGGCAGCAGTTCCTGCAGCGCTCCATGGCACAAGGGGCAGTAATGGCTCCCCTGTTCTGCACTACGTGCTCCCTGTCCTCACAGGTCTGGCCTGCACAGTCTGCGTAAATGCAGAATGCGTTTTCTAGGGAGTGAAGGCAGCACAACATTTTCACTGGCTGTTTTTTATCCCAGGGGAGTCTAAAGGAACGGTTTCTGATACAGTTTACCTCTCTCTTAACTTCATTAGCTGCTAAATAAGAGGTACTAAAGCTCACAGAGCCGTATGGGGAGCACGGGCTCCCTGGCAGAAGAGAGGGATCAGGGTGCTCTGTCAGATCCACAGCTCACTCGCATAAGGGATTCCCACTCACAGCACTTGCTTCAGCTCAGAGAGGGTGCCTTTTTGTTGGGATGCGTCCAGTCTATGTGCAATCCTCCCACTCAGCTCTCAACTCCTCCTGGATTTACCCAGCAAAAATAATTTTGGTTCTCTGTTTTCCCTCTCACCAGCCTTGCCGGCCCTCCTGACACCATCTTTCTCCTTTAATGGATGAAAAAGCCTGTTGGGGATCCTACTGCCTCCTCCTTGCTCCTCTAGTGCCTTACCCAGAAACATGATCTTTCAACAGAGCCCGTTGCCAGGATATTAGCACAGATGTAGATGGGACCGCAAGCAGCAACCTCAGCAGAGATGTAAGGATATAAGGCAGCATGTTTTCCCTCCTGTCCGTTTGGGCTAAGGGCTTTGGCAGGTGAGCTGTGTTAGGTTTGGCTGCAGTGGGTTATAGGTGTGATTGCCTGCTCTAAAGAGACACGAGGGACCTTCAAAGAAGGTGAGTTTTGCTAATGAGGAATAAAAAGTGTGGGATTGTCGAGGTACCCCTGGCCCACCTGAGAACCTGGGGAGCAAATGTGAGGTGAAGCAAGCCCTTGTGTACTTGCTGGGGAGCATAGGGGGGCGATCCACATTACTAGTCACATTTTTTCCACAGTGCTGAAAGCCACTAAGTGTGCTTTTGTCACTAATTTAAGCATACCTAGCTCTGCTTCCACACACACAGAGGAGCTGTTAAGTGAGAAGATACCATTTTGCCAGCCAGTCTCTGGGCAGAATTATATTTTAATTTACTTGGCCTCCTTCCCCACCGCTCATGGCGCACTGGACCTCTACGCGGCTGTAGCCAGCCCTACTCATCAAGAGGATGAAGACCACTGTCCAGCTGCAAACATGGAGGGCAAGGAGTGTGCACAGTGCCTTTAGCACGGCCTCTTATGTACTGCTGCAGCCATCCTTGCAGGAACTGTGGCAGCAACATGCACGGAATCGACCCCGTGCAGCACACTCACCTGCTGCCTCCCCCATTTTTTGCCAGCAGGCCCTTTGCTCGCACTCCAGCCCTCCCTCCTGCCCATGTCCTTGGAGCCTCTTCTCTCCACGCAACGTGTGATTTTCCAGTGGCTCTGGGCACCCCCCCGCCCCACACTCACGACATGCAGGGTGTTGATTTGAGTGGACGTGAGCTCAAAGCTCATTAAGGGCTCATCAATACAGGCAATGAGGAGCTACGTGGGGTGAGGCAGGGGGAGAGGAGCCCTGCAGCAGGAGGGGCTCATAGCTCCCCTCTGAGGGTGGGAGCAGGTCAGTATGTGCCTCCGTGAGCTGGTGTCTCCGTGAGCAGCTCTGCACACCCCAAGGACGTGTAACTGGCTGGCACTGTGAGGTAGGTACATCCACTGGGATGTTTGGTCATGGGGACGTGAGCACTGGGTTGGGAGAAGGGAGCGTTGCGGCAGTGGTGGGGAAGAGCCACCTGGGGAAGGGCTACTGCAGGTGCTGAGCACCTGGGTTGGATGTGGGGGCTGATGAGGGGCTCAGCACCCTGAGGACAAGGCAGGAAGAAAGAGGTTTCTACCTCCCAAAAGATGAAGGAGAGGTCAGCAAATGAGGGCAGAGCTGCTTGCTTGACGCTCAACTGGGGCAGTGTGAGGCAGGCATGCTGCCCAAAGCAGGAGAAGTTGTCTGTGCTTTGCAGTCATCTGCATCACTGCTATGCCTATATTTTTTCTGCTGAAATGTTTCAGGGATGTCTATGCCCTTCCTTCCTGTCTACCTCCAAGGGATCCTGAAGGAGGTGCCTCGGTCCCTTGGTGAAAACCTCTCTGTCCCTCCTCTGTCTCCACAGCACTGGAGAACTGGCCAAACTCATCTGCCCTCTGCCTCCCCTCCTACCTTCTCCCAGCTCCCTACCACCCTGCTTGGAGGAAGAGACAGCTACAGATGGGCTACCAAAGGCTCCTCAGTTCAGTGTGACTTTGCTGTGGCTATCTCCACAGCCTGTTTGGTGGAGACCTCTGGAACATTAAATTTCAATTCTCCTCTTTCCAAGAGAATCTCTGCCACAGTTTGGGGTTTTGTGCTGAGAACAAAAATCAGGCCAAAGACAGGCAGCTGCAAGCATGTTTTCTTCTGGAGAAACTTAAGGGGCGCAAGGAGCAAATGACTGATGTCCTTACATTGGGGATGGACATTCCCCATGGCATTGGGTCCTGTTTGCCAGGGATACAGCAAGTGAGAGCTGTGTCTGGCTCCTCTGGAGATGCTTGTGTAGATGCTTGTCTGTGCCTGGCCCCAGAGGCTCAGGGTACTGACTGGCTGTGTGAGCTGGGGCTTGGGTCTCCAGTAGAGGCAAGGGGACGACAGCCTTTCCTTCACCTGCCTCATCTCCTGATATAACAAACCCTGGGGAAAGAGCTGCTCATTCTGTACTCCTGCATAGTGTTTAACACAAGAAGTAAGGAGAGGAGAAGGAAGATAGTAGTAGTAGAGGTAATAATGCCCAGCTAGTTGCAGGCTGATCCTAGGTGACTGGGGGTGATGCCTTTACTGGGTAATGAGCCTGTTTTCTGGGTTATTTCAAGGAAAACCTCAGCCAAGGGGCTGCTGGCTAACAATGCTCATGTGTGGTTCCTGTGGAGGGAGCTGGATCTGCCATTCTCTATTTTCCACCCCAAAAAAGCATATGAACAAAGTAGCAGCAGCTTCGGTGCTCCGGGGCACGATTATCTCTCTGTTTTCATGGAGAAGGAGCACAAAGAGTTTGGCATCTGAAAATGGGACACAGATTTCCTCTCTGGCTTGGCTGTGTGGCAGTAGGAAAACAATGTTGTCCTCTGCATGGTGAGGCTCTGGTCTTTCTCAGAGCTGAATACATGTGCCAGAGAGGTGCCAGGCAGTTTCACAGGCGCCATGTTTTGGATGAGCTCTTGATGACTTGATGCAGCGCTCAGAGGCTGCTGTGACCTTGCCCAGAAGGACCAGGGGGAAAATCTGCATTTTGTCTCCTCCGTCTCCCAACTATCTTTCCCTTTGTGCTTTCAGCTGAACAAAGTAGCAGAGAATTTTGAGGCAGTGCAGGGGTCTTACCTGCTTGTCTCGCTCCAAAAGCAGCAGGTGCTGGCTGGCATGGAGTGAGGTGGACTTCTTGGCACCCTCAGATGGGCTGTGTCCCTAGCTGTGAGCTTCCCAGCCACAGGGGACATGCACAGTGGCCAGACCTGCTCCTCTGCCACACAAGGTGAGGAGAGATCACTTCCCTGCCATGCTGGACACTGCAGGGTAGTTTTGGGGTCATTCTCATGCTAGTTTCTGCTCTTTCCTTGTAATTTTTTTTTCTTTTTTTCACCTTTTCTTTATTAAATTCTGGCAACAAAGTCCAAGGTGACATTTTCAGGTTAAGGTTATCATTTTCTATTGCAAGACCAGATTCACACAATTTGCTCTGTTCAGTGACCTCATTTAAAAAAAAAAACAAACCCAAAACATATCAAGCCCAATACAGCAAATAACCACTGGCTTTACTTGTGGTGTCTCTGGAGGTGCATCAAATCCAGGTCTACACATATGGAGTTATTTCCCCCCTTCACACACAGCACAACTGTGCTTTAACCTGGCAGGCAGCTAAAACAACTCTCCCTGCCTTGGTGGGA
>VZTU01002992.1:0-132937 GCA_013400835.1 Zapornia atra | reverse complement strand
AAAAAAAAAAAAAGGTGGAGAAATACGTGCAAACCAGCTGCTGCTTTCCTACAGGACAAATAGTGAGTTGGGTTGGGGGGTTTTTTTGCTCAGCAGAAGTAATGATTCCTGCTTTCCTCTTCATAAGGGTTTGGAGCACAAGTCCTGTGTTGAGCGGATGAATAAGCTGGGGTTGTCTAGCCTGGAGAAGAGGAGGCTGAGGGGAGGGAGACCTTATCACTCTCTACAACTACCTGAAAGGAGATTGTAGTGAGGTGGAGGTTGTTCTCCTAAGTAACTAGGAATACAATGAGAGGAGATGGTCTCAAGTTGTGTCAGGGGAGGTTTAGATTGGATATTAGGAAAAATTTCTTCACTGAAAGAGGGGTCAGGCACTTTCGGAGTCACCATCCCTGGAGGTGTTCAAAAAATGTGTAGGTGTGGCACTCCAGGACATGTTTTAGTTGACATGGTGGTGTTGGACTGATGGTTGGATTTGACGGTCTTGGAGATTCTATGATAACATTCTCTGTCCCACCACCTCTCATGGCAGGTTCCTTATGGCAGCTGCCCACACAACCCCATCCTCAGTGCTCCTGCCTGTCTCCCATGTCTCCAGGCTACCTCCTAGGAGCTGCCTCCCTCCTCCCTGGCACACAGTGCACAACAGGGCACTCTCCGGGTCTCCCCACAGCCCTTCCTCAGGAGAAGCACTAACCCGAGTCTCTACCCTCTCTCCCTTTCCTACTTCTCAAGGAACTGGATGTCCTTGAGGGCTGTGCTCTTTTTTCAAGTCTGAGTGAAAATCATCAGTGAGCTCAAAAAGTCACTGGGGCTGGGAATAAGCAGATGGGTCTTTGTACAGGAAAGCTGGGCTAAAAATGTCTGTATTGCTTCAGGCAGGGCAAAAGAATAATGTAGCAAAAATGTATAAACTACTAGTGTCCCAAAACTGGCATCCCAGCATGCCAGCTTGCACCGTGTAAGGAAAGGAAAACACTTCTTAATTTAATCAGCACATTTAAAACAAGCAGGCCTTTAATCTTTTTAATGTGGTGCTTTTGCTGCACAGGATGGAGACAGGGATGCCTTTAAGCCACTTGTCTGTCTTCTCCAGTCTCGAAGCTGGCAGAGGCTCTGGGAGCGGCCTGCACTCTGCTCAGAGGCAGCCATGGGGGAGCAGAGCCTGTCTTTGCTTTGATCCTCACGATGCTGAGGTTGCTCGGGCTGGGTCTGGGCGCCCGGTGGAAGCTGAGGCAGAGCCCTGCCAGCACTCTGCTCCACGGGGAAGCTTCTCACGTGCCAGGATGAGATTTAAACTGTTAAAATGGCTCAGGGGCTGCATCATTTGCATCATTCAAAAAAGGCACAAAACCCGCTTTCCTTAGAGGTGACTTGAGGTGGCCCCAGAGACCAAGGAGAGAGCAGCAGTGGTGGGTGAAGCATGGTGAGTAACAAGGAGCGGGATCTGACCCCGCTTTTCCCTAAAGGATGAAAAGCCAGTGGAGATTCAAGTCTGAATCTGGAGCCAGGGAGGGCGTTCCAATAGCTGACCTGAGTACTTCTACTTGGGTGATGCAAAAATTGAGGTGCCACTTGGCAAAGTGACCATGCAGTAATTTGCAGACAGTGCTGACAGCTTGGCAGTTCTTCACCTGTTATTTTCAGGGCCATGAGGCACTGCCACAGCTCTCTCACAGGATAATGGCGTGAACTGTGAGATGGGTTCTGGCTTCATGTGGATTTCTTGTTCATTTAATGGTTTACAAAACATGGCCCATGCCTGCTTTGCCCCCTCTACTCATCTGGATAGGGTTGTGGTGCCAACCTCACCTGCCACGTTGCCAGGAGTGACATGGGGTTGGCTGGAGCTGCTGGCAGTGGAGGGATGTTGGGCAAAAGCCACCAGTCAAACCTGGACATCAACAACCCAAATCTCATGTGGGAGGGGGAGGGTATGGGGGAGAAAGGAGGTGGAGGCCACCTGGCATTTCCTTCACCCAGGAGAGCTGTTTGATACTTCTCGTGTCCTCTGTAAGCACTAATTTCTCCTGTAACCAAGCAATCACCTCTCTTCAGGGGAAGGGAGGTTAAAGGTTGGGTGGCTGTGGTGGTTGCCTCTTGGGCAGCGTTCAGAGAGGGCTGTAAAACACAAGCTCCTCTGTTCTCCAGACCCAAGTCAGTAGTGCCTCAGAGTGGCTTCCACATGGGGCCAATGCCCAACCAGCATCCTCAAGCTCCTGTGCAGGGTTTTTTCCCCCAGCTCCTCTGGCTTTCACCAAAGCAGGAAGCTCAAGCATATGCTGTTGCTGCAGCAAGCAGAAAATTGTACGAGAGTCTGCTGTGCCCTGATCAGCCGGTCACGGTTCTAAACAAGATGCAGGAGCCTTGGGGCTACTTGGCTGTCATTAAAATGGTATGGATGGAAGGAAAAGTCTAATTGACTGAACAACAGCCTGAGCTGTGTAATTAAACTAATTGTGGCTCTACCTGCATGGGTCAGAAATTATTTTTGTGGCTGTTAAAGCACTGATAAATAAGAGGTGGGGAGGTGTGAAAGTATTTCTTATATGTGTTTCCACAGGTAATTTTGCTATTTCATCTTAGGCAATTTTATGCCCTTGAAATTTTTGGTTTCTGTCAAATTTGAGGAGACTGTTAATATTTCACACTGAAGCCAGGGAAAGCAAAAAAGGTCACCATTGTTAGCAGTTTCAGGCAGCAGCGTTTCAAGTTGAGGTAACACTTTTTCAGGGCTATTTTCTTATTTGAAGTGAAATTCCTCAAAAAGAAACAAAAAAAGAGGGGAAGGGCTGCTTTCCAGAATGTTTTTCAGCCTGCCTCTGCACCCACAGAGGACTACACAATTGTTTTTATTGACTTGAGCAGCAGTAGACCAGGCCTGCTGCAGGACTCTCTGAAACTAAGGTTACTACTTACTGCCAGGGATTTATGACCCTAGCTTTTAGTGATTGTTTGGAAAGTCCTGATTTCAGAATATGATGAATTTAGAAGAATCCAAACAAGAAATTCGCTATAGCATTGTGTTTAAACTCTTTGACCTTGTTTTCAAGTCCTTGCGATGCAGAACCCACCCACCTCCAGCTTGTAGCTCTGCTCTTATTGATTATCATTTCGAGTCCTTCGGGTGTGTTGCTGTGCCCAAAGCACTGTGTGCTTTTCAGAACTGGTAATGTGACATGACAGAGAGCTGCTGAACCGACTCTGTTCTCTCTAGGCTGTGAGCACAGGGTAGAGCTCTGTGCTGGTCCTGGAGGAGACCCATGTGGGTAAGGGGAGGGGCCCCATTTTGTCCCAGTAGGACCACTTGTCCAGCATGTAAGCTTATGTCTAAACACAGGAGTCAAACACTTAGCCAGGAGCAACTGATGCTTGTATTTTTCCTGGTCAGAACTGCGTGTTTGGGGCTTGACATGGCACGACTGGGCTGGAGGACATGCATGAGCCCTTCTGCCCTAATCATCCATCACTCTGGGAGACAGGACAGTAGGTGGGATGAACTGTCAGTGGCTCCTCTTGAGTGTTTTTCTGTTCCTTGGCTGTGGAGAAACCTCTGTAAATCTAGTTTGTTCTTTCTGAGCTGGAGACAAAGAACTTCACTTCTTAGATAAGAAGAAGCCACTAGTATGGTCAGCTGCTCCTCTATCAGCCTACCCCATGTATGTGGAAGATGAAGTCTGATCATCTGGCTGCTGTAGAGCTCCAGAACTGTGGCAGCAAAAACAGGGGAAAGAGCACAAGGGAGAGCAGGATATATACATACTTTTTAAGATATAACAGCAGCTTACCGACTGTTTTTTGTCTCAGGAAAAAAAAAAAAAAGAGTCAAAATGGCTTCTGCTGAGCCTAATTTGTTATGTCTCCAGGCATAGCTAATTATCCTGACTTTGCCGGGCTCTGAATTCTTCCCAGGGGTTTTGGTGCTATTTCTTCTGTTTTGATTTATAAATTGTCTTTATTTTACTTTCCTCCTACACGTTCTGTATAATCTTTTTTCTCCCTGCCATACTGAGGAGCCAGGAGCTGGTGTGACAGTGCTGTCACAAGGTGTAAGACAGAAGAGGATCTGTTAGCCAAAGCCTTTGCTTTGGATGTCCTGCAGTGCTTTCTTCTGGCGTCTGCCTCGTGGGTCGTGTGAAACAGTCTCCTCTTCTCAGAATGCTTTTTTTGTGCTGCCTCAACTTCTGGGCTTACCTGCAACCATCCTTGGGCTAGAGGAACTGTGAGGCTCAGGGCTGGCTCCATAGCTCAGAGGGCTTTGGTTACAGCCCTCATACTGCAGCAGGGAGTTTTGTGGCTTCTCCGCTGACGTACCAGAATGAATTACAGTTATTTTCTGGTTCAGCTATTCCCTTCACAGTTGACACAGTTTTTCTAACCTCAGTGACAAATTCTGCGAGGGAAGGAAATCCATCTGCTGTAATCATGGGGTGTCAGTTGTAGTAAGCAGGAGCTGTTGAGCCTGGGCTTGGGAGACCATCACTGTTCAGGATGCTTTAGAAACCCTAGCTAACAAGTCCCCACAAGCGTCCCATTGGGCAAATGAGTAGCATTTGCTTAGGAGACAAGGTTGCCAAGAGTAAGCAGCTCAAGCAAGGCCAGCTTTAACTGCTGGAGTATACCAGCTCTAACTCCTGGAGTACGCCACCTCTTCGTAGCATCATTTTGTTTCCTGACATACCCACTCAGTTGAGGGGGGTTTTGTTGTTGGTTGGGGTTTTTTTAATTTTATTTATGTGTGCATCTGGGAATGTTTTTGCCAACAGACTTCTCTGGGAGATTGTGGCACTGGTCACACTTATGCCCCTGGTAGAGGCTTAAATTTGACTCTTGTGTAAAATGGGCTGAGAACCATGTGAGAGCAAATGTCATGCCAGTCCCAGATCCTGTCTTCTGCACTGGCCATGGGTGGATGCTGAAGGGAGAGGATAAAACCAGGAAAAGTAGAGTCATGCTTACTTGGAAGAGTCCCTCAAGCTTCAACAACTTAAAGGTCAGGGATTTCCTGAACTGCAGTGGTAGCTTCTGGTGGATTTTCCTTACATTATGTTTCCTCTTAATTTCCTTTTTTGAAGTCACATAAACTCTTAGCATCCAGCATGTTCTGGGGTGGAGATTCTCACTCCATAGCTGTGCGTTTTATGGAGCATCACCTTTTGCTCTTTTTGAAGCTACCACCTGCTGTCTTGACTCAGTCCCCCATAGTTCTTGTGCTAGAAATGGTGGATACCCCTATTCTGTGACACTGATACATTATAGGCCCCAGTCAGTCACCTCTTCCACAGGATGATGGATTGTAGATCGTTTAGCCTTTCCTCACATGGAAGATGTTTCACACTTTTGAACACCCTTTTGGCTCTCTTCCATGCCTTTTTCTGCCTTTTTTTGCAATAGCCTCTGTAAGAGGAAGGGGGAACCGAACTACTTTTTCAAGACATGAGTGCAATATTGCTTTAGATATTGGTGTTACAGCATAACCTGTTCTCATTTTCTTTCTGAATTGTTTTGGTGTGCTGGTTATATACTTCTCAGGGACTAAAATCAATGGAAGTGTTCATTAGATTTTTAGTCAGACTCATCCAATTAATCCTCAGGACTTTGGAGTCCTGACTTAGTGACTTAGCCTGTGAAATCCCACTATGAGCATCATCTGAATAGAGCTGGCAATTACAATATCATATGAGACATGGTGTACAAGGAGATGGTGAGCAGATCAGCGATTTCCTTGCCAGATAAGATTGCAGATGCACAGCTCTGTTCAGAGCTGTGTTGCTGTCGTGAAAAGGGATTAGGGCATGGGATTGAAATGTGGCCATGCCCATAGTGGAGGTACCATTGCAAAACTACACTGTCACAGCCGTGCGTGATCTCTTAGATGGCTGCATGGCTGGTGTGCTTGAGTTTGAACACCAGAGCATGTCCATCATGCCCTTCTCCACTGTTGCCCAGCTATACTAGTTATATTTCTCTGCCTGAACTGCTCTGTGGTGGGTCACAGCCCACAGCCTGTGATTTCCCTGCATGCATACTGGTCCTGGAGCTTTTCTTGCAGAGCAGGGGTTGGGATGAAGGGGAGAGAAGATGAGAGTTGAGGGGTTTGCTATGTGCTGGTAACAACCAGGTCTGGCCCTGTTAGCAGTCTGCATGAGCATGGCTCCTCAGAAAGGTGGCTGTGGAGCAAGGCCAAACTGTCCTTTTTCTCTCTGGGGGAAGCAGAGAGGCATGGATAGGCTGCCTGCTGTGCACTGGTCTACCCAGCGAGTCCACCTCAGATCCAGCAAAGTCCTCCCATCAGCTTGCTGCACTAATACAGTCATCTTTCTCTACTTTCTCATCAGGACCTTGGCACAGCGCTTCCCGTTTCATCTGTGCTCAGCCAGGCCGAAGCCTGTCCTTCCTGCCTCTCCATCCTCTGATCAAGAACGCTGTACATCTGAGTCACAATGGGCAAGATGGATAATACCTCTGTGGAGCTGAGCTCTCCCTCCGAGGTGAAGCAGGCAGCCCTGGAGGAGTCAGAGCCCATTGCCCTCGAGGCGGTGAGCACCAAGAAGAAGAAGAAGGAAATCCCAGACAGAGGCTCCTGGAAGGGGAGATTTGACTTCTTGCTGTCCTGTGTGGGCTATGCTATTGGGCTGGGCAATGTCTGGCGCTTCCCATATCTCTGCGGCAAGAATGGAGGAGGTGAGAGAAACGCTTAGCACCTGTGCTTATCCCTGAACAGCCCTAACCCCTGAATGGGCTTTGGTTTGGTGTGAGTCTGGGGAAGCAGCTGGTCCGCCAGCTGAGAGCTCTCCCCATGATATGAGTTATTAAGCTGTCAGGAGACAGATTCCCATGGTCTGTGGGCTTTTCCAGCAAGTCCAGGCTGGGAGGAAGCAGCCCAAAGAAATATAACAAAAGGTTTGAGTTTTGTCAAGCTTCTGCCAACCAGATTTTCAGGGCTACAACAAAGAGCACCTCGGACCTCATGTATTTACAAGGTGGGCTATATACTGGACCATAGCGGGGCCTTGTAGATATATATATACACACACACACAAGCATGCATACACGTACAAGTACACAGGCACGCATGAGTGTCATCATCTATAGAAGGAAATGAGCTTTGACTTACTCCAGTGCTGTGAGAAAGATCGTGGTTATCGTCTCCACCTTACTGTTTGGAGAACAGAGGCTACAAGAGAAGGCAGCAGCTGGACTTGGGGTCACTGTGATGCAGCTGGTAGCAGTGCCCTCTTCTGTGGACAGCTGATGCCAGATTTTTTTATTCTTATTGCCTCACTACATCCTTTCCTTTCCTCAGCTGAGATTTTGCCACACCATTGCAAGGCCGGAGAAAGGCAGGCAGATGGGGAAACAGTGCCTGGCTAGAAATCAAGACATCTGGGAGATCAGCTCCCTGTCCACCTACAGGCTTTCTGTTCTTCTTAGGTCAATTCAGAAAACACACTCTTGTGCCTCAGCTCTCCTCTATGTAAAACGGTGCTATTTCTTCAGCCTTGGCAGAGAAGTGCTTTTGTAGAGGGGAGTATGGGCTACTTTGGTGGCAGTAGAGCAGAGGCTCTTTATTCTCCCCACACCCAGCTCTTGCACTGTTTGTGGCTGTTAATTTCCCTCCCCCCATGAAGCACTGCTCACCTCCTTGAACCATTGCTGAGTTCCCACCCAAGTCCAAATACCTTCACCTCACCTTTGTGGCTGTATATAATAATTTTAGTATTGCCTGCTAGTCTTCCCATGTAGCTCTTTACCTCCCTCTTAGCTCTTCACTGCCCAGAGTCCCTGTCCCCTGTTAATTCATGCTGCTCTCAGGGTCTCTTATCATGCTCCTTCCAAGCCTTTCTTTTTTTCCTTTTGCTTTGAATTCTCTTTTCACAACCCACTTTGTCTTTGGCTCTTGTGACTTCTCCTCATATCAGCCCACTGTTGCTGTCTACGCCATAGGTGTCAGATGCTCTTCTCCTCCCACCCTGGGAAGGAGAAGAGGGGTCCAGCTCTCTGCAGTGGTCTGTCCATGAAGCACCACGGCATTTAGAGGGTAACTCGGCCCTTTCTCTGAAGCACGTGGGGCAAGTCTCAGTGGAAGACCAGACACTTACACATTTTGACAAGGAGATTTCTAATTCAGTGCATTGTTTTGTGCAGAGGCATGAGTCTGCAGCTGAGAGGGGTGAGATGTATGGGAATCAGACAAGTCTTCCTAGGGGAGTCTGTGCCACCATTGCCGGTGCCATGGTGCAGGTCTGCCATTTCTATCTAGCCACACCTGGGCACCTAGCTGTGCTAGCCCTCCTCACACAGTATTAGCCTGACAGCTACATCCCAGTGCTGGTTTTTAGCCCAGCCTCTGCCCTGTGATTGCCATGCCGCCTCAAACACACCAGGTCTGCACTGGCCATGGCTCTGCCTCCTCACACATAAAGGTGGGAATGGTGATACCTATAATTAGATGAAGGGTGTTTTGAAGGTAAAATCAATCCTATTTATAAAGTCAGCTGAGATCCTAGGACGGAGGGTGCCGCGGAGGTGCAGAGCACTATTATTATCATCAGCAATGGCACACAGGGTGATCTCTGCCCCAGCAGCTGCAGGCACGCAGAGGGATCTGAGGCAAAAACAATGGACAGATGAAAGGCAGGTGTCAGCCCCGCCTCCTCTCAAACACCCCGCTTCACCTGCCAGCCTGTCTGCTCGTTCCTCTCACCCCTACCTGGCCTGGCTGTTCACAGGCTCAGCTATTCCTGCAGCCAGCAATAACAAGCAGCAAGTGGAGGCTGCTGATGCTGGGGACAGGCAGGAGCGCTGACGCACGAAAGCGTCACTGGGAGCCGGCGCGGAGTAGCGAGGAAGGGTCACGCAGCATCTGATTCGCAATCGGGTGGGCACCGTCTTGGCTCTGCCCAACGGAGGTGCCTCCGGAGCAGAGCAGACTGTGGGTGGGACTCTAATTTTAGCGTCCTGCATGTGCGCTGCTTGGAGCACGGCCGTGTGGGCTGCTTCCATTACGCACAGGCAAATTGAACTGAATGGAAATATTGTCGTCTCACTTACCACTGTCACATTGTATCAGCTCACGGGCCATTTGCTCGGCATTGTAATCGGGTGCATAATTAGGGGATATTCAGCCAGGGTATGGCAGCCCGGCATGAGGCCCATACGCTGCAGGGAGCGGGCTTTACCCAAAGTGATTCCTGGGCTCCCTCCTGGCTCTGCACGCAGCCGAATGTGCCCAGCTATGAGTAACAGGCTCTACACTGATGTCTAACCTCACGCAGTCCTTCTGATGTCAACAGAATTTTACTGGATTCTAAATCGGCTCTAAATGCGGCTCAGTAGGTGCTAAAAATTGTCTGTGAGATCCTGAGCTTGAATAACTTGAGAGAAAAATATTTCTTTAAATAAGCATAATGAATTTCTCATTTACACATTAAGACTCCAAGCAACAGCATGTAACAGCTTGTAATGCTCAACTTTTGATTTGTGGGCCATGTTCACCATTTTAAGGATTAAATTATTATTCCTTGCTGTATGGCGTTAGGAGCTGGAGACTACAGGCAGAACTGGGGCTCCACAATGAGTGTCAGGTGCTGGGTGATCCCTCCCTCCCTCCCTCCCTTCAAGGGCCAGGGCCCTAAGCGGGACAGGAACAGTACTGTCTTATCTTTGGCCCAGTCTTTGGAGACAGGTTTGGACTCTCCCAAGGTCATACACAGCCATTTCTAGCAGGTCCAGGAACTGAGCCAGACATTTCAGCAGTCTATTCAGGGCCAAAGTTTAAAGACTATCTCTTTCTCTCTGTCCCAAGGATGCAGGCACAGGCCCACAAATTTTAGGTACAAATTTCCAAACTGATTTCCCCTCTGGCTGTGGGGACATTATCTGTGCCTGCTCAAGGACCTGAACCTGCAGAGGGGCAATGTCCTTGCCAGCAGCCCTCACTTCAAGGCTGTGGGCTGCTTTACAGGTTTTCCCCTGTTCCAGAAGATTTTAGACAAGTCAGGATAAATGACCTGGGCCCAAAAGTTTGTCCATGTTTTTTCTCAATCTTTCACCTACAAACTGTCCTGGAGGGCTGTAGATGGAAATGCAGGATCATCAGGGCTGTGGCAAATTTTAATTATCTGCTTGCACAGAAGTGAACCAGGCACTGTCACAGCTGATAAGCTCAGTCTCCAAACTCTACAGTGAGGCACAGTGATACCAAGGCAGCATCCATGCCCTGGGAGTGGGCCCTGGCTTCCCACAGGGCTCTTGCAGGGCTGGACCTGTCACAGCCTTGCAGGCTGCAGATGCTAGTGAGAGTGCTGGGGGGGGGGGATGCTGAGTGGACAGTGCTCTTCCTGCTGCGATGCTCAAAGCTGCCAGGCTGCTGGTGAAGCTGAGAGCCTGTGCTTCAATGCCAGCTTGCTATTCCAGCTCATGGTCATCAAGCTGCTGGCCTGGAGCACATTTGCTCCCCGTCACCCGCTGCCAGCAACTCTTGCATGCTACCTCCCGCAGACTCCCATGCCGGGTGCTGGCGCCTGCCTCTCCCAGCTGGGCTCAGCTCCCTGCTTGGCAGGCTGGCATCCCCAGCTGGGTGTCCTCTGAGCCAGCATCCCTGGCTGTGCCTCGCTGCTTCCCTGCCCTCAGAGAGCAGCTGCTGGAGCCTGGCTCTGCCAGGTGCAAGCTGGGCTGCAGCTCTCCAAAGTGACTTTGCTCCTTGGCTCCACGTTTGCTTTCCCACTTATATGTGGAGAAGAAGACTCAGACTGACAGCTTAGCCCTTGGGCTACTGCAGAAACCAGTGCCATCCCGCACACAGCCAGCTGCTTCGGAGCAAATGGAGTGTCATAGACTCACACAATGCTCCGGGTTGGAAGGGACCTCAGAGGCCATCTAGCTCCAACCCCCCTGCCACGATGAGTAGGGACACCCTCCACTAGACCAGGTTGCCCAAAGCCCCATTCAACCTGGCATCCACAACTTCTCTGGGAGACCTGTTCCAGTGCCTCACCACCCCCGCAGTGAAGAATTTCTTCCTAATATCTGATCTAAATCTATCTTCTCTCAGTTTATAGCCATTAATCCTCATCCTATCACTATGTGCATTTGAAAACAGGCCCTCTCCAGCTTTTCTGTAAGCCCCTATAGGTATTGCAAGGCTGCTCTAAGTCATCCCTGGAGCCTTCTCTTCTCCAGGCTGAACAAGCTCAACTCTTTCAGCCTCTCTTCATAGGACAGATGCTCCAGCTCTCTGATCACCTTCATGGCCCTCCTCTGGACTTGCTCCAACAGCTCAATATCTTTCTTGTACTGGGGACCCCAGAGCTGGACACAGTACTCCAGGTGAGGTCTCATGAGAATGGAGAATGGGCAGAATCACCTCCCTTGACTGTCTACCCAGACATCATCTTCTGTGAAAGTCTGTCCTCGTTAGGAATGGTGGCATGCTCCAGCACATGCATGAGGAAGCTGAAAAATGTGCTTTGTCCCAAGTCTTGAAAGTCAAATGAGCCTTCAAATCACATGAATCTCTTACTGAGTGGCTGCACTACATCATTTCTAGTGATGAGATGATTTCCATAGGGTCCACAGAGAGGAATACTGTTTTTAGCAGTAGTTTTAAGGGTAAAAACCTAGGAGAAGGTTGGAAAGATGTATAGGGCTGTTATGAGAGAAAATACAGTCTTAGCTACAGTTTCCTTAAAAGACTGAAATAGCTATGAACAAAGCAAGCAGTAGCCAGTGCTAGATATTGCTGTGCTCCTTTCCTTCAAGGTGAAGGATTGGGAGCTGCTGCAGGTAAGACAGAAAACACCAACAAGAATAAGTTACCAGTGTCAGTGCCCAGGCTTATGGGTTCATTGTCAGATTGCATTCAGAATTGCCTAAATACCTAACAGCTAAGTGAGACTGGCATCCCATAGCTAGTGATGCCACTACACACATATATATGATACATATATATCCACAGTGGTAGGAACAGATAAGGGGAAGTCAGTGGTGACCTCAGTGGGAGACCTGCTGAACATGCCAATTCCAGTTGCGAACTGCCAGGGCTGAGCCAGTCTGCTCCTCATCACAGAGGTGCTGTGGAGCGAAAAACCACAGGAGGTGGAGGCATTTACTTCTTGGTGAAAGGGGAAGCCATCTGATAACATTGCTCCTTCTTTCAGGGGCCTTCCTCATCCCCTATTTCCTGACACTGGTGTTTGCTGGGATTCCTCTCTTCCTGCTGGAAACTGCTCTGGGCCAGTATACTTCTGTTGGTGGACTGGGAGTCTGGAAACTAGCACCTATGTTTAAAGGTACTGTACTGTAAGTGTGTGAAGGCGATGGCACAGAGGTACAGACAAAAACCCTTTAATGGTTTGGGAAGGAAATCAGGAAATCCCTGGGGACTGGGATCAGGGGGCAGGCAAGGGGAGGTTTTTTCCTTCTGGCTTTATCAAGCTGTCCTTGACCCTGATTTCTGCAGTCACCAACACTGCCATGCTCTGTTCAACTGGTCTTGCATGGTGACAAGGCACTTAATGAGCAGCAGGGTCTGTGATGGAGGGACTCAGGTTGCAGAAGACCTGTCCCAAGCCTCCCTGTGTAGGCTTACTTTAATTGTACATGAAACCTGTAGATGGGGGGGCATGAACCTGTTGTTGTGTCTGGAGTAACAGCACTCTGGAAAACAGGGGTGACTTAGAAGTGCCTTGGGTGTGGGAAAAGAGTGATTCTTCCAAGGAAATTACTGGATTCTGTTTTCATGGACCTCTGCCCCTAACTGTAGCATAATGAAAAGGCTCACTGCTCAACCAGTGGAAATGGGTGGGTGAGAGGTGTGAGGGAATGAGCCTCCCTTGCTGACCGCTCACGGTGCAGCTGTGACACGTGCTGCATTGAGCAGCTGATTTGCTTTTTCTGGCTTTGCCACAAAACTTGCTGTGGTGCTCACGAGATCAGTTGGGTATCAGAGGCCTGAATTGATACTGCTCTCTGACTTCATCTGCAGGAGTGGGACTGGCAGCTGTGGTTCTCTCCTTCTGGCTTAACATCTACTACATTGTCATCATCGCCTGGGCTCTCTACTACCTCTTCAACTCTTTCACTGTGGTGAGTTGCAGACATGTCTGCAACATGGCATTGGCTGTGTTCCAGGTCCTTACTCTCTGCTTTATGGCGGTTGAGTTGTTTATGCCACAAAACACACATTAGCTGCTTGTAGTTTCTGTAAAGAGACTTTGTCAGTGCCCTGCTGGACCCTTCCTGAAGAGGTTCATCAGCCCTGGAGGCAGTTGTGTTGCAGTGATGGGTACTGATGCTTGTCCTCTGGAGCAGATGGTCCCATCCTCTCTTTGGGAACTGTTCCCCACTCTCACCAGTCTTTAAAACTCATTGTGTGTCTCCTGTATTTCTAGAGCTGTGCAAACCTAAGAGGTCCACATTTCCAAAACTGGTTTTGTTATGCCTTCTTATTACCCAGGACTTAATCCTGATGTTAACAGTCCTCATTTATATTTGACAAATGAAAACTGGGGTATTTTTTTCTGCTGGGAAAAAGATTCAGAAAGCATTTAGTTGTGACTATCCCTTAGCATGTGCTTTGGCATTGTGGTTTATACTGAGTTCCTCTCCCACAGCAGGGACTTTTACCATACAAAGTAAGAACCACACCCCACATTATTCATTTCTTGATAGCTGAATGATTTATTTTATCCCAGCAGCTAAGAAGAGCTGCCTTCACTTCATTTTCTGAGCAACTTCATTTTCTGAGCAATAGCCTTGAAGATATCAATCCCATGGTTCGGATGGGATCTTTTTTAAATTTCATTTAGCTATAGCCTGAAATTCCACTCTGAATGCTGTATATCCAGTTTCACTTTTTGTTTGATCAAAAATTTCAAGCACCTATGAAGACTTTTGCTAAAATATTATGTTTGGCATTGCCACCCATGCTTCTACCACCAACACCCACTGGGGTCCAAAACCAAGCTTCTAGAAAGAAAAAATTGAGAAAAATTGTTGGCCATGGATGATAAACAAAAGATACCCCAAAATAACCCTTCACAATCACACCCTGGGCAGGATGCATCTTAGGGTGAGGCTTTGCTACACTGAGGTCTCACAGACCTGACTGGTGACAGGGCTCACAGCTGCACAGGCAACAGGTGTCTGGCTCAAGGCCTTTTCTTTTACCAGAGGTAATTCCAGGCTCCCCAAAGGAGCCAAGATGTGAAAAAAAGTTAGTCTGATGTCTGTACCCTGTCCCTCCTAAATCTGACTACGAGTATTTTGAATCTGGATAGGAGCCCAGCTTGTCTTCTGCAGTTTCTGTCCTCTGAAATTCAGAGGAACTGGAGCAGCAGCAAAGCATAACCCTACCCATCCCTCCTCATGAGAGCTGTGCGGCCTCTCTGATGTGCAGGTGATGCTTGAGCAGTTGCATTTGCTTCAGTGCAATTAGCAAGTCCTCAATGAAATCACTGGGTGGGTGCAGACAGCCTGGGTGGCCACCGGAGTGTCCCCACCTGCCCTTCCCATTGCCTGTCTTCTGCCAAGCCAGCGTGTGCATCAGGAGGTAGCATCCACTGCGGTGAACTGGTTTAGATGGGGGGTGAAGGCAGCACTTAAAGGCAGTGATGTGACAAAGCACTCAAAACAGATAGTGTTTCTAAAGGAGTCTCTGTTTGTGAGTGAACAGGAATGGTCACAAACGTCTTCTTAAAGCTGTGTTGAGCTGGGGCCTGAGGTCTTGTCTGCAGAGGGAAATAATCCAGAATAGCCTTTCTGCATGTATCCACATGCACTGCACTCGGGAAATGAGTTTGCTGCACATGGAGACATATCTGAGCTGCTCTTGTTGGGCAAGAGCTGTGGCACTACACAGTGTGTGTGAGTTGCCCTGTGTGCTCGCACAGCCTCTGGCACTGTGGTTTCATTGCTGGTGGAACTACAGATGATGATGGTATTATGTCTGTATCCCTTTGTGCTGCTTATAATCAGGGTAGGGGACAACATGAAATAGTTACTATGCTTTAAATTTACTCCTGGGCTTATCGCTTTTCAAGTGCTTAAGCTTGGTCTAAATGAGAGAGAAGAATCAAATCAGTGCTTATTTGTTGTGCAGTAAATTCCAACCACTTGTTGAGTAAAGCTAACCAAAAGCTGTAATGATTATAAACACAATATCCCCCAGTAGCTATTTTAATTAGTAGCTATTAATTACCAACAGTTAATTGGAAATGGCTTTATATCTGGGGAATTGCTAGCATTTTATTAAGCCTCAGCATTGCCCTAATCCCATCATGATATTGTCTCCTGGAAAGTCCATGTCACAGTTTACCATTATTTGAGAAAATCATGCTGTCTGTGCATTGGTCTCTGCCCACCCAGAGGAGCTGCCCACCCTTTGTGAAAAAACATTAATAAATGGTGGTTTCAGTTTAAAAGAAGACAAATTTAGCTTCTTGATGCTGTTCTTGGGAGTTGCCAGATCAGTGATATCCCTGCTGTTGTTGTGCCGGCACAGGACCTGCCATGGCAGAACTGCGGGAACGCCTGGAACACCGACCGCTGCTTCTCCAACTACTCCCTGAGCGACACCACCAACCTCACCAGCGCCGTCACTGAGTTCTGGGAGTACGTCCACAGCCTGCCTACGCCAGGTTTCTCCCCTCCTCCGCGGCCACCACGCCGGCTCGCCGGGGCTGCTGCCATGCCTGACGGCACCTTTCCTTGGACAGCCTTGGCAGGAGGGTGTCAGAGCCAGCCGTCAGGTGGTGTGGGCATGGGTGTGAGGTGTGCTGTGCAGCTCCAGGTCAAAGGGATAAAGACGATAACAGTCTCTCCAGCTCTCTTCTCCTTCATTTATACCATCATGATGAGCCTCAGGTCCCTTTAGGGTTTTGCAGGCCCTCATGCTTGCATCTGGCCCTTCACCCTCCGGCCAACTCTGCGATCTCTGTTCCCTCTGCCCCCAAGGGTCAGACTTCTCCTTAACACAACCTCTCTCATCCCTAGGAGGAACATGCACCAGATGTCCGGGGGCCTGGGGGAGCCCGGCACCGTCCGCTGGCCCCTGGCCGGCACACTGGCCCTGGCCTGGCTGCTGGTCTACTTCTCCATATGGAAAGGCGTGGAATGGACTGGCAAGGTATGGCGCGAGGACTGGGTGTTTTGGTGTTGTCCCTCATTGCTGAGCTTGGGTCTTGGCTGTTGAAATGCCCTCCAGACTCAATTTTGAGTGGCTGTCACTAACATTATGGTGTTTCAAGGCAGAATCGTGGTTGATGCTATTAAATTCAAGACATTTACCTTTCACTGTTGAAAAAACTGCCACTGCCTTTATGGTAATTCTCATTCTAAGCCTAGAGGATAGCTTTACCCTATAAAGCCATGGGTCTCAGCCTCTTCAGAAAGAGACTTGGGAAGAGATATTCAGAGATTACTTATATTTCCCACCTCGAGACAGCCCTTCGAGAGAGCAAGGCCTCTTCTTGGCTCCCCCTTTTAAAAATCATGATTTCTTTAAAATGCTGGTGGAAAAAAAAAAGCCCTCAGCACCTCTTTTGAAAATTTTCCTGCTACCCTTTAGGTATTGGTGGGACACCTTCAGATCAGAAGCATGTTGTTATTCACTGTATCACATTTCAGGCAAGCACAGCAGAAAGGTAATTGCCTAGTTTAGTGAAACAGCGATCCCAAGATACTGAGATGTGTTATTTAGAGCACAGCGTGGTGTAGTGGGACAATATTATGAAAGAAATAATCTAGAGGAGAGATCAGATAGAAATACTTCAGGCATAGGTCACCTAAGCTGTTAACTTCCCTGGTGGCTCTCAGACAGGTTTTAGCTACACAGCCGCAGCAGAGCCCTGGTGACTGCCTGCATGGGCCCTGAGATGGGGGATGGCACATACCTGCAAATACCCAAATCAGCGCTGAAAGGAAAGCGGTGGAGTCAAGACAACTCATGTTGCTTGATGCATTGGACTAGGAAAACAACAGCTTTAGCTCTGCAGAATAAGGATGTGATGACTTAAAGGGATTACTTCTCTGGACTAAATTTATCCCTGTGCAATTCCCTTGTCTTTGGGCAATTCATCCAGACTTTAGCATGCTACTTTTGCGATTAGCGTGTCCTTGCCTGTCATTGGCAGGGAGAAACCTCAAACAGCCAGAAACATTACTAGTAGGGCAATGGGAGACAGAAAACACAAGGAAATGCTGCTGAAAGCGGCTGTGCACAGGGAGACCACCCCCTGACAGTGGGACATGCTGGATGCAATGCCCTCATGGGCAGGAAAGCTCCTGGGCACTGGTGGACTAATGGCTTTTCTCCCATGGTGTCTTTCACAGGTGGTGTATTTCTCGGCCACCTACCCCTACTTCATGCTTTTCATCCTCTTCTTCCGTGGAGTCACACTGCCAGGAGCCAAGGAGGGGATCCTCTTCTACCTCACGCCTGACTTCAGAAAGCTCTCCAACTCCGAGGTTGGCAGTGTGGCGAGGAAAGCTCTTACCTCCCAGCTGTCTCCACATTAGTCTTTCACAGGCACTTTCCTTAAATAATTTAAGTATTAAGACCCCCTCCCCCCTCCCACCCCCACATAGTTCCCCATTCAAGCAATCATGACCATCACAGGCTGAGGCAAAGCTGAAGGTCAGGTCCTTCATAGGTGGAAATCTGTGCAGCAGCTCTATTGTACTCAAGCAATGTTATCCATGGGGTATGGGTGGGTGTGTGTGCATATTTGGAAATTGCCTCAACGAAGGAGACTCTCTGGGCTGGAAGTGTCATTTCATGACTATCTCAGGGCTGGTGATTATTTGGTCTTGACCTGATGGCCCCAGAGAAAGGATGATGTGGTGTAGCCTGCATGGCAGCCTTGGAAGCAGCACAAGCACAACAGTACACACAGCAGCAGTTTTTGGAAATGTTGAAATGATGAGTGGTGGCCATTAACGTTGCTTTGGTCAGCAGAAGTGCAGAGGGGACCCAGAAAAAGCATGGAGGCATGTAAAGGTGAAACTTTTCAGGTGACACTGCCCTTTGCAGCAGTGATGCTCCTGTGGCTCCAGAGTCACGTGTCAGATGTGAGCATCATTTTCCAAGGGGTCCCAATGGTCTTGCAGGCCACTCTCTGTAACTGTACTGCCAGCTGCACTGGTTCTAATGCTCAAAACAGGGCTCTCAAGGCTAGAAGAGTTGTTTATATGTTATACAATTAAGAAAGAAACAAACAGTTGCCCCCTTTTTCTTTTGCCCTCGAGGCTTTACGGTCTTGAGGCATTGGGTCCAGCTTTGCATGCTGTCCTAGACAGTTCTTTGAACGAGAAACTCCATGTTGGAAAACCAAAGACATGCAAGTGGAAGAGGAATGGAGGGGGTGA
This sequence comes from Zapornia atra, assembly GCA_013400835.1. Classification (NCBI taxonomy): domain Eukaryota; kingdom Metazoa; phylum Chordata; class Aves; order Gruiformes; family Rallidae; genus Zapornia; species Zapornia atra. The sequence goes on along the minus strand of VZTU01002992.1, from coordinate 114,568 downwards.
GTGTGGGACATGGGTCTCTGAGGGGAGCAGCACCCCTTGGGGGGCAGCTGTGATAAAGCAAGCACACATGCACAAATTAAGATGATTTGTGAGTCCTTCCTGACCTGCACCAGTGGCTGAGGGACACAATTCAGAAAAAAGGGATGCACAACCCTCCCTCCATCCCCATCCATCCACAAAAGCAGCCTCAAGACACAGGTTTTGGAGGGGTGGAGGTGCACCTCTGGTGCCAGGCTGCACTCTTGACACGTGATATGGGAAGGAAGGATGCAGAGGCCTTCTCTTCCTCCTACTCCTCAGGGAGGCACTGCTCTCTGTCAGGCTCCTGACACTGCATGCAGGTGAGACAGCGGCCTGTGTCTTCTCTTCCACCTGGTTGTCAGTCACACAGCTACAGTCTCCTAAGTGGCTCCTGTGACATGTCCAGGCACTGGCCCAAACATTTCCTTGGATCTTGGGTCAGTAGTCAGCATTGCAGGCACCCGTGGCCCTGTCACAGGGTGTCCTGGGTCCTGATGACCCCAGTGGGCTATATGGCCAAGTCCATAGCCCCATGGTTGGGATCCAGACCCCCCTGCACTAAGCTGCTGCAGGAGATGCACCTGCAGCATGGAGAACCTCCCACAGCACTCCTCTCCTGGCTCCTTCTCCGCAGGTCTGGATGGATGCGGCCACACAGATCTTCTTCTCTTATGGCCTGGGGCTGGGGTCCCTGATCGCTCTGGGGAGCTACAACACTTTCCACAACAACGTCTACAGGTCTGTTGGGCTTTTTTCCAGCCTCCTGTGTGGCAGGGAGTGCTCGCGGGTGAGGTGGGGGTCAGGGTCAGTCTGGGGTGCCTGATCTCCTCTCATTGGCAACATGCAGCCTAGGGTGCACGCTGCAGTCATCATAGAGGGGCTCCCCTGCTTCAAGACACTTAGCGTCCCCCATGCTACCTCTCCAAGGCACAGGAACTGCTCTCAGCAGGGTTTGGTCATTGGTTACCCTACCCTTTGCTCCTGGCCTCTTAGTAAGGGACCTGCAGGTGGTTTCTTTTTGTTCTTTCTTCCAGAGACTCCATTATTGTCTGCTGTATAAACTCCACCACAAGCATATTTGCTGGATTTGTTATTTTTTCTATTGTTGGCTTCATGTCACACATCACAAAGAAAACAATCTCAGAGCTGGCCTCCTCAGGTAAGCAGAAACCCAGGTTTGAATGTAACAGCAACCTTTGAGGGCAATTGGTCAGAGATCGTGGGATGCTCCCAGGCCTTTCCTGACTGGGACCCAGGTCTGCAACCCTCTTTGCACATCCTCCCGCCACGATGGGTCTCAGGCACCTACACGTGACGTCCATCATGCTTTGGGTGTAAAGGGCATCTCCACCTGCTTTTAACGTTCACCTTCTTTCCGTGCTGAAGTTTTATGTGCTTTTGCTGTGGTGAATTATTTAGGCCATTTGCTATCTGAAAGCTTGCTATGGAGAATAGATCATAGAATCATAGAATGGCATAGGTTGGAAGGGACCCCAAGGATCATAGAGCTCCAACCCCCCTGCCACAGGCAGGGCCACCAACCTCAGGCCTGGATCTACACAAGGTTGCCCAGGGCCCCATCCAACCTGGCCTTGAACACTTCCAGGGATGGGGCATCCACTACTTCCCTGGGCAGCCTGTTCCAGCACCTCACCACTCTTTCTGTAAAAAACTTCCCCCTAATATCTAATCTAAACCTTCCTTCCCTTCGCTTTAATCCATTCCCCCTTGTCCTGCCATTGTCTATCCTTTTAAAAAGTTGAATCCCCTCCTGCTTATAAGCTTCCTTCAGGTACTGGAAGGCTGCAATGAGGTCCCCCTGCAGCCTTCTCTTCTCCAGGCTGAACAAGCCCAGATAGATACTGCTTGTGTTTTCAGTAGACATGATTAAAATTTGGAGGCCCTTTTCTATGTGAAATTTTGAAATTGTAATCTCAGAATAATTTTTAACCAAGACGGGACTGTGTCTTTTTGCACAAAGACATATTTTGAAATTGCTGTCTTCCCAGGGAAAGCCTTTACCTTTAGAAACAGCATTTTGTGATAGGAAAAAAAAAAGAGATATCAGGAAAGTTATAACCAGCTCTGAATATCAGTTTATTTTTCTGGCAAAGCATTCCAGCTTCATTCAGTAACAGTAATCTGTTGGCCTTCCTGTTTGCAGGAAGAGAAAAGGCAAGGCATTTCCCCAGTCATTCCTGCCTCCCTATCTTATGCCTGTGCACCCCTCCAAGTTGGTGTGTCGTGGGTGAAGGCTCCTATAATAAATACCTACAATACTTGACTATAATCATCCTGTCCAGATGTTGCCCTCAGGTCAGACTTCCCATCAAATGCTTCATCCCTCTTTTCATTATTGTAGGCCCTGGATTGGCTTTCCTCGCCTACCCACAGGTCGTCACACAGCTGCCCCTGTCCCCACTCTGGTCGATCCTCTTCTTCTCCATGCTGATGATGCTGGGTCTGGATAGTCAGGTGAGATGACCTGGGGACAATGTGGGATAAGATACTAAGGTATCTTCAGATATGATGGTGGTGTCCCCTTCTACACCTTGGGACAGTGCCAAGCAAGGTCTTTTCTTACTCTTTAAGATGATAAGGAGCTGCATGAATCAAAGCCCCCTGTGGCCCTTACCTCTGGTCTTCCCCAAGATGAGCATATACTGCAAACGTGGTGGTAGCTGACCACTACCCCATGCAACAGTCCTTGTCTTGCTGCCAATTAAAAATAAGAGTAATGACCAGCTTCCAGCAGCCCAGCAGAACCAGTCAGCCTTGTAAGACGATCGCCCCCTTCTCTGTAGGAGGAGAGGACCTTTGGAAAGCTTTTCTCTGTTCAGAACAATTTTTGGCCTTAGTGGAGTGCTGGTGCCACTGCGTGGGCACAGCATGTCCCCGTCTTGCTGGGTGACCCTGGCAGCTGAGCTCACAGGCTCTAAGTAGAGCTAGTGGGAAGTATCCCTGCCAAAATACTTTGGGACAAGGGAAAAAGGAAGAAGATGTCTTTCAAGTGATAACTGATTTGTTCTTGTAAAATGCGATTGGTTTTTTTTTCTTCCACAAAAAAAAAGTGAAGGAAGGGAAATCAGTATTGTTTCATTTCATGCTTGTGTGGTAACAGTTCATGGTCACTGTGGCTCTCTGGGTATTTTGTGAGAAGCTGAGTTTGAATACTTTGGATTACCTTACTGTGTCATAGAGCACCTCAACCAAACTGCATTTAACTGTGAGGCAATGTCAAGAACATGTGATTACTTTGGCTTACTTCCATAGGTTAGGGTACAAAGTCCCCATCTTCTCTGCTCCTGGGAGCTGGGAGGAGCACCTCTGCACAAGGTACCAGCCTCCAGCCAGACCACAGTGCCCTGACACAGTATTGACAGGCTGCACTGTGAAAAGCAGTCATGCAGCGTTTGAGTAAGGGCTCTGCCGTGGTGTGGGAATGGGGGTTTGGTGCAGTGATTTGGCATTGCTGTTGTTAACAAAACTGGCCCTGAGCAGAGCAGAAGCACCTTGGCCTGGTTTGTAGGTTAGCAGGGATGGATCCTGGCAGAAGGAAGGAGCCATGCCTTGGGAGAGGTTGGTGCCTGGGTACCCTTGCTGCAAGGGGGAAGCAGCTGGGTGCAGCAAAAGACCTCTGCCCTGCCCCCCTCAGAGCCCTCACAAAGCAAAAAGCCCTCATGGTCTCTGTATTTTTACAAGTGGTCATACTTTATTTTCTGATAATTCAGCATAAAAGTAGCTATGCAGGGCAGCAGTGAACTGCAGCATGCCTCCTTTTTGTGCGCATCAAAACCAAAGGCTCCTTCAAAAGCTTGGGCTCGGTCTGCCACCTCCCCCCTGGGCCAGCATGCTTCTTCCTTGCAGCACTGCAAAACAATGGTAAAAGACATCGATACTCTGTTGGATTACAGGTAATGTTCATAAACCAAAATTCTAATTCATCATCAGACTCCAGCCCTATTCCTGAAGTGTCATACCTGTTTCCAGGAAAATTTAATTAACCAAATCTGTTTTTCAATTATGACACACTCCTGTAAACACATGATAAAGCTCATGTCTGCATTGCCACAGACATTATTTGGTGAATAATTTCAAATAACGACTAAGAAGCTACATTTACAGACACACCACATCCCACACCCCCCCGCACACATTACTCTCCCTGGATTATTCATCCAGTACTAGTAAATAGTTTGAGACATGACAATAAGCCCTCTAAGCATTGTGTGGAATTCATTTGCTGCATTTGCTTCTGAAATACCACTTGAAATTCTCCAAGTTCCTTCTGACAGCTAGTCTCCGAGGGCGGGCAGTCTGTGGGGGGCTATCATTGCCTGGAGGAGGAGGAGGAAGGGGCAGGGAACAAAGCATCAAAAGGAAAACACGCTTTTAAAAAATCATGGCTAAATACATGTGAAGAAGCTTTCTGTCGGCATATTGGAGCTCTGATTCAATCAAACACACCATTAGCAGCAGGGCAGCTTATGCATATAGAACATGTAAGGCATGCTGCAACAAGGGCTGCAATTGCACGTGCGCTCTGAAGCATCTGGTTAAAAAGGGAAAAAAAGGAGTTGGCTTTGCTCTGTGCAGGTGAAATATCGTTTGTGGTGTTTGCAGATGTGAGCAGCTATTTTTACATTTGGGTCAGTGATCCAGCCCAGAAGGCATGGCGGGGCCATAGGGCATTTCTTGTGCCCCACAGCCCCAGGGCTGCTGGGCTGGGGGTGCCCCTTGTCGACAGCTGCAGGGGCAGTGGGAAGCTCAGGAGCCCAGCCAGCACTGGGAGGTAGGGCTGGGATCTGCGCTTGCAGCACAGCGACCAGCCCCAACCCCTTGCCGGTGGTAGGAGTGGCTCCACCCATGTCCAGTAGCTCCAACAGCGAGTCTCCTGCAGATGCAGCACAGCTACGTCTGCCTCCTTCTGCCAGGGCACTCATCTCTGCAGGGCCTGGAAGGGGACGAATGGCCTATATTGATAGACACACACCTCCTTCCCGTGCAACCACTTGCCACTCATTTGCCATAACGTTTACTCTGCCTCTGATCCAGCAGGCTTTAGCTCTTTTGCATCTAGACCTTCTTTTGTAATATGCTAATGCTTTCTTTTAACCTACCAGTTTCCAGGTCAGGCATTTTCTCCCCAAGGGAGCCAGCAGGCCTTGTGACTGCAAGCCTGTGTCTGTGTCCCATGTGAGCCTGCCTCTCACGGGTTATTCATGAGGAACCCAGCTGCCAGCAGCTAGACCCCCTCTCCTGGCTCTCTGCTGCACATTTGGCAGCTGTGGAACCATACTTCCCACAGGCCCATGGGTCCTGGTCAGGGTGCTCTGCGTGGCAGAGGAGGGAATGGCAAGCTCCTGACACTGGGAGAGAGTGGGAGGCAGGCTCACTCAGACTGGCGTGCTGCCTATGCTGACTCCCAAGTTCAGATTGTGAGACCCAGCAGCTTGTGCAAAGGTTAAGCCCCTGAAAGGGAAAAAGAGCTCAAAACAAGAGAATGGAAGTAAAATCTTTAGGAGAGAAACAATATCACAAGGCAAGGCATGAAAAAAACCAGAATATATGCTAAAAATTGTGGCCAGAGACAGTTTGTAAGAAAAAGGAAACTTCTTGGAGAGCAGACTGACATGTGCAAGCGTGTGTGTGTGTATGTGTGTGTGTCCCACCTGCATGCACAAGTGCACACCTAGGGCAAAGGTAAGATGAGGAGGTGTGACAATGACTGGATCCTCATGGCTCCTGAAAGCTTTCACTCAGGAGCCTACTTATCTTAGGGAGGCATCGAAGGTTAGCTGTGCAAAACCTGGGAAATGTGGACCCCAGGTCAGCCAGGGAGCTGCAGTCCCCAGCATCAGAAAGGTGAGTCTCCACTGAGGCCTGAGGCTGGCATGAGGCAATTCTCATTAAATGGTATGAAGGGCACTGCTTGTTTTATGGGTTAAAACAACAGTGTACTGCTTTTTGGTTCCCCACCTCATCCATTATACACCAGCTTAATATTGGTAGGAGGTAAAGAGATTTCAGCTCACTTGGTAGCACTGTTCCTCACCACAGGTCTCCCTGTCTTGCCCTCTGTGCTTTCCCTGGCTTTAGTTCCTCTTCCTGCACCAAAGGGCTGCTCGTTTTACTCCCTCCTTTTCCCTGAGGCATCTTTGCTGCTTCTCTGTTGGACATCTAGCCTCTGCCCTTGGCTGCCCCTGTCCCCCCTCTTCGAACCCTTTTTCCTCTCTTCTTTGCCTGGTGCCAGTCCACCTGGCCCTGCCCATGGCTCCAGCAGTGCCAGGACATGCATCCACATGGAAGGAATAACTTTTGACAGTAGGCTTTTTTGTCACGCCTGCTCTTCACACTGTGGTGCCAGCTCAGTCCTGACTCTTCAAGGCAATGAGCGGGGTGGGATGGGGTGAAGAGCTCACTGTCAATGAGTATAAAGGCAGCTTAACCCATGACCAAACAGCAAAAGATGCTTTAATAGCACTTGTGTCCAACATAAAAGGCTTAGCTCATTAAAAATTCAAGTTGAAGCAGTTGAGCTTTGGCACTCTGGGAATACAGGTTTCTGTGCCACATCATGTGGATACAAAACCCTGGGCCATTTGCCTTCTTGTCTCCCTATTCAAAGCTGAGTGTAAAAAAATGCCAGCACTTTCTGGAGCACTCTTCCAGGGACAGGGAGGTCCCTGACATCCAAGAGCAATGAAACCTCTTTAATTTTCATTGCACTGTCTTGTGCGTTTACTGAGGGTGACCAAGGAAACTAAGAGCTTGTCAGTATTTTTGCTAGAGGCAGGATGTGCTCACTGAGAGCTCTATGTTACCACTGGTTTCTAAGAGTAGATATAAAAGTGAATCTCACAACTTAACAAGAATTAGGAGGAAAGGTTGCGCTTCACATACATACAGTCCAACTGTCCTCATGCCACAGGGCAGAAGCAGTAGGAAAACTGATTTGAAGGTGACACTCGTGAGGACTTCCCCATGTGTTATGGTGCAGACAGCCAGGTGTCCTCAGCTCTGGAAGGACCATGTGCTGCAAGGACTGTGTGTACTGCAGCACTCAGTGTGGTGTGTGTGAAAAGGGGAAATACAGTGAAAGGGCCGGGCGGTCAGAGGTGTGCTTGTCCTGGGCACGCATGTGGGACAGGACAGTGGCTAATGCAGCTCCTTAATGAGTGTTTTAGATCACTGAGCAGTGCCGGCGCTGTTGCAATAAGCTGAGAAGAGTGCACATGGGAAAGGAAGAGCAACCGAGGTCCTGCACGTGTCCCAGCAGCAGACTCATTGCTGTGACAGAGCCTGGCAGCATCAGAGAAGAGGGCACTGGCAGGGAGGACCTTAAGACTATGCAGGAAGAAACAGGAGGCTTTCCATTTAGCTTAGCTAATTTTAGGGATTTAACCCTGGTGCTTTTTTAGCTCCCTCTATACTCAGTGGAGGGAGAGGGGCATTTTTTGGAAGATGGCTTGGGCCCTGGGAAGAAGTGCCTCCTTCTTTTCCAGTGCCTACAGAGAGCACTTAAATATATGTAAGTTTCTTAGCCTGACATCATCACATTTAACTCCAGTGTTGAAATCCTCATTGCTTTGTCTTTGGTATATACCTTTTCCTGTAGTTCTGCACCGTGGAAGGGTTCATTACAGCCCTGATGGATGAGTATCCTCATCTCCTGAGAGCCAGGAAGAAGGTCTTCATCGCAGTAGTCTGTTTCATCTCTTATCTCATTGGATTCTCCAACATCACCCAGGTACAGACAGCTGCACTTTTACCTCCATTCACAGCACCTTTCCAGCCACTACGGCATAGCACACCAGCCCTGAAAGCTTTGGGAGAAGCATCCCTGGGAGCTACACTAATGCTGGTTAAATAGGCCTGCTCATCACTGCCGCATCTCAAGTGACGTAGGATGCCTCCATAATTTTTAGCACCATCCAGTTGTCAGTCTGACTTGTGTTTTTTTTTAAGAGCTAAAGCCAACAGAGCCCAAGCTAAGGGAATGCTTAGTGCAAGGGGTTAAGAGAGCACAAAGAAGCCCAGTCTGTTGGGGGCCTGTACCTCTGGGGCTGAAGCCAAGGTTTTCATGTGTGGAGGTCAGGGCTGAAGAGTCCGGAGACCATTTGTGGAGCACTGTAGGCTCATGAGATGGCAAAGCAGCAAAGCTCCTGGGAGAGGCAGAGCAGAGTAAACTAAGTGACTCCATTGAAAACAAAGTAGGAAATCCTAGTGAATCCCTGCTTTCCACCTCACCCTTGGCCATGCCTGAACAGGCTGGTTAATTGTCTGCAAGAGCACATCAGTTTTGCTGCTGGGAGACAGACTCCAGTGGAAACATTGCAACACCGGCTCTACTGTCCAAGGAAATTAACATTATCTGCAGATGCAGATAGTAGCAACCCAAGCAGCTAACTGATATTGTCAACCATAATCTAGTTCTAAACTCCTTGACCCTGGTTTTGTTTCCTCAGGGTGGCATTTATGTCTTCAAGCTGTTTGATTACTACTCGGCCAGTGGCATGTGTCTTCTCTTTCTTGTCTTCTTTGAAACCATCTCAATTTCTTGGTGTTATGGTAAGTGCAAAAGACCTTGTTCCTTTGTTTTCTCCATGGGCACTGTGAGTTATTTCAGAAGCCTCCCACAGTGAAGCCAATGAAAACTGCAATTGAAAATAACTTTGGCTCATAACTCCAGAGAATCAGGAGCGGGAGGCTGTCATTCCACTTCTCCAGGCCACCACAAAGACCTCTGCACATACTGTCAGATACCTAGAGTCCTGCCCTCTCATCCTTCAAGAAGACACCAGGAACACAGAAACTATCACAAATCTGCTTTTGTGTCCCTATGCCCCATCCCCTCCAGACAATGTTTCTCATGCCACAGTGTCAACATCTTCTTGCTGTGGCTGTCCTGTGCTGTGTAATGAGAAGAGGTCATGACCATCATGGTGAGATGGGATTTTTATTTTTTCAATGCTCATTTCTTCTTGCAGGTGTGAACAGATTTTACAGGAACATTGAAGAAATGATTGGCTACAAACCCTGCATTTGGTGGAAGATCTGCTGGGCTTTCTTCACTCCTCTTGTCTGTCTGGTAAGAACAGAGGCCTCTTACCTACAGAAGAGGATCCAGAAGGACATCTTAGTTTGGATGGGCTGTAGGGGAACCACCATGTTTTGAACCCACTGTATGTCTGGTACAAGGTAGCTCTAGTCAGACCTGAGATGGGTAAAGTAATACAGGAGGCTCTTTCACTCTATCCGCTAGAAATCACCTGTAAGAAAAGCTCTAGGTTATTGGTTTAACTTAAAAAATGCCATCAGTTCTTCATTCTTCTTTCTGAAGTGCCAAAAGATAAGCAAAAAATTTAGTGTTTTAAAAAGCCATTGTTGGTTCTGGTGTTGGTTCTCAGCTACTCCAGCTCCAGCCTCAGCCCCTGGTAGGCTTGTCAGAGCAAAACATAGGTAAAGGTAGTACAGCTGACCGTGGAGCAATTTAGCCTTTGCTGGTTTCTGCACTTCCAGCAGACATATAGGGAATGGCATAAGAAGGCCAGTGATAGGATGATGAAGACTCCTGAGGCCAGCTGTGAGGATGCTGTTAACCTGCTTAGGAGCTGGAGGAAGGGGGAAGGGCACTGCTTGTTTGAGGAATCTGGTGAAGAAGGAAATAAGAGGTATTCCAGTTTCAGCTTTTTAAGGAGCTGTTAGGTTGCTCTAAGACTCTTGGGAACTAAGAGGACAGTGAAGGAAAGAATGGATGGATGGATGGACCCTGATTTTGCATGCCTTCACCTGAGATGGCTGGTGTTCTTTTCCCAGGGTGTGTTCTTCTTCAGCGTGGTGGAAATGACTCCTCTGACACTGGGAAAATACATCTACCCTGCATGGGGACAAGGCATTGGCTGGCTTATGGCTCTGTCTTCCATGGTACTGATTCCAGGATACATGCTGTACTGTTTCTTCACCTCAACAGGCACTCTCCGGCAGGTATGAACATCTGCACTGCTCCTCTTTTGCTCTCTGCTTAGAGTAAACCCCCCACTGAGCTCAATCTAAGGGGAACCAAGCAGACTCTGCTCTGACAAAGACAGAGTTCTTCAGGTCGGTGCTGCAGGAGCTCTGTGCACCCTGACCCCCAGGAGGGCTCAAATCACCCCCAGCACACAGAATGGTCTCCAGTGACATGGGCTTGATGGAGAGGAGAGGACTTACTAGCAAAACTGAGCAGCAACATGTCTAAATGACTGGGAGTACTGCCTGGGCAGCACGTGGCTGTGTCTGGCCAAGCTGGTAGCCCTTCAGGTAGTCTCTCCTTAGGTCAGTCCGTTGTCCCTCATTGAGCTTTATGTTGTCAGCATGACAAAAGGGGAACCCTCTTTTGCTGTGTATCTCTTTGGTGCAGGGAAGTGGAGCTCTGGAAGAGATTGGGAAGAAATCTTTGAGGTTTCTTGACCCAGAGAAATCCCAATTCTCATCAATCCCTGGCTATAAGCATGGTTACCTGGCATCTTTCAGCAGAGAGATCAGCATCCTCCAAACATGAAGCCTGACATATCTCAGGGCTAGGACCTGCTAGTGGCAAACCTGTGCAGCAGTAATTTGCCATGTGCTTTGTAAAGGACACTGAGTGGATGAGGGGTTAAGAAGCAATGCAGACGTTTATGCAGGACCCACAACTCTGATCTTGTTTAAAACCTTTTTTGAATTGGAGCAGGGGCTTACATAGCAGTGAATCATGAGTCTCTGTTTGTCATACCTAGTAATTGCTGTTAAGATTTTATTTACAGTGTTGTCATTCAGCCTAGAGAGCACTGTGCACAAAGTCCCTGGCTTGATGCTGCTGCAAGCCACAGATGTAAGGAGTCATCACAGGAGAGGTGATTTATGGCTTTCCCAGCCCAGCTGCAACAGCAACCAGATGCCTTCTAAATCTCATGAGTTTACTTCATGGATACTGCATTTTGAACAATGCTTAATTCAGAAATGTTTTGGCTGGAATTGCTAGACTGAGGTCAGCTTTGGGCTCTCTTACCCCTGAGGTCAAGTTGCAGGTGAATTTGACTTTCCTCCCTCACAGTTCTCCATTTGGATTGGCTCTGGTGGGGAAACTGTGTGAGTTTGGTGTCTCAGAACTGCTTTCAGTCTCTGTTCTCTCCACTGAGGTCAAGTTTAAATTCTTGCTATTTTGTCTGGAAGGACAGCAGCAGTTCCAATAATAGGTCCTTTCTCAGATTTGGGGTCCTTTCTCAGATGTTTCGGGGGCTCCTTATCCCCTCATAATATGAGCTTGACAAGAGAGAAAAAGGAAAACTGCAAATACAGATAGAGGTTCAGCCCTTTGCTTAGGCTCAATCCCCTTTCCCCTGGGGCTGGTGAAAGCACATCCTGGCATCCAGGGCAGCTCGCGAGCATGTTTCCACCCATCCCCCAGCGCCTCATGCAATCCAGTGGCACCAGGCAATAACGTGAGTGGCTGCTGTAAACCCTCTCCATCCCACTCTTCCTCTAATTCAGGGGGACCCAGACCTCCTCCCCATCCTTTATAGACCCAGGAGTGCACAGCAGATGGCAGCGGGAAGAAAGTAGGCTTGTGTGTGCGTGTGTGTGTGTGTGTGTGTCCATGTCAGAGAGACAGAGAGAATTTTTGGCCTCTTATATGCACAGATCCTGGATTAGTTTGTCATAGAGCTGGAGCTGGAGGGAAATTAGATGCCAATGCTGAATTAAGTGGTTTTGACAGACAGGAAAGATTACAAGCCATTTTGATCCTACTAGTGAATGTGAAGAGGAGAAGAAAAAAAAAAAACCAAAGCAGCCTGTGAATGGCAGCAGCAGCTCAGTGAGAATTCCAAGGACTTCACCCAGAAACAGCCACTTCAGCTGTACTGGAGAGTAGGAGCTCGTTTCCCTTTGGTGGAAAGAACTTCTTCCTAACTTAGCAGTGTCTGTTCTGGCCAGGCTCTACCTTCTCTGCTGCAGCTTACAGTGCTGGGCCCTCCCTGACAGGCAGAGGCGATTCATTCTTCTTCCTCACTCCTGATGCTCAGTCCACAGTCCTCTAGTAATAACATGCCCGTCCATATTTTCCTGGGTTCCTGCTTCACTTGGCTTTTCAGTTTTCATTCAGCCAGCTCAGGGTGACAGGGATCACTGCTAGTGCAGAGGTGAACTGCTCTGGTCTGCATCAGCGACACAGGCCATAGCCCTGACAGCCCACTCTAGCTGGCTAGCGCTGCTCTGTAACCAACCCTAGTTGAGAAATTGTGGAAACTGGGAAAACAGGTCTGCTGGGAAGCCAGTGACATCACAGCTGTCAGTCCCCTTTGCAGCTGGTACCGCCTGGTATCAGTTTGCCTGTGCTGTAAGGGCGATGCGGGTACTTCAGGTAACAGGAGGAGCTGCTGTGCTGCAGAGGCTCTCCGTGAATGGTGCTGGGGGAGGAATTCCTGCCGCATGAACCCTCTATCTAGGGACATCTCTGAGGCTTGGGGAGATGGGTCCCAACTGTCAGCCACTGCCATGCCCCGGCTGCCCCACTGCTGCCGCCCCCCTGGCTAACACACTCTCTCCCTTCATTCCTGGGCAGCGCTTGCAGCAAATGACACAGCCCAAACCAGAGGTGCACACTCAGAACAACGGCCTCCAGCCGAAGACATCCTTGAACGGGAGGGTCTCAGATGCTGCCGTCTAGGAGGAGAGCCTGGACCTCCCCACCCTGCCCTGTAGCTGCTCACGCCACGTTGTCCCTCGAGCTCCTCCGGCACAGCTCGCTGTCCCCGGCTCCGTGGTGGCTTTTGCTTGTCGAAGAGAGGACCTGGCAGAGGAACCCTCTTGCGACTCTTCCTCACAGCCCAAATTACCAAGGCTCTCCATGAGCTGCCACCAGGATGTTGTGTGGTGACCATCCTCATCCTGCAACATCCTGGTCCAGGCTCTCAGGGAGGAGCAGCCAGTGGCCAGGTCTTCCTCCTCCCAATGAGAGGTGATGTTTCTAGAGAGCTTAGACTGATCTTTGACCACTTCTCTGTTCTTCTTGCCTTGCTAGGTGAATCTGCACAGAGCATCCCATAGCACAGAGCCGTGCTGTCACCCCAGAGATCCAGCTGACACCAGGTTTGAACCCCAGACGTTTGTTGATTGATCTAGTATAAACCAACACTAGCAAACACATGACTGGAGGGAATGTGGCAGAATGAGGGATTCCCATCAAGAGTCCAGCATGCTGGTAGTTGTAGGACGTCACCCCAAAACTGGAGAAGAGCATCAGGACAGCATGTGCTGCTCAGAGGCGCTCTGTTTCAGCCCTGCACGCTCCCCAGCTGTTTTAACTGCATCAGGGCTAGCACAGTGAGCAAGAGCCTGGCACAGTAGGCAGCCTTTTCCTCCTGGGGCATCCTGCCCTCTGCAGCTGTGCGCAGTAGCCTCCCTGGCCCTAAAATGCAGTTAAGGGCGTAAGTGGAGTGCTCTTTGCTAGAGGCTGTCCCAGTCTCCCACACTGACCATTCTGCTGCAGTCAGTTTCGTGCAGAGGCAAGAGGTTTGCCATGTGACAGGGAGACCTTCCAGCATGGTGCAAATCTCCCCCACAGCCAGATAGCCTCCCCGGCTGCATCCCCCCATGGGAGGCACTAAGATGCAGCGTCATGCCCATGGGTGGTATAGCTTGTACCTTTTTCTGGAAGTGGCAACACCTAAATCCCAGCCAGTGGAAGGCAGGAGCTCCTGGGGGAACTGGTAGGATGTAGCCACCATGCTAAACCCAGCACTGTGAACCAGTGCTGACTTCCCTCTGTGCAGCCAGCTGCTCTCACAGGCATCTCCCAGCTCTCAGAACACACATCACAGGGGGCTGTGAGCTGTTGTAGGTGGTGCTGGAGGACTGTAAAACACCTCAGAGAGGGCTGGGAAGTGTTTCAGAGCAGTCCTAAAGCAGCAGCATTATTTCTTGGTTATAGAACCTTTGAGAAAGGAGGTGGCTCATCATAGCACCACGTGCAGGTGTGGCAGTGATGCCAGTGACAACCTCCCAGTGACCCCATGGGGAGATACCCATGTACTCGGAGTATCTGATGAGCACCCATCATAGATGTGCACACATAAGGTGACTTAGTGCAAATTAGTCTCTCCCCTCCCTTGGCACTGTGACAGCATCACCAGGTCTGCTTGAGCTCCCAGGTTCAGCTCAGAATCAACAAAGTTAAAAAAAAAAAAAAAGAGGTATGTGCTACTCACGCTTCCTACCAAAGAGTCTGGTCTCACAGGTGACCTGCTGAAGACCCCAGGGGTCCCACTGCAGGTGCCAGCTGAGCGATGAGTCTTTGCACAATTGCCCTGCATTCTGGTATGAGCTGTGAAATGATGTGGATTGGCCTCATGCTGCCCATCTCTGGAACCAGCAAGTGCGTGGTGGTGCCAACCCACTCTTCTGCTGGTCTCTGAGCCAGAGGATCTGTAGCATAAAGAGCAAAGAAGTCGTCTAGTTAAAGCTGAAGTTGGTCACCTTTGAGGCTGGGTCCTCTGCCAGGTCGCCAACGCATCTCAGTTGACGTTGCCCTAGATGTGTAACCAATTTGTGTCCCTACCACAGGGCACGTTGTGTGTCCTGGCTCTTCGTGACTGCAGCTGCCAGGCCTTGACTGCGTGTCTTGCCATTGCCAGTGACACCATCACACCCTGTCCTGCATCTAGTCATGAGGGTGTTTACATCAAAAAAATCTGCAGCTGCTAAATAGACATGAGGAAATACTGAATTTACAGGCTTGTTCTTGTAAAGCTGAAAGCCAGACACTGAAAGCTGCAGTCATAGTTCATCACAATTTATCTCAGCCAGTCACAGATGCATCACCCTTCCCTGTCCTGTAATTGCATGTGTTAATATAGCTGAAATTTTCTATCCCACCTATTTTTATAAACTAGGGGTTAAATAAAAGAACTCCTTACATACATGAATGTCCTTTGAGAGGGACATCTGTGTTGAAAGGAGATGTTAACCTCTGATCTTTGCAGCGATGACCTGCTTTTCCCTGTGCATCCAGGTCACGTAACCTCCTTCCCCTTAAATGCAGACTGAGGGTTGCACAGGTGGGTGACAGGCAAGGGCGTCAATTCTTGAGCAAGGCCCTAAAACCATGGATGGCCCCAGTTTTTCCAGCTTTATTGGGGCAGCTAAGGTCTGCGGTAGAACACATCAGTGTCAGTGGTCTTTTTAGAAACTCTCGGCCAAAAATCTGGGTTTCTGGGAGAGCTGTTGTACCATCTGGGTTGTTTCTTCAAGGCAGTGGAGAAGGAAGAGTCCAGAAAACAAAGTCCCTTCCCTGGTGGCTGAGGAAATCCCTAAATCTCCAGTTCTTTCTTGCTGGGATTTTAGTCCGAGCATCTCTCTGATGTGTGGCCTTGTGTGTGGCAGGTGCAGAACACCACTCCAGGTGTAGCAGCAGGGCCCGTCACGCACATGAACCACTTGTGGAATAAAAAATTTCAGCTATCTTAGCGCTTGCAATCACAGGACAGGGAAGGGTGACACGTCTGTGACTGGCTGAGATTAATCGTGATGAACTATGATTGCAGCTTTCAGTGTCTGGTGTTCAGCTTTGCAAGTTTGAGGACATTTAACCATTTGTTCAGTTTCCTGCCTGTGACCTTCTTGTTTGCCCCCCGTCCTGCCCTGATCCTTTTTGTTCTCTTGCCTCGTTTCTTCCCCACTATCATCCATCTAGTGGGAATCATCTACCTCAGCTTGCTGCTTCTGGCTTTTTCGCTTCCGCTGTTGTCAAATCACAGCTCCCCACCTCTGACTTCTCTTTTCTATTGTTCCTCATTTCCATCCATCTCTGTTCTCTCCAGCCTCACTGCCCAGCTTCCCTCACGTGCTCGCCTTCCAGCCTCACTACTTATCCCTGCGTGCCCGTGGCTCACTGCAAGCATGCTCGCCCCTTCTGCCTGCTGAATGCTGGAGCTTGGGACCTCATGGAGCTCAGCTTTTTGCAGGATCCAGTCCCTAAGAATCAATTTCCATCCCAGTATCAAAATTCTAATGAAGTTCCTCTCTGCACCAGAAAGCGGTGTGCCAAGCAACGCGGTATTACCGGAGAGTCCCACATTCCACCAGTCTCGGCAGAGCTGAAACACTTTGTGGCCTTTCCTCTTTTTTGCACTATTTTATTTCTACTGTGAATGTCAGGGTCTGCAAAGTCTGGCTTTCGTAGCCTTGCAGGGAGGAGTTTGCCCTTAGTCAAGCTCTGACTGACTGATCCCCTTCTCCAGCAGTTCAAGCTCACCCCATTCTTAGAGCTAGAAGAGCCTTCCCAGCTTCATCACACACAGGCTTCCCATCTAGTGAGGAGGCAGGGATGGGGATGGCCCCTCATGCTCACCCCATGCCTCAGAACCACCGCTACCTGCAGGTCTAGCAAAGCAGCCATATCTGTGCATTGATTCAGTCACTTCAGACCTCAGATACTGGGCCATGCTCAGTGCCAGTGACTCCTTTTGGGCTGTTCCCACTGTGCATCACTTCTGGCGACCACCCCTCTTTTGGCTCACTTGGCAGAAAGGATTATGTGCATGGCTGGTGGGGTGTGATGCCTCTCTCTCCCCCACACCATCCCCATGCTGCCATCCAGAAGCAGATCCCACCCTCCTGGCATCCCTGGGCTTATTTACCTTGCTCCTGCCTTCTCTCAACTCCCTCACCCTGCCCCCCAGCACCTGCTGCCTCTCCCTCCTGCCACAGGCAGCTGCTTGAAGTAATCCCCTGTGAAACCTCTTAATTCTAAGGAGCTATTTAGGGAGCTGTGCTCAAATCCCTCTGAAATCCTCTTTATCCCAAGGGCTGTGAAAAATAAAATAAATGCCATTGCCCCCACCCTCTCCTGCGGGAGTGGGGGCTGAGGGGAGCAATGGGGAAGGCAGGATGGCTTCGCCGCTGCTCAAGTGCCGCTTCCCCTGGAGACGTGGGTGCAATCCTCTCCCCCCAGGAGTGGGGAGCGCTTCCTGCTGCTGTGCTCCCAGATGTGCTCCAACAGCTGGCAGCTGGTTGTGAAACACATGCGCAACAGCCACAACATGGTACCGATGCCGTGTGGCACTGTAAGGCTTTGGCAGGCCCACTGCCATGTAGCTTGTAGTCTCTCCACTTCTCTATTAAACGGTGTGTTGGGTGCAGTTGTGCTGTGCATTGGGGGGTGCGCGTAAAGCCAGCGTCACTTGGGGTGAGCAGTCTGTCCTTGTCCCGCTCCTGTCCCCGAGGGGAGGAAGTTTCTCTTCTGCTTGGGGCACCCTGGTTGCATTTGGTGGTGATGATCAAAGCGGGGGAGGTCTGTGCCAGTGAGGGGCATGGCCACTGTGGTTTTGTCTGTATCGAAGCCAGTCACCCCATGGGTAGGAAGAAAACTCCTCAAAACCCTGCACCCTTAAGATGACATGTAGGAGCTAGCTCTTAAAAATGAGCACAAGGACCAGTCTGATCATTACACCCCTTCAAAGCCCTTGGCGAGGCGAGAGAGGAGATGTCAGGGGAGGGCTGAAAGATGGGGGCTTCTGTGAGGGCTGGTTACCACCTCCCATCTTGGCCACTGAGGCAGCCCTTGGGTCACTCCCATCACTCATTCTCTCCTCTGTTTTGCATCCTCCTGCTCTCCTGTCTCGCCCTCTCTGGATGGAGAGAGGCCTATCTGCCTGTCCAGGCTCTTCTCCTCTCCTCAGCCCTGCTTGGTACCGGTGACCCCTGAGCTGGACCAGTGTGCCCGTGGCTGGGCCAGGGGATGACCAAGGTGGGCAGGCTGGCAGCGGGCAGCAAGGCAGACTCTGCACAGAGGCTGGGATGCCAACCCCTCCTCACTCACCCAGCTACCTCTGCAGGGCCTGTGCCTCCTTCCTTCCCAGGAGCTCCCCATGCCCCCGTTAGCAGCCACTCTGCACAGTACAGGCAGCCAGCACTGTTTCACTGGCACCTAACAGGGCCGTCAGGTGCTTTCCTCTGCCCAGCTGGCAGGCAGCCCTCCGTAGCCCCAAAGGAGGGGTGCAAGGGTGCCGTGAGAGCAAAATCCAGAGCGCTGTACACTCCACACATTCTCAGAGGCTTTCCTCTGCTTTCTGCGCCTGTAATCGTATGTTAAAGTGGTTGGAGGTCCCCGCAGGTGTCAGAACCTCAGAGCTGTATAGTCTTCAGGGGTTTTTCATCCCCATCAGGAGCAATCCCCAGTCCTCCCTCCAGCGTGTTGTGCCGGGTGCCCTATGTAGCATAAGTCCCCATTTGTCCCCTCCTGTGCCTCAGTGGTGCGTGTGGGGAGGGCTGCCTGTGGGGCTGCGGGCACTACCCCTGGCTTTAGGGCTTGCCCTGGCACATTGGAGGGGCTAGGACCCGAGTGCAGCTCTCAGACACTGCATAAAGGGTGCTGAGCCCCGGGGCCATCACACCTTGGGGACCAGCAGGGGATGGGGGTGGCATCCTGGTGTCCCCACCACAGCACTGGCTAAGGCAGCATCGCTGAGTGCAGCGGGACTTCTGCCAAGCTCCCGTCTATCATCCCTGCAGTGCTGTCAGCCGGGAAGTGTCTGTGTCTGGAGATGCTCGGGAGAGGTTAGTGCTCCTCACGCCGATACCTGACGGCCGTGACGCTGATGGAGATGCCACTTGACAGCCCAGCATGATGCTGCTGCGCTGCCAATAAAGCAGCACCAGCTTTCATTGGGTTCCTGGGGAGCAATCCCAGCCTCCAGCTCACTGCAGCCTGGCCACAGGGGTAAAACCACAGCCTTTTGGGGGATGGCATGTGTCCCTGCCAAGGCCCCTGCGGACCAACAGCCCTCACCCCTAGGGCTGCAGGCCTGTGCAGAGCAGTCAAAGTGGGGCTCAGTCCTGTTTCATAGCAGCTTTCTCAAAGGCCTCTGGGGGACTCCAGGTGTTTTTGCTTCCAGACAAGAGAACCCAACCCAGCAGAAGGTGTCTGAATTACTGGTGCAATGATAGCAGGGAGGCACCAGCCTCAGAAGGTCCCATAGCCACAGCATGGGGCAAGTAACCTGCCTGGGAGCACTCCTGCCCTGACATCGCATCTCCTGTGAGCCCAGGACTGCCCTGGGCAGAGCTGCTTGGCTGGTTGTTCTCTCTTTGGAGGCTGCATGGCTCAGAGGAGGCTCTCAGCCTGTTCGCATTGCATTGTGCTGACACAAACACCCCTGCACCCACAAGTTTCCTGCTGCGCCAGCTTCAGACAAATGCTGCCACGTGTTTGTCCAGATAACACAGTTCTTTGGTGTAAGCTCAGCCTTGCCATCAGCCTAAAGAGAGCAGCCTCCTTCTGCTTAGTGGCTCTGAAGCTGTGAATGCAGTCCGGGAGAGGCAACAGCCCTGGAGTTGTCCCTGAGGGGCGATGGGCAGGACATGGGGGGCACCTGGGCCTCAGCAGGCAGGCAGTGCTGCCTCCTGCCCTGCTCCCTGCTCATCCCCAAAGAGCCCATGTGCCTTTCGGCCACAGCTCACCCTTATCCACACAGCTGAGCCCAGCCAACCATCACCCCTTCACCCATGCATCCCCTTTTGGCACATGCTGGTGCCAGTGGACATGTCTGTAAAAATAACTTCCTGGTGGAGTTGAGAGATGAAGATGAGCACTCTTGGAGGGAAGGGGCACAGCAACCCCCTCTGCCCCTCCTCACAGCTCCCCAACGCCCCAGCCAAGCAGCCACAGCAGGCTGCCACCTGCCCAGCCCTGTGGTGCCAACGCTTTGAGGCACGTTTGAAGCACATTTGGTCCTGCAAGAGGGAGAGAAAGAGAGCTGTCCCCTCTGTCCCCTCTCAGCGCTTACTGCAAATGAAAGGATTAGGAATTATAATCCAAGATTCTTATTTTAAAGCGGCTTTCAAGCTCTGTGAGGGGAACTTCAGCATGACGCTCCATGGGGAGCTGGGTGACAGCAGCTGTCACAGCCCCAGCTACTGCAGGTGCTGGGGCAGGGGAAGCTCAGCGGTGCACCCGGGCTCTGGGAGCAGCTGCGTGGGGTGATGCTTTGGCATGGGGGATGTGTGTCGCTTTGTAGCCCTGGTAGAGGGACTGTCCCATGGCTGGGAACCTGCCTTGTCACTGCAGAGCATGTCGGAGTGCTGGGGAGGTGCTGCCGTCAGGCACAGCCAATGGACTTTCAGGGGCTTCTAGATGCTTTGAGATCTGAAAAGAAAGAGAGGGATCTTTCTTTGGGGGTGATGGGCAAGGGTTCATTAGCCATCACCATTTCAGTGGGAGTGTGCTGGGTGGGCAGCACAGCCATGGTCAGAGTTTTGCAGCAGCACTGCACCCCAACAGCATCCCAGCCACTACCCAGTAGGGTGCCACATGCACCCAGACCCTCTGGGGTCCCTTCCGTCACCAGCAGCATCACAGTCCCCTGGGACAGCCCCCTCAGCAGTGGGGACTCCTCTGCAAGACAGAACCCTGGGGTCTGAGAGAGACTGGCTGCTGCTGGAGCCTCACGGCAGCATCTGCCCCTGGGGCACCAAGTGCCAAACTGCACAAGCCCGAAGTGTCCTGTGGCCCTGTGGGAAGCTTCTGTCCCTCACCACCAGCAGCATCTGCCCTGGCAAGGCAACGTGATCTTCCTTCCTTTGCAGTTTTCCCCCCTGCTCCTTCCTCACACTGCATTCATGGCAGACCTCTGTGAGGTGTTGGCACACTGCTGGGTTTTTCACCGGCATCTCTGCCGTCTTTCCCTCTGCTAATTATTACAGCAGTGCAAGCTGACAGATGGCCAGGGTTTTATCTTTGAACAAGCTATTTAATAAGGGCTTCTGCTTTTCCCTTGCACATTTCTGCCCTGGCCACTCATCCTGGGCTGCTGGTTGGGTTGTGCTTTTTACTGGGGATGCCAGAAGATGTAAGCTGAGGCTGGAGGCTGAGGTCAGATCCCAGGGGACAGGATTTTTTCCTTTCCCTGTAGAAAGAGAAGATAATTCTGCCCAGGTTCATGTGGTCCTTACTGAGGAATGCTCTCCCTCCATATAAAAAAGACGTGATAAAGAACCAGTCCCCAAAAGAGAGGTGAGAGGGACTGTGTCAAATGCTGGGTCCTATGAGGCACATCCTACACGTGCAGAAAGCCGGTGTAAGTGCTGAAAGCAGCATGCTGCCTGCTCATGTCAGCTGAAACCCAGCTCTCAGGAACCAACCTCCTGTCATGCTGCCATCAGCTGCATGGCTTCACTGCATCACATTAGGCACAAAGGAGGAAAATCCCTTCTGTAGGTAGAGGGTCACAGGCTGGGAAACAGGGATCAGCTGGCCAGGGAGCGGGGCTGCCTTGGATGCGCCAAGGAGCCATGCTGGGACATCTGATGCTGTCTGGTGACTGCTGGTCTGCCTGGGTCACCATACCTGAAAGCCACATGGCTGAAGCCTGAGCCAAATTCTCAGCAGGCCACAACGGCTGGATTCTTGTTCTCACTGGGGCAGAAGCAGCCCTTCAGCACTGGAGAGCCGAGTGGGGCAGGCGGCTCATGCACCTGGCACAGACACAGGACAGGCTCACTGCACCCTCCTGCCCTGGTGTGCCTGATGGGTGAATCAGGTTTTGGTGACTTTTCTTGCCTTTCACTTGGATAGTTACAGCAGCTGCAACACCAGCTGTCCCGGATCGCTCCTATTCCTGACAGGGCTGCTTGTCCTGGGGGGAAGAGCCCTGCTCGTAGTGTCCCAGAAGGGCTGGTGCCTGGCTAGTTGCTGTCAGAGCCTGGCTGCAAACGTCTCGCACTGTGCCTGTGTCAGGCTTGGCTGTTGTGGGCTGAGCCAGAACCACCACAGAGAGGGCTGCTCAGAATATAGAGAGTTGTGTTTTCTTACCGGGGGCACATTGTCCTCCTTCTTCTTTGCCGCCCAAACATTTTTCTCCAAGTTTTCTGTGAAATATAATTAATAACTTGTTTCAGAAAATGCTGTGAGTCATAGAATCATAGAATATAAGGATCATCCCCAGGGACCACTTCCCTGGGGAGCCTGTTAGTGCCCAACCACCCTCTCAGTAAAGAACCTCTTCCTAATATCCAACCTAATCCTCTCCTGTCTCAGCTTCATACTGTTCCTTTGGGTTCTATCACTGATCGCCAAAGAGAGGAGACCTGTGCCTGCCCCTTTGCACCCCCTCGTCAAGAATCCATAGACCATAATGAAGTCTCCTCTCAATCTCCTTTTCTCCAGGCAGAACAAGCCAAGGGACTGCAGCCTCTCCTCATAAGACTTTCTCTCCAGACCCTTTACCATTCTCATTTTCATCCTCTGGACACTCTCCAATAGTTTCAAGTCCCTTTTGTACTGTGGCACCCAAAACTGCACATGGTACTCAAGGTGAGGCCACACCAGCACAGTGTAGAGCAGGCCAATCACCTCCCTGGACTGGCTGGCAGTGCCGTGCTTGATGCACCCCAGGATACGGTTGGCCCTCCTGGCTGCCTGGGCACACTGCTGGCTTGTGTTTAATTTGCTGTCAACCAAGACCCCCAAATCCCTCTCAGCATGGCAGGCCTCCAGCATCTGATACCCCAGCCTGTAAGTGCAGCCAGGGTTGCCCTTTGCCTGGCTGACAAAGGAGGACATGCAGGCAGAATCAGGAGGCAGAAGTGTGAGGAGCCAGCTGTAGCCACGGGACTGTGGTGTGGGCGTACCAGCAGTAAGATGGAGGCTGTGGGAGGAGTGAGCACCCCTGTACCATGGGGATACACATCCTGCGGAGGACAGCCAGGGCACCTGCGGCTGCTGCCAGCACAGAGTCCTGCAGAGCTGGTCACCTTTTCAGGGCACATGACCCTGGACTGAGCCAGCTCCTTCCCATGCAAACTCGTGGCATGGCAATGGGAGGACATGGGTGGCTTTAGCACACCTCAGGTGGGCACCTGTCTGCAGTACAGTGTGGGAAGAGGCTGCCCTGTTGTGTCTGACTTAGTATTAGGCAATTCATGGGTGTAGCAGAGAGGGGTAGCGTGAGCGTAGCTCAGGGGAATCCTGGGTGTGCAGCTGGGCAAGTGGAGGCAAGGGGCAATTCCCCCTCTTGCTGACAGTGTGCGAGTCCTGTTTGATCAGCAAGTCAATGAGGAGTCACAGCATGAGGCTTCTGGGCATCTGAAATGAAGAGCTGAAAAGCACTGAGAAGCCAAGCCTATCATAATGGCAGGGAATAGGGAGGTATACGCGGAGCAGCAGGATGGGCGTATTTCACTTGCAGTGTTTCTGCTGCTACAGCCTTGGCCCTACCGTCCTGTGGAGGAAGATCCTTC
Source organism: Zapornia atra (assembly GCA_013400835.1). Lineage (NCBI taxonomy): Eukaryota > Metazoa > Chordata > Aves > Gruiformes > Rallidae > Zapornia > Zapornia atra. The sequence continues at coordinate 91,288 of VZTU01002992.1, read as the reverse complement.
TTTATCCCCTTCCAGTCCCTGTTGTTTCACTTTTTTTTAATGAACTTAATATTGCTTGGGAGACCCCACACTTCATGAGGGGGAAAGCTTAGCAAGACTCTTGTTTTCAAGAAGTCTGATGACTGTCCCATGCTGCCAGCCCCCAGGGCTTGAGCATGGGTGTTGCATAAAGTAAGACCCTACTGTACATGCTTGAGAGCAATCCCACCTCGTGGATGGTATGGATTAAGGCAGAAAACACAGCTCCTCAGCCAGCTTTTAACCTCAGTTGCACTCATTAGCTGCAGGAAAGATGTTCCAAGACCCATCAAGTGTGACCGAACTCCTGAACTGGTTAAATCCCACAGCCCATCCCACCAGTCATCCTCATCCTCGAGGCTTAGGTCAGGCAGGACTATGGGCCTGACTCTGGGTTGCTAGACTCAGGATCTGGGCAGTGACTTTACAGAAGGACATCCTCTCCCCAGCAGCTGGCAGTGACCTCTATCTGTGGGGAATGACGGAACCCAACTTTGAGATCAGCTGTTCCCCAGGTACCCCTGAAGGACCAGCACAGCCCTTCCAGAGTCCCCCAGAGAAGATGGAAAGAGGTCTACTGTGCCCCGCACACAACAGTGACGCTGGAGGCACCATCCCCTGGCTGCCTGTGACACGGCAGCTTTGGGTTTGGCGGTGACCTTGCTGCCACTGCACTGTTCCCAAGGGCTCCTCCGCTCCTTGCGCTGGCCTTGGAATGGGTATCTGATCCCAAGGACAACACCTGCCAAGCGGGAGTCAGCAGGCTGCGTAGTGCTGTGTTCAGCAGCACGTCTTGCTTTCTGCATCTTGCTCGACAGGGGGTGGGTTGCACCCCCTTACGGCAAAGCACTTGAGGCATGTGCTAAATTTAAAGTCCATCGGAAAAGTTTCAGAGGAAAATTGCATCCCAAAATTCTCTGTGGAGAAGAGTGGCGTATTTTGATTAGCTCTGAGCTCACTAAATAGATGTTATTGCACGTTATGTACCCTGTATAGGTCTAACATGCAATGTCACAGCTATGGTATGTGCTTTTTTGATTGTAACCTCTTTGTACCAGCACTACCTGTATGTATCTGCATCGTATCTGTCCCAAAGGGACTTGCCATCTTCCAGTTCATACCGGTGTCTGCACATCAGAGCAAGTTAGGAGTATTTCACATATAGACAATCTGGTTTTATTGCTTTAATCTTTACAGCCAGGTATGTGATCTAAACACTGGGCAGAAAATTTTCCAATGATCTTCTGTTTCAAAACATCTTAGAAAATGACTGGGATGGGCTGATTTATATCTGTGGCACACACAAACATAAACGTAAGCCTCCGAATCCCTGGGAAATTTCCTGCCTGTGTCTCAGGGGGATTTCTGTCCTCCCAAGTATTTCACCGTGGGCCCAGGGATCTAAGTGATTCTTTGAAGCCAGCAAGGAACTTGCAACCTACAGAGAGGTGGTTTTTAGCAGGTACAACCTCACCCCAGCGTCTGACTCAGCTGCAGAGACAGGCTACCTTCCCCCATCTGCTGCAGAGGAGAGCTTGCTTCGCCTGCACGTGTTTGTCTCTGATCAACTCTCATCCCCGCGCATTACTTGGTAAAGGTCACCTTCATTAACCTTGGAGTTATGTTTTGTGTAAATATGCATGTATGTCTGATTTGCATGGGAAATGTCACTGTCCTTACGTGTCTCCTATCCAAATGTTAACCCAGCCTGAGCCCACATAGCTGCTGAGACGCGGTAACTGCAGCTGGCACAGCTGTCCTGCTCAGGCAGCGTGTGGCTGCGTCTGACGCTGTTTCTGCGTGGCACACTCCACAGAGGTGCCTGCATGTTCTCTGCCATAGAGCCCTGCACGCTGCCAGGTGCTGTGGGTATGCACATGCAGCCTCTGCTGATGTCCCTGGGTGCCAGAGCTTCTCTGTGGTGTCCAACGCAGGCACTGGCACGCGTGGCTCGTGAGGTCGCTCTCTGTGCCACAGCATCCTGGTGCAGCACCGGGCACCTTGGACAGGCATGTAGGCCTCCCATCCCAGGGGCGCAGAGCCACACAGGCGTGAGCAGGAGGTTTGGGGCTGGCTCTGCTGCGTGCCAGCCAGATGGAAAGGAAGGAGCTGCAGCATGGAAGGGCTTTGCCTTCTCCCCCCCTTCCCAATTTTCCTCTCTGCCTCACTGCAGGGGTGACTCTCTCACTGAGTTGCCTTCCCTTGGACAAGATTATTTCTTCCTGGTTTCCTCTGGCTCAGATCCTCAGTGAGCCCAAGCCTCAAGCTAGCTCCTGCTGCATTCAATGAAAGATTGGGAGTGGGTGCAGTGGGCTGCCCCGAGGCCTGCCGAGGGCAGGATGCTGAGCACCCCTCCGGAGCACAGCCCTGATGTGCCGCCCGTGTGCCCGCGCATACCACCAGAGCCCAGGGACATTGGGGAAGGGGGGCTGAGGCAAAGAAGACATTAGCACACAAGTGACATATCTCAATATAATTTCTAAAACTCTATTAATTGAACAGATAAAATACCTCTGATCTATTTTTGTTATTTTGTTACAAAATATTAGCCATTTGGACTCTTTGCTAGGTGTGACCACACCACTTTTCCCCAAGGAAGCTTTTCTCGGTGATATTTACAGCAAGGAAACAGGTACAGACAGACAGGTGCTTTCAAAAGCCTACACACAGGTAACACTTCTCTTGTTAAGTTTTTTAAAAAGACACATTCAGATGGGGTTGTGATTAGTGTTGAAGAGCTGGGTGACTTCAAAGCTGCTGTCCCGGGCACAGCTGTGAAAGAGTGAGCAGGATGAGGACAGCTCTAGCTCACGAAACAATGCCGGCAGTCCCTGGAGCCCACACTAGCACAGTGAGGTGGGTGGTGGAGCAGGAGATGGGGGAGCTTGCTGAGCAACTCGCATTTCAAAGCGGAGACTCTGCCAGGCAGCAGCTTCCTTGATTTAGAGCTCAGATTTGTTTTGGAAACCTCACAAACACATGCAGGTAGTTGCAGGTTGAGCCTTCTGAAAAACATGTTAACAAAAGTCAAACTCGTACAGCTCAGAGGCCCACAGATGCTGCCACATCTAGTGGTACTTTTTTGTGAAGAAATTCAGGTTGTGGACCATGCCCACATCTTTTATCTACAGGGAGGAGAGAGAACATGAACAGTGGGATGCTTTGAAGGTCTTGCAGAAAGCACTAAGTGCTGCTACCACAGTGGCCCAGATTATGGCATTAAAAGTACTACAGCAGAGGACAAACACTGCATCAAACCCAAATAGTCTGCACTAAGCTTGATTCTCCTCTCACAATTTTCCAACCCTTTGCTACTGGTGTAAACAGACGAATTTCACTGGCCCTGCACCAGCACAAGTGAGGATCAGGGCAGAGCCTGACAGTGTATGTAAAGTAGCTCTGCAGACCTCCCAACACCTTGCTCTCTTCCACCTTCCAGCAGAGCCACCTTTGTGTTTAGCCACCGAGTACCTGACACACACTGCAGAACGCTCTTTGCTGGGTCTTCTCTTTTCCTCACCTGCCACACCCCCCCTCCTTTTATTTTTTAATATAGAAGGATATGAATTTGGCAGCAAAAAGCCATTGGTTCATTTGGGTCAATCCAATCTGAGCAGCAACCTCCTGCCTGATCCCACCACCTGAGAGATTGTGCTACGTTCACAATCAGAATCGCTGCTGTCAAGAGCTGGTGATTTTTCTTTGGGCCGGCCCCTCCAGGTGGTGCACATTTTGTCCTTCATTAGGTTGTCACCGACATGCTCCTTCTAGCCTGCACCCTGCCAACGATCAGTCTGTGCACAGGGGTGTCTATTCGCAGTACTACAGCTACACTGAGTCCATGTGTCTTGCTTGTGTGAGGGAGGGCTGTGGGAGCAGACAGTACAATAGATCAGATGAGGTGCAGACATGCTTTAAAGTGCTTCTCATCCCCCGAGACCAACCTTCAAAGGAAAAAAAATATTCTTCTTTTGAAGTGAAGTCCGAAGGGTTCAGCTACACAGTAGAATTTAGAATAACCAACCTGTTCCACAACAACCTGGAATAGATGGTTTGGTGTCTCTCTAGATAAACCTGACAGAAGACGTAGCCGGAAGGCTAGAAGACAGCAAGGGTTATCTATGTTTGCTTCTCAGTCCAGAGCTCCAGGCGGCAGTAGCCTTTGCAGGGTCAGGGGAATGGAGCCAGCTCTCTCTGAGAGACTGCTGTGCCTCAGCTCCTCAGTTAGCTTGCTTCCATCCTTCACCCAGCATGAAGAAGGGAGTCTCGTGGAAGCTTCCTTACTTCTTTATGTTCTTGTAGCCCTCCCAATCAATTATTAAAGCAGCAAAACTCTCTTGTAGGAACCTCATAGACACTGTCATAAATATTTTATCTAAAAATTATTTCATCAAGTACCTTGAGGTTTTTGTTGTTGTCACTTCGTGTTAAGTGTCAAGTAAAATCTAATTTATTTATTTTAACACACACTGAGACCTTCAGTGTCTCACTGCACTCTGGGAAAAACCACCCAAGTGCTGCCATTCCTCTCAGACAGCAAAGTAACTGCTGAGAAGGGAGGGCAGTGACAGTGCCACCAGGTACCACCCCCTTCGCCGCAGCAGTAAGATAAAACAGCAGCCATGTGCTACACTGACCAGACAATGGCAGATGCCACATACATGCTTTCCCAGGAAGCTAGGGGCAGGTAGGATGAGATCCCAGCAGCAGCAGATCAGGCCAGCTGTGCCTCACAGCTGGCTGGAGGACGAAGGGCTGAGCCCTCACTGGAGGTGATAACCTCTCCTTGGGCCCAGCTTTGAGTGGAGTGTCCTCATTGCCCTCAGGGGCTGTCTGGAATCTCTGCTCCAGAGGGAGACTGGGCTTCTGTTCAGGATTTTCTTACAATCTTTTCTGTCTTCTGCTTCCACAGCTTTCCCAGAGGCTGTGCCTGCTGGTCAGTACATCTCCTATTGCATGTAAAAGCGACCGCCTCGTGCCCTGCCCCAGCCAGCTGAGCAAACAACAGACCTGCTGGCACACCTGGGGACTTGGGTCAGGCTGAGAAATAAGGGGACCTGGAAGTGAGGAGACTCCTGCCCTGGAGGGATTCACCATGCCCCAGCCAGCTCCCCTAACTCCAGCTGGGCTTTTGCCCATGCCAAACATGTGAACTCTTCCATTGGAACCTTTCAGCAGACACCCAAGGAGCACTGAGGGGAGCCGCTAGTCCTGATGCACTCTGGTTTTTGTCACTCACAAAGCCCCAGACCAGCGCACTGACACTGTCCCTAAGGAAACTCCCATGTGGCTTTTGCCCCATGAGGTAAAAAGTACCCTGCATCTGCCTTCATCGCTGCTCCTTCCCTGACATTTTGCACATCCCCGCCACTGCCAGCAACTCCTGCCACTCCTCACCCACCAGCTGTGCCATCAGCTCATGTCTCAGCCTTGCTTAGGAAGGAAGAGCATTTCTTTCTTTCCCTCTTAAAATAAAATAAAGGCCCTAAAAGGCATCCTGTCCTATTTTAAAATCCTGAAGTTGATCTTCTTAAGCCTCGAAGGGAGATAGAGTGAGTGAGCGAGACCAAAGCCTTTAAGCTAATTAATACCTTCCCCTCCCTACTGCTCAAAGAGATTTTTTTTTCTAAAAATACATCCATAGCCCATTTTTAATGACGTCTTCCTTCACATCAATGTCCCCAATAAAGCAGAGGAGCTGAGCTGTCATCTCTATCTCAGGATCTTCCCCTCCCCTCACTTTGAAGCTGAGACAGAAAGGGAGAGAGGGGAAGTCTTTGAGTCTGGTATCTGGGCAGCTGTCCTACAGGAAGGGCTGACAGAGGCAAGAGTATAGCCAGGCAAGAGATACAGATAGGACCTCACATCAGTGGTCTCCAAAAAGCCCCTTCCTTCTAACACAGGAGGAAGAGCCCAAGTACAGGGACCATCCACCTCAGATGGTGAACGTTAACACTCGACACTGCTTTCAGAATACAAAAAAAGAAGGTGGGCAGGAAACACAAAACCAGCGAGAAGGAGGACAGCAGAGGTGGGTCTGTTTTATGCTAGAGAAGACAATCTTCATGTGTGTGTGTATGTTGAGGTGGGAGGGCACCTCCTTGTGCCATCTCTTTGGAAAAGTACTCATCCATTCCAGGAAGATCCCTGGGCTTAATCCCTCCCTTCTGCTCCCTCAGAACTGCTTGGTGTTTCCATTAGTAAGCATGCGCCATACATATGCTACCATACAGGTGTATTTACATGTGATGAGGTCTGCTAGGTCTCAGCAGAGGTCTCTGGTACAATGCTCCAATATAACAACGGAAAGAGTTTTGGTGTTCAGAATGAGGCCATCTTTGTGTTGTACTGCAGCTCAGGACAGCATCTCCTCCACTCAAGCTATCCTTTGCTCGTGCACTCCCTCGTTTGGAAGCAGCTGCTGCAAGGAGATAGTATTTGAAGAGCGATGAGGAGAAGGCATGGCAAGAGGTACAAGTTCTCAGCTCCAGCTTAGCAGGCGGCAGCAGTGGCAGCAGGGGGAACTCCGTCCCCGAGAGTGCCCCAAGGTCGGTCCTTGGCATGGGCGAGTCCATTTCTCTCTGAGGCTGGCAAAGTTTTGGGGTGGGTACAAACCTATGACCAGGTAAATGCAAGGCAGGGAAGGAGGTTGAGGAGTAGCAAACAGAAGACACAGCGCCTATGAAGCAGCAGGTCATCAAGCCTCTCAAGGAACAGGGCAGCAAAGTGCTACACGGGGATGGCACGAGCACAGGAAGCCAGCTGGGCTGGCAGGGTGTGAGGATGTGTGAGCATGTAGAATGGCAGTTTCTATAGATGGCTCCTCACAATTAGCATCATCTTGAGGGGAGACAGGGTAACAGTTAGGTCAGTCAGCGCTTTTTTTTTGCTTTTTTTTTTTCTTCTTCTTTTACTAAAAAATAAATCACAAACTAGATCTCTGTAGGCAGAAAGGGTCCGCGGGAGGTGGTGGGGAAAGGAAGCGGGGAAGTCTGTGCTGTTTTGGTGCTGGTGGTGTGGCTACACGAGGCTGCGTGAGCCACTGGAGTACCTGCGCCTCTGAAGCAGAGAGCTGGGGGGACAATACTGATGGGGGTGGTTGTAGGGAGGTGGTGGAGGCGGGAGAGGAGGCTGATGGACCAGCTTCATGGGGGTCCCAGGGAGCCCACCACCCACACCGCGCCAGGGGGTGGAGGTGCAGGAATCGGAGGTGACGTAGCGTGTCAGAGTCTGGTTGAGGGCCGGCTCCATTCGAGCGAGGCACGGCTTGTCCAAGACAATGACTTTGACAATCTGTTGACACTGTACAAGTGTCCCTGCCGAGGCGGGGTGCGAGGGCACCAGTGCTGTCTCCAGCAGCTCCCGTGGCATGTTAAGACGTGTGCTGGGCTGCATTCCACTCTCGGGCCCCAGGGCGGAGTTGTGCTGGTACGTTTGAAGCCTGTTGTGAATTGACACCTAGTTTAGAAACAGCCAAAGAAGCATTAAATGTTACAAGACTTTTCCCATCTGCTGCCACTGGCTGCCCTGAACCCCCGCCAGCAACCCTCGCATGCATTAAACTCCCGCCCCTGCCTCAAAAAACCAGAACAGGCACACATCCCAGCTGCACGCCCCACCCCTCAGCAGAGCCCCATCATCCCCATCTAGGCCTAAGTGCCCCTGTCCTTTCCATCACGTCCAAGGCAACAGGGCTGGCGTTCCCACATGCAGTGCAACTTTGATTATCCAAATGGCACAGGGAACGCAAGTCAACTCTACGAGCGGAGGCGTCCGTGAGTCCTCACGGTAATCGACAGACCTCAAGGAAGGTCATGCCCTCGTCCCCACCAGCAAACAGGGGAGGGGAACCAGACAGCAAGGTTTCAGATAATTGAGGCTGTGCATTTCAGCAAAATGATGATAGCTGAATCTGAGATAGAGAGAGACAGAGAGACTCAAGCCTTTCCCAGCTCCCTGCCTTTCTGAGTAGGAAGGTACACCACATGACTGGCTAATCTGTTTACAAAGGAAAAAGCAGAAATCTGACATACTCTAGCAAAAGGCAGCTCCCTCTGATCCATTTGATGATTTGTCAGTGAAAGGAAATGATTTTCAAAAAAAGAAAGAAAAAAGAAAGAAAAATGCCCGTCTAGCTCATACAATGGTAAAAGAAATTCATGATGAAATGGCAGCAGATTAGATAATCTCAAAGAAATGGAAATGCTCCTCTGCTGGCAGAGTATTATTTGGGCAGCTGAAAGGGGGGGGGGGGAAGCAGGAGGTCATCAGGGTCTCCACAGAGAGATGCTGATAACAGAGGCAAAATAAGGGAGCTCACTGAGTACAGCTCGAAAAGGAAGAGCTGGCCTGGAGTGGAGGTCCTTAGTGAGGGAAGCACAGCAGGAAAATGGTGCTTCTCAAATGGTGGATGAAGTTACAGTTCCTCCTGGCAAGGACATGGGCTGATGTAGACCCCAAACCAGAGCAAAGCTACTGTCTCAAAACAGAATGTCAAGTCAAGTGACAAACCCTGAGAGGGAAACAAGTGCATGCAGATTGGCATGGCACTTCCAGCTAGGCAGGGGTGCAGATGGGACAGTGGGGGTGCCCTGATGGCCTGGCATGTTGGACAGCAGCACCAGCAAATGGAAAGGAGAAGCTGCGGAGGGGTCAAGCTCCCCACCATGCTGGAATAGGGACAAGCTGTCTATCCCTACTCAAGCATGGAGGTTGCTCAGACTCACCATACAGCAGGACATAATATTGTCCCAATATTTATTCAGGCAGTGGAATATTTTGTAGAAAAACTGGCTGTTGGGCCAGAGGTGGTAATAACATTATGGTACATGGAAGCCATTCTCCACAAGGAAACACTTCTCCCAAGGGGAACAGGAAATTGGCTGTGAAAGGCCCTTCCCTGGGAAGGAAGCAGCACCCACTTCTCCCCACAGAGAAGCTGAACTCTTCAAGTAAATACAGTATGACAAGAGGAAAGAGTTATCCTGGAAAGGGCAAATTCAGGACAATAGAGATATTCCAGACAGGGAGAGAGTAGGAAGCAGTAAATAAGATTTTCAGTGTGAAGATCACATTCTCCTGTTTCCTCACAGGCAGTGGGAGTAGGGGTGTCTGTGAAGAAACAGGCAACCCACTGGATGCTAGACATCCCTGCAAAGATAAATGTACACAGGACAGCCAAGCTCCCTACCTAGGAAGGTGAAGCTCTAGGGAAAGTCTCTAGTATACAAAGGTCATGCTTAATCCCCTTCAAGGGGGGATGGAGAGACAGAGCTGCAGAGATTGTGCAGGAAAGCTGGGCTGCGGGGAATTTGCATGTGATGCTGCATGGAGTTAGCATGTCAGGGAAGTCTTTAGTGGGGTTCTCAGTCTCCCCATAAGCAGTGGCGTGGGTTAGTCTACAGCGTTTGGGAGCTTGGTCCATGAGGGATGTTACAGTTATAAAAACGGATTGAAAATGCTTTGAAGTTTAGTTTGGATTTGAAAGTTGTATTACCCGTCCTAGCAGTAACTTTTAATTGTATCTCTGGAAATTGGTAAAATTGTCAGTCTGGCTGGGGAGGCATTGATTAAAACCTGAGAAAAGAAACAACAGAGAATGTGAGAAGAGCTGAAGTGAGAGGGAATTACTTACCTCAGCTGTTCTGCACTCTACTTACCTCCACTGTGCTGTCCGAGACCTTCTCCCCCAAATCCTTCTTGCCTTGGAAATAAAACAAAAGATCTCACTTGTGAGGTCTGTACCTCTAGTCAAGAGCTGGACCTCACACTGTGAACTGGAAAGCTAAGGGAGAAGTACAGCACCAAACAAGACTCTTGACTGCAAGAACAAATCCAGTTCCTCTTGCAACCTGGTAGCTGCTTAGCTGGTGGGGGTACACGTGCCGTTTAGGGTCCTATCCTTAGGTCCTGGTCTCACTGCCATTCTAGTGAATTGGAAGCCACTCACCTCTGCACTCATTTTTTGCTGACAGACAAGCCAAGGAATGAAAGGACACAAAGCCTTTGATACAATGAGGCTAGTCCAAAGTTTTGGTGAAGAGGCTAGGGTAAGTTGGTAGTGCTGTTACTGTGTTGCATCAGTTCAGGGAAGAAAAAGCCCGCCAGGTTCTCCAGCAGTTACCTGTGCTTCATCAGTAACGCCTGCTTGCTGGATGTTACAGCTACAGCATGGGTAGTGAGACTTTAATGGCTTTTCTAGGGTATTTGAAGAATACATCTGTTCTCATATTGCCACTACTTGCCCAAGGCTAAAGGATACAGAACCGAATGTTTCTTTTTGCAGTTATTCTCACAGGAATCAATGAGAACACATTAACAAATGTGTTGCTTGACCAAGAGAAGTTGGGTGTCCCATTACCTGTTGGAGAGCCTTGCTTAGACTGCAGTTCCATCTGTGCTCCATTGGTCCTTAATGAGAGAGTCTTTGCCCCTTGCTGCTTCTCCAGCTCCCCTGCAAGACACACAGACGGAAGCAAATGAGGAGAGGGATGGAGGGAAGGTCAGCAGCACATTGGAGGAGCAATATGGGAAGTCAGGAAGGAGAACTAATGCAAGAAAGTGACAAGGAAGTGTCAAGAAGGGAGGGAGAGAGGAACAACCAAGGAAAAAAAACAAACTGTGGTTTTTGTGGAGGAAATTATGTATCTCCACACAACCTTCTATGTATGACCTGCATTTATAGAGAAGAGGTTATTGCTGTACCGGAGAGGACCACTGATGCTGAGCTACTTTGGCTCAGTTTATACATGGAAAGGCCATCAAAGGCTGCATGGATATCTAATCTGTGTAAGACAGGTCAGAGAAGGACACAGTACAGACAGCTTGTCCCCTAGACATTCCTGTAGTGGTTGGAGACCTCTACTAAGGCTAACAGATCTATCTTGTCCTTCCCAGCTATTTACAGATCGTATCTGCATTGTCAAAGGAGTATGGGATAGAGAAGAGTCTTCTGGGTCTGTGTCCTGGTTTCAGCTAGGATTGAGTTAACTTACTTTCTAGCAGCCAGTGTAATGGCAGGTTGGGGAGTCAGGATGAGAGCAGTGCTGATAACACACTGATGTTTTAGTTGTTGCCAGGCAGTCAAGGACTTTCCAGTTGTTCATACTGCCCTGCTAATGAGAAGGTGGGGGGCACCCAGGAAAGTAGGAGGTGACACAGCCAGGACAGGTGGCCGAAACTAGCCAAAGCAGATATTCCATGCCAGTTAAGTCATACTCAGCATAACCCCCTTTATGGCTTGTGGGGGAGGAGTGCGTGGCTCCAGGACACACAGTTTTTGGGTCCGGTTTCGGGACAACTCTGTGCTGTATGGCCTGAGTTGTGTGGTTCAGTGAGAAACTGCATTGTGTGTCACCAGTTTTGTGTATTTTGCTATAAATTCCTGTTATTGATGTTGATCTCTTTCTCTGCTGTCCCAGTAAACTATCCTTATCACAACCCTCAAGGTTTTTTGGGACACGAGAATAATCCTGTGCAGACTTGTGCTACTCATCCCCTTTCCCTGTTTCTAAAGAACCCATTCCCTTTATCCTTTCTCCCTCATGGACAGGCACAGAGTGATGGCACTGGAGTGTGAAGTGTATTAGAGTCCCTTACATTCAATTCGTATCTGCTCCAGCTCTGTCACTTCTGCTATTGACTCTTTCAGATCTTCCACAAACTTCTGCATTTCCTCAGCACCCAGAGCACAGAAGTGTAATACCTGCTTCTTCTCTGAGCCAGAAACTGGAGTCACCAGTGTGATGCCATGGGGGTAATCTGTAAAGATGTGTCAAGAGAATAAAAAGGTGTTAGGCATTCTTTGGTACCTCTGCAGGACAGAGTTTCCAACATGAGCCCAAAGCAATGGCACACCTAGAGCTTGTCAAACTGTAGGAACCTCCTCCTGCACTGCTCACCTTCTCCACCCTCTTCCTTTGTCAGTCTTTATCAAACAACTCAAAGGACCAACATTCTATTTGCCTTAGCTTGCCCCATTTGTGTCCCACGCCTTTTCCCACCCTGTGATTCTCTCAGCTGTTCAGATCATAAGTTCTTTAGGACACCCACTTTTCTTCCTCTGCAGGGGATGCACAACAGGATGCCTTTGCCAGAAGATCCTCAGGCACTCCCAGGATAGTCACGATACCCCTGAAAGTTGATTCCAGTTCTGACAGTGCCTCCTGGGGATGCTCAGTTATGAATAACTCTTCTGTACATACAGGGATGTGAAAGCCTCTGCATGCTACAGAGGGTACTATGTTGAAAGAGTGACTCATGCTTACAATAGGATAGAGGAAAGAGGTAAAAAATTTAATACAGCCACAGTGCTGCTACAGTCTTCCTTCCTTGCAGTGTGCTGTGCAGGTGCTTGAAGAAACCTCAGTAGGCATCAGCCATGCTTGCCTGGGACTGCTGTGCGGGCCCTCTGCCTGAGCCAGCAGGAAAGCTGCCCGTTTCTGGAACTCCTCCACTGCACAACCAGCCTCAATCATGACACATCATGGCTCTATTCCCAGACCATCAAGGTCAGGCTGACTAGGGCTGGCCTCTCGCCATGCTTGGTGGGTGCTGTTCCAAGGGCTTTGCTTCTGTTTGGGAAGCTTTCAGCAAGGCACAGCATGGCATAGTGCAGGGATGCAGCAGCAGCAACTGAGCCTTTTTCAAAATCAAAGGTAGAGGTGGGAGTTGTGACTCTGGGCATGAGGAGGGAAGGGCTAAAGATGGCAGCAGCAGTTTTGCCAAGAAGGTTCTCCACCTACAGTTGGCTCCTGAGAGCTCACTGAGATGTATGTAGGGATTGATTCCTTCATCCTCCCCACTAGTGCTCCCTCTGCCACCATGACAAGCCAGATCCTTCAATGAGCTTAGGTTCAGCCCTCTTGCAGGTGCTCAGACCAAGTGAGAGCTACCAGGAACCTCTTCTCATCACACTGCACCTGTACAGTGATCTCAGAACCAAGCCTCAGTTTCTTCCCACCTCCATTTTAACCCTGAATCAATCTCTCTTCTGATGCAAACTCAGACTTGGAGAGACAACCCCCTCCCCACTCGTCCTTTTCCCTTCCAAACCCCTCCAGACAGCCAAGGAGCAATGGACTTACATTCATTCTCAAAGAGATGGAACTGCATCCCTAGCAGGCCAACCGACTTGCAAAATGTGTATGTTGAGGAGCTTTTCTTCTTGGGGCAAAGCTTGAGGATCTGTTGGAGGAATAGATGCATCATTGGGCAGAGTGCTGGGCAACAGTGAGGCAGGAACAATGCAAACTGCTCTAAGCAAGAAAGCTTTTTGCAAGCTCTGTTAATTGTACATGGGAGTAACACTTGGTGACTGACAGGCTTTGTGCCCAGAAAGCTGCCTGGCATGCTTCACTTGTAACAACACTTCTGAAATTCCATATGCATAGGCCTGGAGCTGACTCAGTTTTCTGTCTCCCAGGGGTGCGGGCTTTCTGATGCCCACATTTCTGACTTTGCAAGGGTAATTCTTTTCACCAGGAGCCAGATCAAAAGGCAAAGGGAAGCCTGTCAGAAATACCTTAGAGCTGGGGACAAGAGCATATGTGAATACCGCATTGCCCTTGCTCCCTTGACACTAGTTCCTACCGATCTGATTTATTCCATGGAGAAGAGGGATAGCAAGTAGCGGTCACTCTCCCCAAGCTCACAACAGTACAAATGGGTGCAGAGGAGTAGGTGAGGAAAGCTCTCTTGTCCTCTGCTCCTACAAAAGGGTTTAGTTTTAGCCTTAGGTTTGCAACATCCAAGGTTTCATTTTGCCACTACATTCAGCAGCATTTTCATCTTGTTTGGCAGCCTTCCAGTCTCAGTGTACCTCTGTCCTCTCTCGTACCTGTCTGAATTCAGTTTCAAGGTTGCTGGAGCAGGACACTTCAAAACGCACGTGTTGCACACTGCAGGGTGTGCAGGGGTGGCTCCTGCAAGCAGCAGCCAGAAGCTTTCCCTAGGCCTGACAGAGCAAACACTAGCTGGGCTCAAGGCCGGAAACAACGCTGGGCAAGGCTGAGCCCATCAGTGACAGTCACAGCGCCTCTGGGAATTACATTTAGGAGAAAAAATCCTGCAAGCAGCTGCTTTTTGTCACCAGAGAAGGGAGTGAGAAGATGTAAGGAACTGTCGGGCACCAAGGCCAGTGAAGAAGAGGTGCTCCAGGTGCCAGAGACAGATTCCCCTGCAGCCCATGGAGAAGACCATGGTGGAGCAGGTTGTGCCCCTGCAGCACATGGAAGATAACACAGAGCAGAGACCCCAACTGCAGCCCATGGAGAGGCCCTACACTGGAACAGGTGGAGACATACAGATGACTGCGTGACCTGCCTTGGAGTAAGCTCCTGGCAGGAGTGGCAGCCCATGGATAGAGAGATCCACTCTGGTGTAAGTTTGCTGGGGGGACTTGTGACTCCGTGGGGGACCAGGCTGGAGCAGTCTGGGCCTGAGAGACTGAGAGACATTCTATGATTCTGTGACTGCACCCCATAGAAGTAACCAACCCTGGGGCAGCTGGTGAAGAGCTGAAGCCCCATGGGAAAAGGTTTATGTTGGAGAAGTTAATGGAGGACTGTCTCCCTTGTGAGTGGGACCCCACACTGGAGCAGGGGAAGGGTATGAGGAATGCCCCCCCCACCCCAGCTAAGAAGGAAAACAACTCGTGAGGAACTGACTGAAACCTCTATTTCTTCCCACCCACCCCACGCCCCGGTGCCATGCTGGGGGGGAGAAGGGAGAGAAATCATGACTAAAGTTAAGTCTGCTAAGAAGTGAGGGGAGGTATTTTAAGATTTGTATGTACTTCTCATCCAACTCTGGGTTCACTGTGTGTGTAGTGTAATAAATTTTTTTTAAAATTCCATGTTGAGTCTGTTTTGCCTGTGGCACTAATTGCAGAATGATCTCTCCCTGTCCTTATCTCAACTCCAGAGCCTCTCAATATATATTTTCTACCCTGTCCAGCTGAAAAGGGGAGTGATAGAGAGGCTTTGATGGGCATCTGGCCTCCATCCAGGGTCAAACCACTACAGAACTATACACATTTGGAGCTCCAGTAAGCAATATCTACTCTCTACAGCCTTTGCAGTGTTAGAAGGCAGTGGTTTTAAAGTGTCTGGCAGGAAAGATTTAAAGTGCATGGGAGGGCTCTGTCTACTGCAGTACAAGCAGACAAAGAAATGAACCATCCTTTCATGAAATGAACCTCCCTGCTGGTAAAGGCATGAGAGAGAGCAATGACATTGCTTGGATGGCTGTGCGATGTGACAGTTTGTTTTTTCAAGGGTTAGAGGAGCGTTAGATTTGGTAGGTTTTTAACAGTGAAGGGTACAGTGCTGTGACTTATGATGTTGATGGACCAGGGGATGGTCTTTCCTTAGGACAGGCAGGAAATGTATGTTGTGGACTGGTTTTAGAGCTCTTTTTCAGATATCAGGACAAGTTTTATCACTGCAGTGACTAATTGCCAGAGCATACTCACCACCAGCAGGTCATTGAAGAGAAAAACTTCCCTCTGGTGAGCTGCCTGCTTCTGCACTTTGTTCACATCAGTCACTTCATACAAGCGGCTGCAGCAAACCAGCCGGCGGTGGGGCACGGACAGAACCTGTAGAAGGTCCATAAGAGCATGCAGGGGCTGAGGGAGGTGCCCTCCCCACCCTCAGCCCACACAACCTTGCCCAAAGACAGTAGCACAAGCCAGTTCTGCTCACTCTGCCCACTCCAATCGTGTCTTCTCCACCATCACTTTTCCTGCTGGTGCAATAGCAGAGAACCTTTGTGATCTGGATAAATCAGAGGAGTGGGACAGGCTACAGGCAACCCTCTTGCTCACACACCCTATGCTCTTATACCTCTGGCTTCCAGTCACTGGGTGACTGTTCATCCTCTCACACCCCATGAGACATCTGCAGGTTTCCTACACTTTGAGAAATTATTCTGCTCATTTGGGGTAAACAATATGCATGTTTTTGCATTACAGATCAGCTATTGCTAATGAAGCTGTCTCTGCATTTGAGAGTCTCTTAACCCAGCAATCCTTAGGGAACTCATTGAAACTGTTCTCTATCGCTTTGCCTTCCGTTTCCTACACCCCCACACGGCCTGAAAGTTTGAAACATTGGCAGGCAGGACCTGCAATGAGATTCCTGGACAAGCAATCACCTCACCTCATACTGTACACTCAGGCCAAGGAGATGCCCCAGAATTAGGAAAGAATGAGATAGTAAGTAACAAGGTGTTTGGAGAAAAAGGAGCAAATCCATCAAGACAAGCAAGGAAAGTATCACAGAACAGGACTAGGTGCATAAAGGAGAAAGGTAGAAAAGAGGGCTGGTGAGGAAGGTGGGAGTGACAAGGGGAGGGCGGGTGCCAGCGAGGTTATGGGTGCTCACCGTTTTCATTCCAACTATGGACTTCTCCACTTTGGTGACATAAGTCACATGGTCTTCATTGGACTTTAGCTCTTTCTGCTGGATCCTCTCGTAGATCCCCACCACCAGCTCCCGTGGGATGTCAGCACCGTCATCCACCCCTGTCAGACATAGAAGATGTTGGGCAGGGAGAAAAAAGGACAGGGAAGAACCAGTGGTCCCTGACAGGCAACTACTGCCTCTGCATTGTGCAGTGCTGGGAAGGCTGAAGGGAAAGAGCAATACTTTGCTTTAGGGTGTCTTTTTTCTTGCTTTAATGCCCCATATACATCAGGAGGAGAGACTGACATCTCTAAGGCTCATAGAGAAGATTTCATTATTTCTTTGCTCTGCATGGTGGCTCCCTTCCATGTGTTCCCTAAGGTTTTATAGCCACAATTTCACATTCATATATCTTGGGCCACTCAGCAGCAACCCCTGCATTGATTTCATATCATCAAGTGCTAGATGTGAAGGAGAGCTATGATGGGATCCAGCTGCTCCTCCTGCCAATGCAAGCGTCAGCTCTCCTGTCTGCTTGGTGGCCTCCACCCTTTTTGCTTCTATGATGTCTCCCAGGAGTAATACTTTCCTGTTTGTCTGTGATAGCTCTGTCTTGGCCTTGTCCCTTTCCTCAGGTAACTTTCCACATTTTGCTGTCTGACCCTTGCAGAGCCAGGCAGAAGTTTCCTTTTACCCTTCCCTGAGCCATACACCACAAATTAAACTGTCAGTCTTTCCCCTGAACTGAATTCCTTCAGTCATTTTATACTGATCTTCTCTGCTTTCCCTCCACCCCCATGGACTGAGATGTATTGCTGTGAGTGATGTGGGTGACAAACTGCTGAGGAAGGGAGAGGCATTGTCATCTCCTGCCTCCATCATCCACATCTTTGCAAATGTAGCCTGAATACTCTGTCTTTTTTCAAACCCAAGCTGGGGAAGCTGCTGACCCCAACACTGGCCTGCAGGTGAGTCTGGAATGAACTGTCTCCCCTTGTCTGGAATGGGGTGACATTAACTTGCTCTAGTGAGTCGTGGTGTGTTACACAGTGGAGGTGAGTGATCCTCATGTTGGCTGAATTTATTGTGATGTGAACTGGCAGATTTTCAAGCGATTCATAAGTGCAAGTTAACATAAAAAAATCCCCTTTTGAGTTAGTGCTACCAGCTGTGATACCAAAGGGGATGATGGCAGGTATCAGCTGCATTCAGTATCTCAGGAAATAACTTGAAAGAGGGCCTCAGTGTCACATAATACCAGTCTGAATTGGATGACAAATTGGGGAAGGTGTGGGAGGCTGAGACGACACTTTGTGAACAGCAGTCAGGACAAAGAAACAAGTCAAAGGAAATCTCAGAAGTTCAAAATCTAGACAGGGATTTACATTGGGAAAACTTTGCTGGAGCTTCATTTGAATTGCAGATGTGCAGTCAGAGACACTTGAAGACAGCTGACCTAGGATGACCTAGGAATGAACATGGCTGGGAAATTAGACAAGAATTTGTCTAGACATGATGTCAAAAAGGCCAAACAATACTAAGCTGCATTAGCAGATCTTAAAATAAGGAGGCGGCAGTGGCACTATATATGTGAGTATGTTGTGACCACATCTGAAAAAGTGCTTTTAGCAACCTATTACTAAGATGGGAAGGACCGACCTTGAAAAACAGAAGAAAATTGTTTTGGGGAACTGATGTATCAGAAATCGCAAAGAAGTAATGTATGCATGAACTCTGTCAGGCCTACAGTTACTATAAGTAATTGCAAGCAATTAAGGGGAAGATTTAGCCTGAATAGAAGGAAAATGTGTTCATATATTCAAAGCAGCAAGGAGGGGAAGGGCTTGTTTAGCACAATCCAGCAGGGTCTAAGAAGGACAGAGCTGAACAATAGAAAAAAGTAATACAATGGCCTGCTTCTGAGCAGTGAGATCTATTAAAAGATGAAACCATCTCTCAAGGAAAATAGTTGGTTTCTGAGAAGGTTGGACAGCTTTCTATGGAAGACGAAGCTTAGATTTTCCCCTTACCCAGTATCTTTAGAAGACACCTCAAAGGGCCCTTCATCTCTGGCTCACAGGGAGCAGCAGCAGCCCTGAAGAAAGGCATCTCCACTGGGTTTTTGCTGCATTCCCCTAGGCAGAATTTAGAGCAGCAAGAGAGCAAAAAGAAATCAAAGCAGGACCCTCACCTCTCAGATTGCGAATGAAGTCCTCCAGCATCATCTTCCTGTCAGGCTTGATGTTGGGGCTGTACATGTCGGTATTGAGGAGGATGATTGCAAAGGCCAAGATGAAGATGGTGTCCGGGTTGTGAAACTGCTGGACCACATCTGGGTTACACATGCAGTACCTCTGGCTGCAGCAGGAGGGATGCACACACTTAGCATGGAACACTGGAGTCCTCTGTTCCAAGGTGGCAATGGCTTCATCACAAGTGGATCAAATTTCTCCTTTCACTCCACCCCTCACACAAACGAGAAGGAACTGTTCTCTGAAGGCAAATTTACCCACCAATGCCTGAAGAAGGCCACTGAAACTTCAGCCTTTGAGCCCTCAGGAACCAAAAGAGCAAGGGAGACTAGAGAGACTCTGGCTGGTGTCACTATGCAAGGGCAGCATAGGCCGTGTCTATTCCTTTCTGCCTTGCGAAGAGCAAAGCGCTTAGGATGTACCAAGGGAGCAACCCAGCATCTCTGCAAGCCCCACTGCTGCCCTTCCTCTGAGTCACCAATGAACAGGGTGTCCCTTGCTGGCAGACAGGACTGGCCTCACTCTGCTTCTTTGTGTCCTTCATACCACTGTATATATGAGAAGGACAAAGCTCTGCCGCAGCAGTAGCACAGAGGACTCTGCTTCAGAAGCTCCTCCATGATCACCCTCTCTGGAAGGTGAGAATCCTTCTCTGGAAGGATCACCTTCTTTGGAAGGGAGGTCCCTGGCCATCCACTCCACTGCTGCTACATCCTTTCTGCCTGGGGTGTGCTCTCTGCTTCTACCTGGTTGGAAGTAGGGTTGTGGGGCTCATTTTCTTACCTGAAAGCCTCAATTAGCCGCTCCACCTTCTGTGCCTCCCCCTGCACACGGATATGGGCCTGGAATTTCCGCAGGGCTTCATCCAGTTCCATGCCTGAGAAGTCCATCTCATCCACCACGCAACTGTAGGAGAGGTACACAGCCTTCATCAGCACCTCCTCCCATGGAGGACACCAGACAGGGTCTTTCACTGCAGTGCCAAGACTCAGTCCCCCAGGGAAATACCATGGGAGAGGCCCTGAGACGTCCCTACAGCAGCCTTAAAATGGGCAGTAACTTCAGACACGTTATTCCTGCATTCCACAGCTGGTGAGCAATTCTTATGCCATATATGCGTGTGTATACACCATGATATTTATATATATATATATCTTGTATCATACCATATACAGCATATATGTTTACATTTACAGAGAAAGCATATATATATATATTTATCTACATAGATACAGATAACTAGACATCTATATTTACATAGACATTTAGACGACTTAGACTCAATACCAATATCAATATAGCCACAGATCCATCCATTTCTGACTTTCCTATCATCTGGCAGTCCTTCACACGTTGCCCATTCCTCTCTCTCTCGCAGCACATGCACTTGTTCGCTACCCACGTACCCATCCCTCTCTTACCTCTATTCACCAGGCTGTTCCTGCACCTGCCCTCTCCTCACCTTCCATCCTGTGCATTATACATCCTCATTTGCAACCCATACCTTCTTCACCAGTCTTCACACCCACTCAACCACTGCCCCAACAATGTTCATTATGTATTTGAAGACCAAAGCCAGCTCAGAGAAAATAGGAAATGGAACCTGTTGTACAGAAATAACATTGCCACACCAGCTGGCTTGTAACATCAAAGCTTGGTAAAACTGTCCATGTAGCCAAACACCAGGAGTCAGCAACAATTCATTGTCCCAACCCTTATTCATTTTACAAATTTCTACCCATTCCACACAATCTTTTCCATTTCCATCACACTTCAGTGTCATGCCTCCCTGTTATCTGCTGGAAATCCTTTGCCTCATACATCTGGTATCCCTTTTCCTTTCACAGTAATGCAATGCATACTCAGAATTCAGAGCTGATTTAGATACCCAAACAATGGGATGCTACCTCTCGTTTCACTCTGAACTATTCTCATCTTATAAAAGTCCTACTGTTAGTCTTCAAAACCTACAACTATGGGTCTTTCTGTGTGTAGTAGTCAAATAACATAGTTCTTTTTCTTATTGCATGATATTTTGGTAATTTGAAATTACAATACCTTCACCACATGGCTTCAGTACATTTGGTTAGCATATTTCTACCTTGTGTGTCCAGGTCATTACTGCAAGCATTAATCAAAATATCAGGCTCAGAAAACTCTGCTTATAACCTCCCTTAGGCCCAACTTCCCATTTCAGCAGAGTACGTAGGCACTAATGTCTGCATAAGCCAATTCTCTCCCCCGTTTATGATTCCTCTGCTAATTCTTCTCTATCCCATTCTCAACTAACAATTTCTCATGTCAAATTCTTTGCTGAAGTCTAGAATTACCTTCTGCATGTCCCTTGTCTAGAAAACCAGTTATTTTAACAAAGTCAGACACTGAATTAATTTACTCTCCACGGGCTTTGGTATGTACCATTCACCTTCCTGCCTGCCATTACTCTTTCCCATAAATAAATTCTCAAAGCTGACATTCTACCTCACAGACCAAGAAATTAACAGATGCCAACAGCCCATTTTCTTTAAACTGCCCTTAAATACAAAGTTACTAATTTACTAATCTTCGGTCATAAATCATCACCTTGACATTACTAACTGTATTAAAAATTCAAAGACTCCATATCTTCTGCTTCTATATACCTCGGATGCTAATTCTATCTGTTCCTCCACCCAGCTTTATTTCATCCTCTGTATGGTGTTTGATTTGCTTTCTCATGTCATAAAGGATAAACTGACCCCAAATTTAAGGTTAGGAGGAAATTTTCCCCAAGACAAATTGTCTGGTACTATATGAGGAGTGGTACAGAAAAAACAGAGAGGAAGGGGATTAGGTCTCTTCTGGATCCTTCCATTTCCTAGGATTATCTGGAAATGTTACCAAACAAGCCTCTGATAATACACAGATGCGCTGCCATCACTTTATTCTTCTCCACTCTGTCATAAACTGGAGATGTATCTGTTGGTCTTTACTGCAGTGCTGTGGTTTTCTGCAGGCTGCTGGGAAGTGTTTTGTGAGGTAGGCTGTTGAATGCCAGGTGCAGCCTTGCTAGAATAAAAATATTTTGCATGATGTCTCAAATGGGTAAGGGACAAGGTTCAAATGCTCAGAGACATCTCTCTATTCCTCCATTCCCCTACTGATTCAAGAACTAAGATATCATTGTTTAACTGGAGTGACAGCCACAGAACAACTTACCAAGAACTCTAGCTGAACACAGCGTTCAGTGCCTTCTAACATCGGAGTCCTTATGACCTCAACTAGGAAATGTGGGCTCTTTCCCTGCACAAACTGCGTGCAATCAAAACATAGGAACAACTGGTGAGGAGCAAGGGCAGAGAATCAATGGTGCTGCTCCCACTGGAAACCTTACATGAAATCTCTTTTTTGTCTCCACGAGGTGGACTGCAGAAACACTCAGAAAAGGTTTCTGGCAACAGTAACAACTTCCTCCACTGCGTCTTTTCTTTGTTATTTTTATTTTTCTCATACTTACATTCACAAGTCTCTTGGGTTGACATCAAGGCATTCTGCTTCCTGGAATTTATCTTTGATTATAAGAAAAGTTTTTATCTGGTTAGTCGCTATTGTGTTCACAGCTGCAACCACCTCTGCAGTCGGACTTTTGTTATTATTTTTTAATTCTTCCCAGTGTGTGATGTTTCTCAGCACTGACCCCAATGATTTTGCTGTTATTGTTTGCTTCCAGACATGTGAAAGCTGAGTCCTTGCACACACCAGTGAGACCTGCTGAGGTCACCCTAGTAACCCCAATCCTCCTGTGTTAAATCATTCGCTCCCTCCTTTATTGATCAGTCCTTCCCCCTTCACACAGGCGGCTCTAACAAGTCTCCCCCTTTGTGTACAAATCTCAAGTAATAAAGTCAATGCCCTTGATACAGAAAACATCAAGTCTTTATTAGGACAAGTAGGACAAGGCAGCTGTTCATAGCTTTTTTTCCAAACTCAAATAGGCATTACTACATGAGTTATGTTCAGCTTCTCCTTTGGGAGTTTCTTTCACGGACTAACAGATGAAGGTTTACTTTCTAAATTCTAGGATGACCTCCTGGGACTCCCTTCTATTTGTCTCTACAGCCAAAGAAGGCTGCAAGGGTGCCCCTCAACCTGCTTCCTGAGAAAAGTTGATCAGACAGAAAGGATGGGTTAGGAAGAAAGCCTGACTCAGGGAAACTCAGCCTGCACCTGCATTTGATTTATCTGACAAAGCTTATGCCAAAGGTCTGAAGAATAGCTCTGAGACGAGCCATCAGGTACACTCCTGCTTTCTGCTGCTAGGCAAAGAATGGTGGATCATAGTTGCCTGAAATTTTTTGTGAGCAAATTTTAAACAGCAAACCCTATTCAACGAGCCTAAGAGCCTTGTGCCATGGGGATGCCATGTTCCTGCTCCTCTTCTAGGCGGCTACATTTTGTTGCCTTGCCTGACCTCACACTGCTGTACAGACTCCTGTCAACTTTCTGAACTCACTGCACTATGTCAGCACTTCCCTAAAATGCAAGGTAACCTTCCTCTGTGAAACCAGAGCGAGCAGGTCTTTTCTTTCCAAGGCAAAGACCCTGGAAGTCGACACAGAGTATCTTGCCAAGTGTCCGGCAAAAAGTACATTGGTCTCATCTGCCTCCAGAGTAACTGCATGCATGGGGGACATGCTGTTTCTCCCCAGAACTGGATTTGCTGATGTAAAAGACATAGGTAAAGCTGAGAGTGGATGGCTCTCTGCCTACAAGGAATGAACCAGCAGCTTATGTGCACATGCCGAAACCAGTGGTGAGTTAATTTTACTACAGACAGCAGAACACCTGTGAGATGCCTATTCCAGGACCATCGGGAGGCCTGAAGGATAACACAGCAGAGGCAGAGTAATCACCTTATAAAATCTCTTCCTCTTTCAACTCCTTCCTCTCCATGGACTTGCAACAAGTCAAGTGAATCGAGCTCACAGCACATCCAGAGATGTGTTTAGCCCAGTACTCACAGGGACAGTACTTTGGATGTGTGAATCATATTGATGAAGTGAGCAAGAAAAGTGCTGATGCCCTACCTCATAAACAAGGTGGTAGAGTGGAAGGGCTCATGTGCCACCTTATATACATGGGGAGCTCGGTCTGTCCTGAGGCACCTCACAACTGCAGAGAACTGTACACCAGGGGCTAGGACCAAAGCGTGGGCTCCTAGGTGGATCCTTTTGCTCAGCTATTACCTCTGTGGCAGCCATGCTGCCACCTAGCCTGCAGGGCACAGATTCCCCCAAAAAGGGGTAGGACATAGTTGCATCAGAGCTGCAAGGATTTAGCACACAGCTAAGCATAGCAGAAAAGCCTTGTGGTGAAAGGGTTCAGCGAAGGCAGGAAGCAGCTGTATGGTGTGGGGCTGGGATCTGCTTGCCCAAGCGTAATGACCTATTTTCCAGCTTTTCCACTCAGGTGACAATGCAGCAGGAGCTGGGCTGCAACTAAAAGTGTCTGTAATGAACCTGAAGCCCATGCTCAGGGGGGGAGCAAGGGAGGAGGCAGCCAGGTGGAAAGTTTAAAACCACAAGGCACAAAGACACTAATAAAAAACATTCCTCTTCTCAGCTTCCCTAACTCTAGAAGCTTTCTGAAGATGAACCAGGCTTAGGGAGGACTGCAGAGGAAGAGCTCAGCTCCCGGTGAGGAGGCTGCCTTGCACGTGTTGAGGCTTACAGGAGCAGGAGTGAGCTGAAGTCAGTGATCCTGTGCACTAGCAGGCATGGGCATGTGTCCCAAACCTCCCCTCCATGCCCTCTGTGTACATGGTTAGTCTCTACAACAGATACTATGGCCCACACCAGTCCTATTCTGGGGAAAGTTGCACTACATGTATTGACCGATCTTTTTTCTGAGGCTGAGTTACGTTTACTTGCCCTCCCAGGGCTGTTTGTAGCTCTCAGGGCTACTCACTTTGATATCGCTCCTTCCTGAGCAAGAATGGCCTGGTGTACCATGCCTTGCACCAGAGCTACCTCCCACAGTGGAGAGCAGCTCCCGCTTCAGGCATGCTGGCCACGCACGGGAAGATTCTGACCAGCCCTCATCTTCCCCTCCAAGGGATACTGGGAACCTTTGTTCCCCAAGGGACAAAGGAAACCACTCCTTTCCGGGGCACCTAGGCAGGTTCAAGCTGCACCTGCAGCCTCTGCAGGTCTGACATGGGAAAGCTGCTCCTGTTCCCAAGTTCGATCTGTGCCACAGCTCAGCTCACAGCAGGTCAGAACTGCCTAACCCATTCTTCCCTCTGTCCTGTTTGCACCACACCATTATCTATTGCTCCACATCACAAGCTGTAGCACTGTGCTGCTCAAACCCTCCTGTAATTTGAGTCCATCGTTGATCCTCTGTAATGTCTGCAGTGAGAAAGGGAAGGGAGGCTAGTTTGGGCTACCTTGTCATGTTCACTCTGCCAGTCCAAGAGAAATCTTGGAGAGCGAGTCTCTTTGCTGGGCTCCCTGCTCTGCACTTACACTCCTACAAGCAGTTTTTCTCCCCCCCAGTCTCCCATGAGAGAAAGAGAAGACAATACCTGCTTGACAGACAGGAGAGCTGCTCACGCACAGGGAGAGTGTCTTAACAGTCACAATCTAACACCATCCAGCCCCTGACTCAGCACAATGTCTCCTCTGCTTGAATCCCTGCCCCGTTCTCCTCTGACAGCAAACGCACCCAGCCAGCCACTTCCCCACTTCCAAGACCCATGACTGGAATGTGAACCACCCAGCACCAGCAGCACAGCCAATTCCATTCACGGCATCCTTCACATTATCTTGTTCATGAATGAACTATAAATGGAAGCAATTCCTGAGTCAGAAACAGGTGAAGAATGAACTACAGTGAAGGCAAGTATGAATGAAGGAGAACAAAAACAAGAAATAAAACACAGAACAAAGAGTGCACCAAACCAAGTAAGCAATACATCTCAGTGTGTAATACAAAAGAAAGAAGAAAGGTTGCAAGAACAACAACGTGTCTTATTTTAAAAATACATGTTAATGGATCAGGTCTGACTTTTGCAAAGTAACACAAATATTTCTCTGCAGTACTTGCCAAGTTGATTTGATAAAAACTGCCCAGTACCAGATCAGTGCTTTAGTGGCCCAGGCTACCTCTCTACAGATGTATTCCCTGGAGCGGGAGACACAGAAACCTTGGGGTAGGTCCCCAGTGACTTCCCCCAGCTGGCTGCAGGGCAGGTTGTGGAAGAAGATTCCCAGAAAAGGCTGGATCTTTCTGTGGGATGCTGGATCACAGTGAGTGGCTCTTACTGTGGGATGCTCAAAACTGGTTACAGATGGGATTTATCCCCTCTAAAAAAAAATGCCCAAAAGCTAGATGTCCAGCCTAAACTAGCACATTCAGAGAAACAACACTCTAGGGACCTGTGTCTCTCCATTGACTAAAAGAATTCATGGATTGATAGAAGACACTAAACTTGATGGTGGCTAACCATAGGTGAGATAAATCCTGCTTTTAAAGATTGAAGACTGTTCTGTAAGCTAAAATGATATACTGCATCTCCCTAAACAGACAGGCTTGAGCAGTTTAGTATTATCAAAGGATTTGTGCCAATTATACTCAGCTACTGTTGAAAATCCCCTCCTCTCTCCCTTGTTCCTCTGGCTAGCATGTATAATTACTTGTGAGTTATCCAGACACCTTTTCTGAGTTCCAAGAAAACCAGTTAGAGGTTGAACGATAGAGTAGGAGGATGGAAGAGAGAATATAATTTCAGGGCTTTTAGGCTCTGGGCGTGCAGGTGTGGGAAGGCAAAATAGCATACCAAAGTGCTCAAGCCTCTTATACTATGCTTACTCTCGCTCACCCCCCTGACCATGTACATAAAGGACTTTGCAACCAGTATGGCACTTCTCTGGAGTTCTGCATTTACTAGGTGGGCAATAAAGAGGGATCACCTGCACAGTGCCAAATGCCACTGTGCACTCCTGAGCTCTGTTGGCTGACTCCAGGAACAGGCAGTGGTTGGCTTGTTTGTCAGCTAGCACAGCTTCAGTAGCTATGGCTGCGGGGGGACCTCATTGCAGCCTTCCAGTACCTGAAGGGAGCTTATAAGCAGGAGGGGATTCAACTTTTTAAAAGGGCAGATAATGGCAGGACAAGGGGGAATGGATTAAAACTAAAGGAAGGAAGGTTTAGATTAGATATTAGGGGGAAGTTTTTTACAGAAAGAGTGGTGAGGTGCTGGAACAGGCTGCCCAGGGAAGTAGTGGATGCCCCATCCCTGGAAGTGTTCAAGGCCAGGTTGGATGGGGCCCTGGGCAACCTTGTGTAGATCCAGGCCTGAGGTTGGTGGCCCTGCCTGTGGCAGGGGGGTTGGAGCTCTATGATCCTTGGGGTCCCTTCCAACCCAGACCCTTCTATGATTCTATGATTCTATGGAAGCCAAGAGAAGTTTGCAGACTAGAGACTTATGGCTGGACTTCAAGGTGAGTCTGGAGTTTGTAACCTAGGGAGCTCTGCCCCGCCTCCAAATGCACAA
The DNA here is from genome assembly GCA_013400835.1 of Zapornia atra. Classification (NCBI taxonomy): domain Eukaryota; kingdom Metazoa; phylum Chordata; class Aves; order Gruiformes; family Rallidae; genus Zapornia; species Zapornia atra. The sequence continues at coordinate 64,076 of VZTU01002992.1, read as the reverse complement.
GGGAGGCTGACACTTCTGCAGATGTTTTAAAAGCTGTCTGATTATTTATTCATGCAGTTGGGTTGGTTTGACCTGGCTGCAATAGAAACAATGCTTACAGTACACAGTTCTAACACAAGTTTGCATATCGAGCGAAAGCTAAACTAACCCAGCAAGTGGCATCAATAATTGAAAGTGCTTTTGGGATAGAGGGGATGGGCCAGCAAGGCTCTGGGGCCAGATCTGAGATGTGAAAGAGCACAGACAACTCTGCCCTGCATACAGGCTTGCTCACTGCAGGTGGTCAGTGCCTGTCCAACAACTACTGCCTGTTCATGGCCACCCTGCCTGGGGCCTTTGAGCTCGCCAGGACCAGCACCACCCATTCTTCTTCTGCCCTCTTGGGCCACAAAAATCACTGTGTCATTGGGAAAATTGTGCAGAAGCTACCGTAGGAGCTCTTCTGCCTGCCACATGCTCTCCAGGGAATACCCTACCCCCTAACACTGGGTTGCTAACAGAGTCTGTTCTCCCAACTTCTGCCACTGTTCCTGAGCTAGTTGGATTAGAGTTGGACATGGAATGAGAACTAGACTGGGTCTTAGGTCTAAAAATGCAAAAAGGTTGTTGATCTGCCTCTTGCTCTCATAGAAACAGCTCAGAAGTTGTGACTAGCCTTTAAGCTATAGTGTACTGGAAATGCCAGCATACTGTACTACACTGTCAGCCCTCTTCTTCCTGCAGCATGGACAGGAAAAATAGCCAGGATAATAATCCTGGGCCAGAATTTCTCCTGGCAATGCCATGTTTCGTGCATGCTACCCTGCTGGGTGTACAGCTATTGCCCAGCCAGCTCTCACAAGCATTTGACGAAAACGAGCTTGCAAAAACCACCAACCATTGTTAACCCCAAGCTGACACAGGAAGAGAGTGAAAGTACCTACAAAGAGCACAGCTACAAGCAGCTGAATGTATTTTTCCTTCCTGTTTTAGAACAATTTATGTATATTTTATGTCTACTTTTCTCTTTGCCTTTAAGGAAGACGCATCAGCAATTTATTGTGAAGAGAGGATGGCAGCACAGGTTGTTAGTTCAAGAACATCATCTGTTGCCTAGAGAGATTAGACATGGGTTTGAACCCTGAATTCAGACCCAGGTGCTTGATATATGTCCATATACACACAGTCCATCTTCAAGATGTCCATGTACACACAGCCTCAACAGCTCAGTTCCCATCTTTGCTTTCTACATCTGTAAATAGGAGGGCAGGGTCACTCTTTCATAGAACATTTTGAGATCTACATTGAGAGGTGCAGTGGAAACTAAGAGTAATGAGCATGCTGGAGTAGGGACACCTGTTTTAATGGCCATCCTGCAACATGCAGATGCAAGAAAGGCAACCAAAACGTAGCAGCTTTTCTGGGCATTGAGGCTGGGAGGCAGACACTAAGCCTTGCAATAGACTGTTCCCAGGAGCTGCTGAGCCAGAGCTTGTAGTCACATGTGAAGCAGAAGAACATGGTCATTTTCAGGGATAATGCCAAATTTAGGACAACAAGGAAGTGCCAGCCTATTGTTATTGCAATATTTCCCTGTGTCTGCAAAGGCTAGGTTTGGACTTCAGCAGAGTATCTGTCAGGGGAAGCAGCCCACACATTGCTTGCTGGAGAAAAAGAGGCAATTACTTTTAATTGTAGCTCTCAGTGTGAAAAGACTGGCTACAGCATTAAGCAGCAGCAACTACAGCAGGAACAAATCTTGAAATTTGGGTCTGGATTTGGCTCTTGAACTGGTATCCTCCAGTCCTTCCCAGGAGCAGAAGTGGGGTGTGTGTGTTGTATTTAAGTTTTCTGTTTGGCTTGTTTCAAGAGAAACCACTGCAAAATTCTCAGGAGATACAGAACATTTTGGAGAATGAGAGAATAAAGAAGCCAGTGCAAAGGGCTTCCTGCCTAATGGAAAGGCATCTCTCACCATGTACTATGCTTCTGCCTAATAAAAACAAGACAAAGCTAAGTGCTGACCATCCCCTGAAACAGGTCTCTGAAGGAGCTTCCTGTACCAGACTAGACAGGTCGCATCACCTTGCATGGCAGCCCTCACGTCCACACTCTGGTGCAAGCTCACCCTGCTTTCACTGTAGCGTCTGAAGTAGATCGGGACCAAGCAGGAAACAAAGGCTCATCTCAGTTCCCCAGGCTTATCTTTGCAGAAAGCCTGCTGTCTTGGACAATGCTCAGAACAACAGGTAAGGCACTTTTCTTCTCTCCACTTCAGACTCTGCTCCTGCAATGCTATGGGCTGACAAATTAGCAAAGGTTGCAATGTGGAAGGCAGAGCAACATGCAGACACTGAGGTAGTACAAGTATTCACAGGATTTTGCAGCCCAAATTGCAAGACTTAGAATCATAGAATCTTTAAGATTGGAAAAGACCTCTAAGATCATCAAGTCCAACCATCAGTCCAACACCACCATGTCAACTAAAACCTGTCCTGAAGTGCCATAACTACACATTTTTTGAACACCTCCAGGGATGGTGACTCCACCACATCTCTGGGCAACCCATTCCAATGCCTCACCATGCTTTCAGTGAAGAAATTTTTCCTAATATCCAAGCTAAACCTCCCCTGATGCAACTTGAGATCTTTTCCTTTCATCCTATTGCTAGTTACTTGGGAAAAGAGACCAACCCCTGCCTCACTACAACCTCCTTTGAGGTAGTTGTAGAGAGTGATAAGGTCTCCCTCCCCTCAGCCTCCTCTTCTCCAGGCTAAACAACCCCAGTTCCCTCTTCCACTCCTCATAAGACTTGTTCTCCAAACCCTTCACCAGCTTTGCTGCCCTTCTCTGGACCTGCTCCAGTACCTCAATGTCTGTCTTATAGTTAGGGACCCAATGCTGAACATGGTACTCGAGGTGCAGCCTCATCAGTGCTGAGTACAGGGGCACATCATTTCTCTAGTCCTGATGGTCACACACATTCCTGACACGTGCCAGGATGCTGTTGGCCTTCCTGGCCACCTGGGCACACTGCTGGCCCCTGTTCAGATGGCTATCAAGCAACACCCCCAGGTCCTTTTCTGCCAGGCAGCTTTCCAGACACTCTTCCCCAAGCCAGTAGCACTGCCTGGGGTTGTTATCACCACTTGGCTTTGTTGAACTTCATACAATTGGCCTCAGCCCATTGATCCAGCCTGTTCAGATCCTGGGTGAACGGTGAAGAATAGTGAAGTTCTGGCAGAGTGGGGATGGGGTGGCACAGGGGACGGGGTGCTTGCTAGTGTAGCCAAGGGCAGAGTGAACTGGCAACTCCTTTACAGTGCAAGGAGGAGGGGAAGAGGTTTCCACACTTACTCCAAGACGTCCCTGTTGAACTGCTTCTTGCTGTTGCCCAGAAACTCCCCAATCATCTGACGGCTGAGGCCCTTCCGCTGGAGCAGGAAGTGTGCCACCCCAATGGGGGTGTCTGGGATGAAACCTCGGGAGATCAGGAACTGGATCCCTTTGTCTGGGTTTCTGAAAGGGAAGGACAGAGACATGGTGAGATTGCATGATCCCTTTGAGGCATTATTGCCTTTGGCTCCCCTCATGGCTTGCAACAATGCAGTCCTCAGTATGCACATGGGCTCCTATGAATTCATGTGTGTGGCAGGGATGCAACTGGTGGGACCGGGGAAAAGTGATTTGGGGGAGTCTCCCCCAGTTGCCACAGAGCACAAAAGGATGCCATGGGACCTGCTGTGTCACTTGCAGCACCTGCTGTCACCTGGCAAACACAAGTGCCATCCCACTGCCATGACGGATGACTCAGTGACTCTCTTTGCCATCCATTTGCTCCAGAGTCAAAAGCTCCTACCCCTGCTTGGCTTATTTGTGGCCCCTGCAAGGACACAATTAGACTGCATCCCATACAGGCAGCACAGGAAATATTGGCATGTTCAGCTGCTCCAGATGCAACCCACAGGGAGCTGTCCCCAAGGACCAGGGGGAACTGGGCTTGGCACATGGCCCTTTGCTTTAGGAGAGTTGGGGTTGCACCATCTGTAGGGCAATCAAAAGCAAAGGGAAAAAATGGCTGTGAAGAGACATAGGAGACATTGCTGCTGAAGTCTATGGGCAAATGAGGCTCAGGACACAGGAGGATATCCAAAGGTGGGTACTTTTACTGTAAAAACAGTTCTCTTTTTCATGCATTTTTAGCTCTCAGTGTTGAATGACACTTTCTACCTTCTTTACCTGAGCCTGGTGCTGGCTGCCTGAACAGAAATCCCATGCTCAGATTTGCTTATCTCTTCCTCCACTCCCTCCACCTCTAACTGTTGTTCTTCCCTTCTCTATTGATTTACCCCCTCAGGCAGAAATCTCTGTGTGTGGGTGGATAAGAGCCCTGCACTTGGAGAATGCCTTGTCAGAGCTGGGAGAGAGCTGTGTGCAGCTCCCAGACAGAGGGTTTTTCTCCCTCTGTGGCTGTGAGTGCTTCTCCAGGAACAGGCCTGGTGCTGAGTGGGCCTTACTGCCTGGTTGTGGGAATGATTTTGGGCTTGTTAGTGTGCCAGTGTCTGCAGCCGCATACGCAGCTCTTGGGAGTGGTGTGTCTGTGTCCTCCTGTATGTGCAGATTCCTTCTGCACCACTCGTGTTCATCAGAGCCCGTGTGTCTGCGTATTTTGGCTTTCTGCTCCTATCTCCTGTAAGTATGCATGCTTCAATGTATCCTGGGAATGCCTGAGCCTGTGTGATGCTTGTCCCACAGCAGAGACAGCAATGAGCATGTCTACGTGTATTGTGCAGGAGATTCCTCTTCCTGTATTTCAGCCTGCCCCACTGAAGGGTCTCTGTCGTGATGCACTCTTGCTGAGGGGAATTAGTGAAATGCCACATTCTTTTGGATCTCTGAGCTGGTGAGTGGGGAGAGGTAAGAGGGTAATGTCTTCATGAAAGGATGCCATGCTTCCATGATTAACCCAAATACAGGGACCTTTGTTAAGGCTCAAGGAGTGGGTTTGCTCAGGCAGTTTCCCAGGGTGAGGAAAGGATAGGATGAGATCTCAGAGCACGTGAATGCATGATATGCACAGGCACAGACTGTGACACTGTCAGGTGGTGAAGGATGTGGGTGAGCAACATATGTCTAGCTATAAGGGGAACAGCATTCAGGAGAATGGCCTGCTTCTCACAGGGGCCTCATGGACATACAAAAAGTAGACGGGCTTGAAATAGTTCTGCTCACTCTATAACGTCACAAAGAAAATATCCTGGGCAGTGTGGCCTCTCTGGGGAGAGTGGCTGGCAGAACTAGTCAGCCCACTAAATTTGTGAACAGGAGAACTATGAGATCCAATACTGAAAAAGCCAGGCTGCCTTCAGGGAAAAGCAACAGTGTGTTATCTGTGTTATCACAGAACCGTAGGGGTTGGAAGGGATCCCCAGAGATCATCAAGTCCAACCCCCCTGCCAAAGCAGGCTCCCTCGGACATATCACACACGGAGGTGTCCAGACAGGTCTTGAATATCTCCAGAGAAGGAGACTCCACACCCCCTGGGCAGCCTGTCCCAGGGATCTATGAAAAAGTTCTTCTGCATTTTGGTATGGAACTTCCTATGCTCCAGCTTGAAGCCATTGCCCCTTGTCCTGTCTCCACAGACCATAGAAGATAGGCTGGCTATTTCCCCGTCTCCCACACTTAAGATATTTGTAAACATTAATGAGATCCCCTCTTAGCCGCCTTCTCTCCAAGCTGAACATTCCCAGCTCACCCAGCCTTTCCTTGTAGGGGAGATGCTCCAGGCCCTTAATCATCTTTGTAGCCCTTCTCTGGACTCTTTCTAGGAGATCCCTGTCTTTTTTATACCAGGGAGCCCAGAACTGGACACAATACTCCAGATGGGGCCTGACCAGGACAGAGTAGAGGGGGAGGATTGTCTCCTTTGACCTGCCCATGCTCCTTTTGATGCACCCCAGGATCCCACTGGCCTTCTTGGCCACCAGGGCACACTGCTGGCTCATGGGCAACCTGTCACTCAGCAGGACCCCCAGGTCCTTCTCCGCAGAGCTTGTCTCCAGCAGGTCATCTCCCAGCCTGTACTGATACAAGTGGTTATTCCTTCCCAGGTGCAAGACTCTACACTTGCTTTTGTTGAACCTCATTAGGTTTCTCCCTGCCCAGCTTTCCGGCCTGTCCAGGTCTCGCTGGATGGCAGTGCAGTGTCCTGCGTGTCAGCCACCCCTCCCAGCTTTGTATCATTGGCACTTGCTGAGGGTGGATGATATTCCCTCATCAAGGTCATTGATGAAGATGCTAAACAAGACCAGACCCAACACCGAGCCCTGGGGAACACCGCTAGTCACAGGTCTCCAGCCAGACTCTGCTCCACTGATCACCACCCTCTGAGCTTGGTCAGTCAGCCAGTTCTCAACCCAACTCACTGTCCACTCATCTATCCCATACTTTCTCAGGATGTCATGGGAGACAGTATCGAAAGCCTTGCTGAAGTCAAGGTAGATGACATCACATAGATCTCCTGGTTCAGACCTTTGAAGACCACAGGCAAAGACATTCAGTCAGGATTAAAGTCAAGTTAAGCAACAGACATTCATAAAATGCACCTCCACCTGCACATTTGTCAAGGGACACTGTGGTGTTCACAGCATACAGATGACGTCAGCTACACTGGTGTGACTCCAAAGCCACTGGACTGACCAGATTCACTCCAGAGAATCTGGGAGCTGAATATGGCCAGAAAAAGGCAGCTCACACACTAGCAGATATGTGCAGATTTCAGTAGAGATGGCATATACACTGCAAGAGGATGCAGGATAAAAGAGTCCAGCTGTTTTATCCCTCTTGCGCTGCCCAGGCTGTAACTCAAATATACTTGCATACGCTGTTCTTCCACTAACAGCAGCCTTTCATCAGTTTTTCCTGGTATTCAATTAATTTTCAATATATCCTGATAGCATCTCTGAACACCTGCAGATGTATGCTCTGTACTGCAGCATGCAGTTTTTACCCAGATGTGCAGCAGACAACTCCACTTCCATCTCTCCTGACCCTGGCCCTGCTATTTTCTTTAGTGTTGCAGGGGTGTTAAGCACAGCCAGCAAATGCTGCGGGACTCCTCACGTCCTGCTGGCTTTCCCTCTGCCCACGCAGTCAGCTGCCCACACACACTGAGTTATTACAGCAGCGCTGCATAATGAAGTGCTCTCCATTCCAGGGATTCCACCCCCTCACTGTGGAGCGGGGATGGGGAAAGTGCCTCAGCAGCACAGCATCGATGTGCTCCCAGGGGCCGGCTCCGAGTCAGAGCACCGCTTTCTGAAAACACAGTGCAAGGCTGGGGAGACTACGGCAGATGCTGCTAGTGACTGGAGGCTTTCAGCTCTTTGTCTAGGGGAGCAGTCAGCAGGAAGGATGTGCACACAGGCACATGTGGACTCAGCTCCATGCCCTATGGGCTGCTGCCCACATCTCAAACCCTACAGCGGTAAACTGGTTCCTTACTAGAAATCTATAAGGAAACCCCAAATGAAATAGTGCAGAAAGCTGAATGACCTTCCCAGCCCCTTGGATGGAAGTGCGCTGTGGTGTCACAAGGGGAGCCATGTGTCCCTTAGATCCTGCTCTGAGAATAAAAAAAGACTTCCATCCCCAGAGCGAACAGGGCAGTCTCCTCTCTCCCTCTCCCCCAACATTTTGTCAAGAAACCCGAGCCTTACAGCATTTCAGCAGCTAGTTTCAAGGGCACGGGGGAGGCCTGGCTAGAAAGTTGTGTTTCAGAACTCCACAGTAAGCCTTCTATCCCACGGGGACCTACAAGATGCAGTGAACCCAGGTCACTGAATGAAGGAGGACAGCAGAGCTGCTTCCTCAAAACAGACCTTGCCCTGCTAATCTGTCACATGAATGAATGCCAGGGAGATTGGGGGAGGAGGAGAGGCTGGAAAAAAGCATTTTCACTCCTGCTTTATCTTCACATCAGTGCTCATGTCAACTATGCAGGAACCAAAGGAAAACACATTGGGTGGAGTGACTCCTGACAAGCAGAGCTGAGAATGCTGAAACACTCAGTAGCAGAGACATGAGCCCCACATCCCTCCAAAAGTAATCCTATCCCAACTCAAACACCAGAAAATCTGTGTAGACCTGGAACTCTCTCTCTCATAGTCAATCCCAACCTGTGTCTGGTGCCTACCTCCTCTCCTTCCAGCCTCAGGCAAATCTGTGTGGGCCCAGTGTCTGACTTTGATATACACACATGGACCCAACTGTTCCAAACATGATCTCAGAGCTAGCTAAAATGTCCTCCTCAGTTCTGTAAGAGTCCCAAATCTGTCTGCTCTAACATCAGTTCCGTTCTGAATATGCTTTGAGCCCTAAAACGCCTCTTCCAGGTTCCTGCCTGCTGGGGTCCAGTCTCCAGGCCACACATAAATCCTGTGCATTGGCCTCTTGTCTGTGCAAAACTTCTGTCTAGGGCAGAGTAATCTTTAGTCTTTGCTCTGACCAAAGAGTCCTCATCAATGTGTGGCAAAACATTCTTCCAGTATGGGGGCATCACATTCCTAGCGTCTTCACCTGGGGACTCAAATGGAAACCAAGACAGCCTAAGATGAGAGTGTGAAGATTGAGCAAAACCCAATATTTCTCATGGCTTGCTTTGATGAGAAAGGCAACAACCAAATGTAAAGCTCCTTATAGGAGCTCAGCTGCTCTCTGCCAATCCAAAATAGACTATGTGTGACCCTTCAAGTTAACCTCTTCTGACTGTAATCTCTGGGCTGCTCTGCTTTTGCTTTTGCACCTACAGCTTTTTCATAGAGTATCACTCAGATGTGTAAGAGATTGAGGTGACTAAACCTGGTCTGTCAGGTGAAAATCTACCCAAATACTACAAGGAAAATGACAGCTAGAGCACTCATAGTGGACTCGCCAAGCTCAGCTTTACACCCCCTCCCTCTCTTTACTTGGAAATGCCCCATGTTAAGTTATCAGGGCTGGGTTTACATCCCCAGCTATGCTCGTTCCTTTGCAACAGAGTGGAACAGGAGCCTAGATCCCAGGTTGAGCTGGTGGATACGAAGTGGACAGCAGCTGGGAATGAAGGTTCTGAATTCGGTAGAGTGCAGGCACTACTCATGGGGCACTGGGCTTGTTCCTCTGTTGTGCAGAAGATCAAGACAGCACTTAAGGGATTTTATGGAAAATGCTTCTGGGCAGCCTGTGGTCTGTACTGCATAACCAAATAGTCATGCCCTCAAATATGAAAGAGCTTGCTTGGAGACAGATCTAGACCAAGAGCCTGCTATCACCTGTTTCTGGGTGGCATGAAATAGGCTGGGAAATATGAAAGAGGAAGAGTCACTTACATATTAAAGAGGTTCAGCCCAATGCGGTAGAGGCGCTTCCTCATGGTGTCTGTGGAAAGTGTGGGAGACTTGCAGCTAGCTGGGTTCTCACAGTGGTACCTTGGGAGGCTGAGGATCATGGCCTGCAGTGCTTCTTTCGAGGACACCTCAGAGGCTGACTTGGCTGAAGTGGATGTGCTGCTGCTGCTCAGCTGCTCTGAGTTGTCTGCATTCTCAGACTCAGAGCCTTTGCTTTGCCCTGTCTCATTGCTAGCATCAAACTGGAGCTTCTGCACTGCCAACTGCCCAGGCTCAGCGATGCTGTCTCCTGTGCCATTAGTACTGGTGTTCACCTCAGCAAAGGTGTGGCTGTCCGGAAGAGTTCTGGACTCTGGAAGGCTCTCTGGGGCTGCCGGTGGTTCACTAGCTTCTCCCTCCCCTTCTCCTGGGCTTTCTTCAGCCTTGGTAGTTTGAGAGAGCCCAGCCTGGGCATTGCTGCCGAGGCAGTTTGCCATGGACACTGAGGTAGACGATGAGACAGAGATGTTCTTGTTGTCGATCTGGACTGTGACATCTCGAAACGCCATCATCAGAGTGCTGCTGCTTTTTGGTAGGGTATCTGGTAGAAGCCCTTCCTCTTTCTCCTTGTCCTGCAACTCAGCTTCTAAGTCTTGGTTTGGCTGCATTGAGCTGGCACTGAAAGTCTCCCTTATCTGGTACGAGCCCCCATCTTGCAGTGAGCACATGGTCTTCAGGCTCCAAGTGCTGAGGGCATCATCAATAGACTTGGCCAGGGACTGAACTTGCTCTGTGAAGGAGTCTTCCAGCTCGGTCAGAGCCCCGCTGATGGTGGCTGGCAAAGATGGGGACCTCACTAATGGGATGCCCACGAAGTTGTACCCCTCCACCAGGGCTTTCTCAGCAGAGAAGCTCTCCGAGTTCTGGACCCGGACTTTCCTCAGAGAGATGCGGCGTGGCATGCGGCTCTCCAGCAGGGAGTTGCGGATCTTCTCAAAGTTCTTGCTGAGCTGGTACTGCCGGAAGGCTGTCTGGATGGTGCAGGCTGCCCGCCGAGACACCAGGTGGCCCCCGTATTTGTGCTCTAACATTTCGATCTGAAAGACACGCAAACAGGAGAGGTTATTTCTTGCTAATTGACTTCTGATGGCTTTCTGTTACCCCAGTTCCTACACTGATTAGTCTGTAATGACTGTGAGAGGAACTTCGAACACTGAATTAGCTTTTCCCGACACTGTTGTGCCCCTGCTTTCAACAGATTCCCTCCTTTGGGCATGGCTGGCTACAGCATCAGTACGGTCAGCTTCCTCACAGTTGTAACATGATCATGCCTCTTCCTGGAGTGCCAGCCATGAAAGCTGGAGCGTGGAGGTGCCCAGAGGTGCCTGGAGATGCCCAGAAGTGCCCTTCCCTAGCAGATGTACTTCTGATGGCCTTTAGGGCAAGCTCAGCACTGCTGCAAGTACAGTGTTCCAGCACTGTGTCTTCTTGCTCAGCAGTGCTTTGGTAAAGTCATGCACCATCCCTGTCTTAGTTTTTACTAATGCTCCTGCCCTCTTTAGTTACCTTAGGAAATACTCTAAGGGGAAAGGAGAAACCATTCAGAAAAAGGAAAGTTATTTTTTAAATGCAGAATATGCTGGCTTGGTCATATGAGCTAGTGAGAAACATCAGCTTCCACAGAAGTTAGTGGAGGCTGGTTGTTCAGTGTCTTTTAAAAAGCACTTGGAATCCCAAAGTAAGTGCCTTCCTTTCTGCTATCTTTCAGTTGCCAGCCAGAAGTGAAATGAAAACTACTCAAGAAAAGAAAGACTCTCAGTTTTGAAAGGTAAAAACCTTGTGATTTTAAATGTTGAGAGAAGATAATTAAGAACAAGTAGGAAGATTTACTCCTTCCTGAGCTAGTAACAACAAACACACAAGGAAAAACACGGCATCTCAACAGGCTTCAGCAAAACAAGTACGTATGATAATTCCTCTTCCACAGTCTAGTATTTATAATTTCTAGCAATCCCCTCACTCTTTATCTGCAGCTGGGCCTTCACTAATATGCTACAAGAATGAGTGACTGATGGAGGACAAGGGGCAGTGTGAAGGTGATGGTGGACGACGGGATTGATGAAAAAAAGAAGGATGAACTTGAATTACCTTCACTGAGGTTTTGGCTGAACTATGAGCTACACTCTACATTGTTGGCACTTCACAGGGCAGAGCAGAGGTGCAGGCTGTAGTGTTTGCATGTGTGTGTGTATGTGTGTGTGCATGTGTGGAAAAGACAAGAAAGGTGAAGTGCAGGACTGTGAGTGCTGTTAACATCAGTCCTGAATTAACAGCGGATACACTGTATCATTCATGTGGTGAGTACAAGTTCATTAATGGATCCAAAGGACAAGTTTTACTGACTGGATCCTTATCTTCAGACAGATACCACTTACCCCTACCATGCCTTGCTGACCCAGGACTCACAAGATGGAGGGCTGAGCTCACAGAAGATCTGAGTTTAAGTATAAATTGGCTTTGCCATCAAAGCAAGACTGAGGCATGAGCCTCAGCTCATCGAGTCATGTCATGTCATCTGTGTCCTTTTTCTTTTCCTTTTTTTTTTAACACTAACTAAGTTGCAGGTAAGAGAGAAGATGTGGAATGACAGTTGTGAGATGTGTAAATCACCTCTAGAATCTTTCCAATACTAACTCCTCTGGAAGTAGGGGAAGACAATTATGGCCTCTTGCACATGTCTTCAAAGTTGGAAAGAGACTGAGCTATCCCTTGGCCCTTCCCTTCAAGAGGAAGGCATATACAGATAAATGCAAATTAAGCCAATAACCTGCACAGGCCCAATCCACACAGTTATTACTGACAACTGACCATGAGCACTTAATATAATGGTCTGGTTAATCAAAATGTAGAGCTAATTGTGTTGGGAGGGAAAGAGGAACAAATGGGAGGGACAGACACAGCCATCTGAGGGACAGAATAATGGTAAAATGCAAAATAAGGCAGAAGCAAGAGCCTTATAATTATCTGAGGTTTTCAAAGAGGTGACAGCCATTCTAAAAACATGGAATTCATATGCTCTGATGTTATTAGAGGCCAAGACAAGATGTCATGGCTGATCTGAAGTAAAAGGCTAGTTTATCTTATGCAAGGACAGCTCCTGAAAAGGCAGACTTTAATAACTACTAAGAAGACAGATCCTTCTAAAAGTCTAAAGGAATGGTGCAAGCTGTCAGTACCTTGATAAAACATCACCAGCTTTTTGCAGTCCATTATCTCAGTCTTCCTCAAAGGATAAGGAATCAAGGAGCAGAACAAGATATAAAGTGAGAGGACTCCCAACCTAGTCTGTTCTCCAGTTCATACTGGGTGTGCAAGGACAGGTTCTGCATGTGAGCCACTGCCATCCAGCCCTGCCCAAAGCAAGGGCAGTCCTACAGTGTCTTGCAGCTAGGGTAACAAGGACTGGTCCAAAGAATGTTTGGGAAGACTGGCAAACCCAGAAGAAGCACCCTCATAGAGAAGTGCCCTCCCCACCCTTGCTTGGTAGGAGTGGGTCTCTGTCTCTTCTTGATGTAGCCTAACCATTTACTGTTTACTGATCTCTGAGACATTCACATTTGCTATCAGGTCAAGCTAACTGATATCTCCAGAGGAATTACGGATTTCACACAGCTGTTGGCCTGTTTTCTTCCTCTTGAAGGAAGAAAGGGCATCCATTAGCTCCACAGCAGTCACAGGTAATGGAGATGTATGTCTGGCTTATCGGAGGAACCTTCTCGTCACATCTGAGAGGCGAGAAAGGCCAGGCATGATTGGCCTTCTCTCACTCCTAATAAACCCTAGGAATCACAAGTAATTGACTGCTTAAAGCTACTCTTCTCTGGGGAATGATCTGACAGCCGGCGCCAAAGGAAGGTGGGGAGTCAGGGGGATTTTAAAGGATATTTAGCTTAATAAATTTCTGGGCCTCACTATGAACACTCAGCCTGAGAAACTCAGTCCTTGTGGCTGAATTAGAAATGGCTGGGAAATATCCATTGCCATGATGGATTGCACATGAAGGGAGCTTTAACAAGGTCAGCCTAAGGCAAGCCAAAGTGCCAGGCCTGAGTATGGTCAAACATTCAGGGTACACACCCCATGGCTTTGTGGCCCATAGGCATAAATTCACAAATGTGCCAGGAGAGAATGGGTCTGATCTTATTCTCAGCACTGCTTTTCAACCCAGGTTGCCACTGTGCATGGTGACATGCCACTGTGTTAGCAAGAGGAGAGTGAGACTCAGTGACAGAATCTGAGTCCCTATAGCCAATGCATGCATTGTAAAAAATAAAAAAAGACATAAGGAGCATACATGTTCTCTATCCCTAAGGCCTTTCCCTCCCTTCCACCAACCTTTCACAATGGTAGGACAGTGCTCTAAGGGCTATGTGTTAATGGGACATTTTCCTTCATACAGGGGACATCTGCCACCCACCAACACATCAAGAGTATGTATGACTAAAAGCATGCTACTCTCTCCTGTGATCCTGTCCATTTTCTCAACATTACAACTTTAGCACTTGAGTTTCCTTTCCAGCCTCCCAGAGTAGTATACTTCTGCTTTTCACACTGTCAGCATGCTCTGTTTCATGGGGAGCAAGAAGATCCATGACCTCACTCAACAATGATGCTGGAGTGCAATGACCGCTAGATGTTCTGCAACTCCGAGCCCTGTAGAAAAGGCTGTATGCTACCCTCCTTCCTTACCAGCAACTCTGTCAGCTAGATATGACTTCAGCTGCACTATGAGACTAAAAATGTCACCTTCCACCTGTTTTTCCTCCTTTAAGTTCTATTAGCGTATTACAATTTGTGCTGCAAGTAGGGAATTACTGGGACAGTGCTGGGAGGGTCTTATCACCCTTATTCCTACTGAAGAGAACTACATGACAAGTAAGCTGATAAGAATAGCTATGAAACACATACTACAGTGCAAGACCGGAAGAATTAATACTCTTCACTCCCTGAAAATCTCCCCTTCCAGAGCTGGAGGCAATCCACTAGGGATATCCTTCAGGCTGGAGGATCACTGACACTGGAAGTCCCCTTTGCTGTGAGAAAAGTGGTTTCACCTAAGAGATAGGCTAGATTCCTGCAAGGTCTTGTGAGGCACCAGAAATTAATGAACAAGCAGCTAATATATCTCTCTGTCTCACATGCATCCAGGGCAGGTCTGGCCTCTGCTGCAAGAACAGTGATAGGACAACATGACCTTAAAGCTAAAATAACACTGGACAGACACTCCCCAGGACAAATTTGAGTAGCTCTAGGACATAGAGGAGGCTAAGCCCATAGATAGCAGCCAAGATCTGGCCCACCCTGAGGATATGCCACATTAGTTTGTGAAGTCAGTTAATTAGTTTCTCTTGTTTCTTTTCCTGGTGGGAAGCAAGAATTGAGTATGCAGTATTTTGAGAAAGACAGAGCTAAAGAGCCAAGGTCTCTTTCCTGCTCAGGATTTTATTGGGCCATTGATCTGACATGTATGTTTAGGGACAGCAGGAATGCCTTAAGGGAAGTAGCAGAAAGATGTCCCAGGAGCAGCAGCTTCTTCTGTGGGAACCTCATTAGCTGAGACCCTTCATCTGCGATAGCACAGCTCCCACTGAATTCTCCCACTGAACATAATCTAGACACTGTCACTAGCGTTTGCTTGTCCTCATCTCACATACTGCATGGTCTGCATATCAAACAGCTTCTGGTTGAGCTGCCATCCCAGGGAATAGCCAGAAATGTTTCTTTAGATTTTGTTTTGCACAACAATTCACCTGGGCTGTAATGTGCAGAGATGCGGGGGTGGGGTGTAAAGACACACGTACACAGGCAGATGGGGACACACATGACACGCATCACCGCACGGCCTTTCAGTGAGAGGGCCAGATACTATTAGCCTGTCCTGCTATTTCCTGCTGGGGGCCCAGGAGATGCAGCTAGACATGGGTAAACTTGTGCTCTGGAGCCAGACTGTAGCCTTGGGCACAGGAGGCAAGGTTACAGCTTCAAGACTTGAATAATTTTTTCTCAGCCTGGTAAACCTGCCTGTCTCTTTGGCTTCCATCGCTGAAGGCAGTGATAGAAGTAATACACGAACATCACGGTAGACATTGTGCGGGACACTCACTGAATAAACCCCACTTCCTCTGAAAGCTCCTGTTTTGAAGAGGTTAATGCAGAATTCCACTGGGGACGTGCCCAGTAAGATCCAAGAAGGAAAGATGGCACTTGGAGACCTCTCCCATAAGAGAGGTCTTTTGGGACAGTCAGTTGCTGGGAGCCCTACAGGCACTGTGTGCTTGTGAGCAAGGCACTATCTCTGGATGCCACAGCTGCCCACAACCCGTCTCTAAGCCTATAGTCACACCCGCGTTTCTGGGTCCACTGGGGACCACAGAAGCCAGGCAACAAGGAGCCGAGCCCAGCAGGATTGGGTGAAAGGGTGTTGCAGCCAGAAGTGAGGAAACTGCTTCCTCCATCAGCCCCATGTAACCAGAGGGCCAGGCCTGCTCAGGCAGGGCAAAAACTCAAGGTGAACAAAAGGCTGAAGTATTTGCTGCAAGAAATCCCACCACAGTGTGAATGCAGTCCCAACCACCCCATCCCCTTCTCCCACAGCCTGAGGAGGAAGCCTCTGTACCTGTTTATTCTTTAGGTCAAGGGAGAGCTCATAATCGGAGGCAGCTGCATGGGAACACGAAGCCGTCCCTTTGCTGCGCTGCACTCTCACTGGGGAGCCAGTGTGGTGGAGGCTCGCCTTCTGCACCAGAGGGGAACACCCCGCTGCCTGCTCTTCTTGGAGCTCCGCATGCTGGGCTTTTAGCGTCAGGGTGTCGGACCTGCCTTCCTGGCCACTCTGTCTGCCGGCTTCCTTCGGATCCTCCGTTTCACACCCGGCTTTCTTGCTTGTGGAACCGCTGGGATCGTCACTGTGAACAAAACGCAACGTTTCGCTTTTTTTATTTGTTTTTATTATATTTTATTCATGATTATGTTTATTGCTGTTCACTGTATTAATTCACGGAGCTGCATTTTAAATGTTTAGAGACCCTGGGCTGTGAGGAGTCTCTCTCAGTGATGGATCAGGCCTTTAGGTTGATACGGCCAAAGCTCTGGTCCATCCCTCCCTGAGAGCAGACACTTGTGCTGCACATACTGTAGGCACCGGTCCTGTGGCTCCTGGAGCTGCCCAGCTGCCTCTACTCCGGTGCTGCAGGGGAGTCGAGGGGCCAAGGAGGGTGTCCTGGCCTATGGATACCTCTCCTGGAGCAGCCAACAGCTGGCAGTCACCCCTGTGCCCTTGCAGCCTATTGCTGAGCATCTCCCTGTGCATCCCAGAGCACCATCTGGTGTGAAGCCTGGATCCCAAGGATCCAGTTTCCCTCTGGGATTTCTGAGGGCATGTAGGAAATAGTGCAGGGGCAGCTCAAGGGTGCAGAGTTTCCAGAGGAACTCTCAGAGAGCTGAGGGTATGAAGATGCAACAGAGCCAGCCAGCCCTCACATCCTGACTCTTTAAATCATGCATGCAAGCCATAGCAGGCTGCAGAGCCCCATGAAAGAAGCTGTTTCTGTCTGACCCACAGGACAGATTGCTGTGCCACCGAGATCTTGTGGAGAAAGGTAAACACCCTTTTCTCCTGTCTGCCACAGCAGTAATTGTGTGAAACTAGGGCCTGACAATAGTGCACTCTAGGAGCTGACATGTGGCTCTGGATGGGATGGGATTAGCGTATCTCTGATCTGCTGAAGTGCTGAGGAAGTCTGTTAACTACTCTTGCCGAATATTTTCAAAAAACATCCAATTGCAAACAAGATTTTGGTATTCTGGGGGACTGTTTGAACCATGAGAGTTTGTTTGTTGTTACAATAGTCCCCTTCCAGTGGCTCCAGAGAAATAATTTATGATTTCCAAGAGCGTGCAGGCCAGTCCATATAGACTTTGGGTTCTGTTGCACCATGTATATCAGATAGAGCTCCACTGGTTTCCAGGGGATGCATATTTGGCTGAGAGCAACATCTAGTTTGGAAATAATTACTACAGAACTAGTGCATTTAATTTCATTGAAACCAAGGATGTGTACTGCCTCCTATATTTAAACACCATTAAATTATTTAATTCACTTCTGAATCATATTTCTTTCTCTTGGATTTGCTCCACATACGACCAGTTCTGCTGTCAGCTAGATAACAAATCATTTCATGATTGGTGTTGATGTCATAGCAAAATCAGGGAAATTAGATATGATTTTCTGTAGTGCCCAAATTACTTAGAAGCATTTAAGTCTCATTTTCAAAAGTGCTGTAAGCACTTAAGAGCCCAAGTCTTCTAACTGTAAATACACTTTACCTCCTAAGCCTTGGAGCACTTTTGCATACTTACTAGTACTTTAAAAGGAAGTTTATTCTCTCCAATGGCAGCTCTTCTGTTCAGTAGATAAATTTAGAAATATTCCCACAGTTTCTAGAAGGGCTCCAAATTTGATGAGACAAAGACAGCACTACAATTTCAGAACTAAGAAAGATGCAGGATTTAAAGGTAGAAAGTTTCTTCTTTTATACATATGCATGTAGTCACCAGTTAGATTTAAAAAATAGATCGACAGAAGAAACCAGTCTCTTAGAGAAATGCTATACAACCAACTTTGTTAAAGCATATTAAAATGACATATCTGCATACTCATCAATCAGGAAACAGCACCATTAAAATGAGGCATAAAAATGTTGTACACCTTATAAAATCTTTCCTCGTTCTATTTCTGATACAACTGAACAATCTGTTTTCTACATTTAAAGATGGACACGTAAGGTATGGATCCCTTTTTGAATTCTTTCTATGTCCACCCACATTGCAGGAAACATTAATAAAAGACTTTTTCCTTGCAGCTCTCACCATAGCATTTTTATTGGCAGCCTATGTTCTATCCATTTTCATTTTAACCAGCAGAGCAGTATAATTTTTATCCTCAGCTCAAGGGATGACCATGTGAACACAGATTTGATCACGCTTTCATTGAAGTGCATGCCAAAAGCTTCACAAGTATTTCAGTGGGAACCGGACTGTGCCTTACAAAGCAATTTCAGATAGACACGTAAGCTCTGATTCAGCAAGCCACATATCCCAAATTGCTCTGCTGAGTCAAGGCCACAGTGCACAGTTTGCTATGCAGACTTTCTTTAGGGCAGATCAGGGCCTGAGGCAGTAGACTAGCGAGCTAGCTGACTTCCCTTAGAGCATGAATGGACTCTAAATCCCAGCAGATATTCCCTGACGTGATGGTCCTCTGAACACTTGCACATACGCTGAACTCAATTTTTCTGAGGGCCTCCGCTGGCTGCTCATGGTAGAACGTGAATTGCGTGCATAAGAGTTTGCGGCACTCGGGCCCATTGCTCTGTATGGCCGTACGTCACCTGCAGTTTATGTTACCTATTTGGTTTTCTGTCACACAGAGTTTAGAGTCTGAGTGAGTAACACTCACAGTGACAGGATATCCTGTGCACACTGCTAATATAGAAGAAAAAACAGCAGGCTTTGTAGGCTCACAGAATAATCTAGGCTGTGAGGGAAGGCTGGAGGTCTCTACTCCAACTCCCTGCTCATAAAGTTGATCCGGGCCTTCTCCAGTCAACTCCTGAATATCTCCAGACATGAAGATTCCCCAGGCTCTCTGGAAATTCTTGAAAGGGACCTTAGTGCACTCACAGAGCTTAATGGCCTGACCAGTATCCCCTGGGGCCGCCACAAATACCCTTTCTTGCAAAGTTCCCCTTTTTCAGCCCAGCCAGTTCCTGCCCCAGTAACACTGGAAGAGTGCTGGTCTCCAGCTCCACCACAGCCTTTGCCTTTCCATGGACATGGACCCACTTGGTCTTGACTGACCTGCAGACTGACTCGCCTGCTTGACCTTGCACTTTCCTCATCACCATGGGACCTACCTATTGATCATGGGACTGTGTCTGACCCTAGGTACCCACACTGGACTGGGTTCTTACCTAAGTCAATGACGCATTGTACAAACCCAAAGTGCTCAAAAGTCCCTTTTAACATAACAGGGATTTAGGATATTCCTCAAGACACAAGAGGACCCTAAGACTGCAGGCACTAAGTGCACACATTCAGTCATAGTTGTGTGAGAATCACTGCCAAGCTCAATGCTCCCACTCACAGTGCCTAACTGAAGCCCCTAAAGACAGTGTTCTAGGATAAGGATATAAGCTAACCACATGTACATGTATAACCTTGCCTTCCTCCTCCATGCATGCTGTCAGCTCAGTGAATAGACCCATACAGAATATATTGTGCTTAGGCAGAGAATTTTCTGAGGGTCAAAACTCGGTCAAATCAAAATCAGATGCCAGTGAAGCACTCAAAGGCATTTTTCAGCTAGATGTTCTGATGCTAAATATAAACTTTTTAACCCCCTGCTGGTCTGGCTGTTGTGCTGCTCAGAAACCAATAGCAAATACTCTTGATGAAGTGGGAATAGTTTCTGTGTTCTTTTGTAGGAAAAAAAAAACATGGCTGGAAGACTTTTACTTGTGGGGAACAAACTATCTCAAAAAAACAGACAAACCTACTTCACCTTCGAGCAAGAAAACAGACCTGGGAAATTTCAGCTTGAACTGTTAAACTTCAGTGATTTACAAGCAATGGAAAAAAGGGGTAAAGACAGAGTTTGCTCAGCAGCCTGAACGTCAGCATTACGGCCCCCAGGTTCCCTGCATTCCTTCCAGGTTTGCTCCCATCTCAAACCTGTTTCTGAGGAAGTGTAGTGAGGAGGCCTGATATCTGTTGTCTAGTAGCAGTGATGGATGAAGCCCCCATATGAAAGACAGAACACATCGCTAAAGATCAAAACTGATGCTGCAGTGAAAGACAGGCTAAAACCTTATTGATCATGACATAGTTGATTTGCCTTGGTAGAGCATAGCTTTTGTTAATAAGAGAAGGATCAGAAACTATTGTAAGCTTAGCAACAAAACAAAATAAAATAGTAAGAAAACTAAGTAGGGCAAGGATAGACCCTACAGCATGGAAGATCTCTGGAAAAAAAGAAAAGGGAAAAAGAAAGAAGAGTTACTCATTAAATTATGGGGATCGACTTGCTTTCTGTTGGCCAGTGAGCAAACAACCTCTCTGGCTACGGATGAAGGAG
Source organism: Zapornia atra (assembly GCA_013400835.1). NCBI lineage: Eukaryota > Metazoa > Chordata > Aves > Gruiformes > Rallidae > Zapornia > Zapornia atra. The sequence goes on along the minus strand of VZTU01002992.1, from coordinate 43,534 downwards.
GGGAATGGAGCTATTGCACATTTTGTTTCTTGGAAGAGCAAATTTTTGTAATCACTTGTAATAATTAAAAGCCCCATGCTGAGTCTAAGGTGTGAGTCCCAATGTCCTGGCCAAACTCCAACTAGGTTAATTTAGTTCTGTATCCCAGCATCACCCATTTAGTTTCAACTGTAATCAGCATTCTTCACTTGCTGTCCTAAAGTATCTCATACCACCATCTTTTGCAGTTCTTTCAGCTACTCTTGCATGATAAATGAAGCAATTTTCTGCTAATGATGCAATCAGGTAGGGAAGGTTTGTAATGTCTTTGAATCCTGTTTGATTGAAAGTTGTAATATTAATGCAAATTACTTGAAATCAGACAAAAAAGGAGGACTACAAATTCAGGTGTTCTGTTCTTCCTGTTCTTAAGTGACTTTTATGACCCATAGCAACTAGCTTAGTAATTATTACAAATAGATTTCATCTGCTGTAGAAAACATCTCTCATGTTTCAGGCATGTCCTCCTATTTTGCGCTGCTGACTTGTGTATGACTGCTGTGGAGAAAGAACAGTTTTGTTAACAAAGATGGTGACTACAGACAACCTGATTCAGAGCTTATATGAAATATTATAGCTAGTCTAGCCTTTCCAAACTGGTATACTGGGGTTTTGTGTTTGTTTCAAGAAAGCAGGATGGTTAAAAAGTTCTTACTGAGATAATGCAGATGGGTACCATTTTTACTGGCACAGGTAAGTGAGACTTCTGATACTTAGCTTCTATGTGCAGATTTCTCTGGAAGATTTTCTGTATGGAGTACACTGAGGGGAGGATGTAGGGAGCTGACAGAGGACAAATGGCATTATGTAGGATATTTTTGTATTACTTCCTTATTTCTCCCTTCCTGGTATTTTGGAAACCCAAAGCCCAAATCAATGATACCAAATTATCAAACCACAGATGCCTATCCATCTATTCCTACAGAGCTGTTGTGTCACACAGTGTCCTGGGAGAAATTTGACTGCTTTTCAGTTCCTGCAACATCAGGATGGTGCACTTCCTTGCATACTCCTCAATACCACCTTATTGCTGGAAACACACAGTTCCAGCTTGACAAGGATCTGTGCCTCTAACTGCCAGCTGTGGAGCTGAACCATGGCTACCTGTTGGACCCTGACTGTCAGGCTTAAACATTCCTATGCCTGATGACTTGAGAAAAAACATGCAGCCTCTTCCCCCCAAATATTTCAAGACGGTTTCAGGCTAGACTTGTAGGAAGGAACACAGCAGTTGAATTCTCCAGACAGTACATTCCATTGCCCGGCTGTCAAGTGCCAGAATCAGTTCACCATCTAAGAGTAATTTTCACAGCTCTCAGAAAGGTGTTTACAGGGTGGCTGAATGACTAAACAGGGGCCTAGGGCCAGGAGAGCTACTCTTCTCAAGGACAGTAATGTTAGTCCTCTAACAAAATAAACCTGAGCCTTCTAACTGATCACTCCATAGCTACAGCTTTTGGTCAAGACACAAAATTTGTCTCTTTACTCCTTCTCACCTACAAGAACAAAAATATTGCAGATAAATAAGAGCAATAACAGAGTGACAAAAACAGCAATGGCTATTCTGGACTTGGTCAGTGGTGTAAGAAACAAGTCACTCAAGAAGCAGATGCTCAGATGCCCTGTTGGCAGGTATAATGGTTATGCAAAATGATCTAGCTAATTGGATAGGAGGAAGTTATGATTATGCTGATCTCGCCTCCTCTTTGTGTCCCCGTGTCACTCCAACAGAAGACCACATTGCTGTTTCCCATATATAATTTACTAAATGCTTTCTTCATGATATTTAAGGTCAGTGTGCAGGATTATGACCTGTAACTGAGGCGAGAACTAGATGGACTAGGGAAAGACCACAAACATTTATGAATCCATTTTACAGAGTTCCCTATGAGGATCAGTTGGGTATTGTATGTATGCTGCTCTGAAGTGCTGTAAGCAATTAGCATTACCACGGCCTGAGAGCCGTGAGATTTCAAAGCTTCAGAGATGACAAAAAACCCCGTATGCCGTATGGAGAATTAGAAGAGATCACTAGCTAACACCAAGAGAATGGAGTCCAGACCCCAAGTCTGCAAGAAGCTGTGCTCCCTCTGTCTTAAGACATTTTAACATTTTCACTGTCCTCTCTCCTCAAAGCGCTCAGAAAAAATCCCACCAAAAAACTTGCTGAGTTAGCAGGGTCCAAAGTGCCTTTTCAGTTTATTTCATTTCAGTGTTCCCTGAGGACACCCATAACATATGGTGAATGGGTTGATCAGAATTCAATGAAAAAAAAATGGCTGAGACAGGCTTGGTAATAATGTTATTGGATTTTTTCAAGGTTCAGAGATTTCTGACATGCTGGGGGTCTGCGTGCTCCTGATTTGCTTTTAAGTTCAAGTTTGAGGATGACTTGGAGGCAGTGCTCTCTGGGAGCATGCTGAAAATGAAGGAAGGCAAAAGTCTCTCCTGCCAGAGGAGGGAACTTGGAACTTGATCTGGGCAAATCATCCCCTGCCAGCCGAGCTGCAGCTTTCTCAGACAGTCTTCCCCAACACAGACAAATATAGGAACAAGATTCCGATTTTGTCTACATTCACGTAACACCTTGCAAAGCAGTGGCATCAAGCCATCTTCTCACACTAATTTTATCCAATAGGAATTAATGATAATTAGCCAAGCTCATTATCCATCCCAAAATATATTACTGTTTCATCAAAAGGCTGGCACACACACCTGTAAAATAGATTTGACAGTAGAGTATGGTAAATATATTGGAAATTGACTACATTTAACATTCTTTGGCATAGACTGAACCAGGCAACAACTTTTCAACATCACTTAAAGCAATCTTGGTGAGATACATATTAAGAGACAGAAAATGCAATAAAATACTAGTATACCTCATGTCCCACAGGGTCCAACGTGCCAAAGTCAGGGCCTCCGCTTTCAGATTTGGTATTTAAACGTGATCCCCATGTGCTGTGTAATTCCCATATTGTAGCGCTGCTGTGCCTTTTACTACAGAACAGCACTACAGGAATTAAACTTTTCTGATGCACCCTATGCAGTGCACCCATGTAGTGCAAAGATGGCTGTCCTGGTGTCAGTCTGGGCTGGCTGCCTACCTGAGGATCAAGCTCTCCGTGACTAACTTCAACCAACCGAGGACTAGGGTCTCTGCTTTTGCATGGAGACAGACAGGCTCCTCCTGAGGGTGACTTGGAGCAGCTAAGGCAGCTCCCACTGAATGAGAAGTGGTGTTTATGGTGCAAGGCTGGCTGTGCTGGGTGGTGTGGTTGTCACACAGTAGTTCCTCTTCGTGTTTGGGTCACACCTCAGAATGACACTTTGGCCACCTCCCCAGCCATGCCTCTTGTTTCACCAGCTGCAGGAGTACAGGGCTCAGCCTAGGAAGTACAGTTCCTTTCTCTGTAGCCTGTCACACCTTGGTGCTTGATGCCCCAGGCTGGATGCTGTGCTGCCTCTGCAGGTTAGGCTAGGAGGAGGTCTCACAGCCTGTCACTGCTGAGGGGTTTTCTTGTGGCTGTGTCAGACAGGGCACCTGTGCTTCTCACTGAGGTGTGAAAATCACCGAGTGGACAGTGAAAGCATAGCAGGGCCCTGCTCTTCAGGGTTTAATTACTTTTACTTTAACCCCAGACCTCTGTTGCCTCTGCAATGTTTGGTAAACACGACCTTTCAGAGAAGGAAGAAACAGATGGCATCCTGCATTAGTGTAACTGCCCGCTCAGCACCCCGGGAAAGAGAAACTTGGCTTCTCAGCAGCAGTTTTTCTGCCACTTCGACTCAGATCTCTTGTTTTCTCATCCCTGAGGCAGGTTTGAACATCACCGAATTCGCTGACAAAAGCCTGCCGGTGCAATCATGCAGAAGATAAAATTTCACTGCTAAAATGAGATGAATTCAGGGCTGGGAGGCAGCAGAGCCTCTACAAGGCAAGGAAACCTTGCATATCCCCTCAGCCCACTGCTCTCATATACCAGCTGCCTGTGACCTGGGTGAGGGACACAACTCTTGGCATTTATAGACCTAGGCAAAGGCTTCTGTGGTCATCTTTCCAACCTGTTGTGGCAGACCCTTGGTTGGACTGCACTTCTGGATTCCTTCCTAAGGGATCAGCGTAATTGATTACTGAAGTCAGTGACTGAGCAGCTTCACAGAAATATCTTTGTGTAACCCAGATAAATTTTATGTACTAAAGTGTTTTAGTTATTTCGTCTCCTGTGATTTCTGCATCCCAGTAGAAGGCCACTGCTTGTGTCAAACCAAGGAGAAGGAATCCTGGCCCTCTTCAACATAAAGAGTAACACAGCTTTAAATCACCATCCTCAATACAGATAGTCCTAATGGCATTCACCAGCTTCAGGAAAGGAAATATGAACCAGAATTTAACTTTGCCAGTGTGTTCAAGGTTTTGGCTTGGCCTATGGCTGAAGACCAAGATAGAAACAGCATGGTTAGCATTCCTTTCTCCTTCCCCCAATCCAGTGAACACCCCCACTGCCTTGTGCAGCAGGCACAAAGCTCTACTTTTCCCAGTTCTAACCTACTTTGTCACTGCTGCTTTACTCACACTCTGATCCACTTCGTGTCACTTCTCTTCCTTGAGGGTTTATTCCTTTTTCTATCATTCCTGTTTGGAAAACAGGATGACTTAGCAGCTGACACATTTGGTCATGCAAGCTCAGATTCTCCTAGGGCCACTTAAAATTTTCTTCCCTATGAGGAATGAAAAGTATTATACTTGGACATGGACCTTTTGGGGCAAGATCATTAAGAAAAATAGGAGTTTGCCTTCACATAACCAGTCTGACTGTGTTGTTAAGAAAAACTGTGCCTGATGCTAAATGGCCTCATGCCAGTGGACTGCACCAAATTCAAAGAAGGATCTAGCCCCATATGTTATATTTGAAGACAATCTGTAACATGTTTATCAGATCCAGTTGTGCTGTAACAGCACATCATTGCTTTCCACAATGCAGTTCTGCGCTGTCCATTTTTGTGCATCTTGACCTACCTATCTCACATTAGTGAATTCTGGGAAATTACAGGCATCTGTTGTTTCACCAGCCAGCACAGCAGATGTGAGCAAACGAGTACAGCAATGTGTACATGAGGTAGCCTATCCCCATCTTGTCTCTTTCCCCAAAAGATGGAATAAGACAGACTGCAGTCAACCCAGACACACAGGCAATAATAACAGCACCATAATCTGCTTGCGGAAAAGCAGCAATGTACCAGTGTGGGACATGACAAAGGTGACAAATGGCTGTAGTCACTAGACAAATACAGTTCCCAGTGGGATGATGGTACATGATGATTTGTGTGGAAAGAACCAAGGTGCCAAACAGAGATGGTTAAAAATTACTAGAACACACTTTTAAACAGTGTGGCCACAGCCTCAAAAGAAAAATCTCACTGAACTCAGCTCCTGTTCATTTCTTGATGCTTTGCTTCAGAATGATGTTTCTTTGCTAAAGACTGAGTGGTCTCCATCTCTTTTGCAGTTTTTGAACAGTACGGGTAACAGCCCCAGAAATGTCCTAACTTTTTTACACCCTCTCCCTCAGCTATCTAGCTGTTTGTAGAACCCAAATAGAATGACCTAAGCAGCTGTACAAAGTGCTCCTCTTCAGCCTCTCAGATTCTTTCTGGAGTATACGAAAGCGTGCCATGGCCACTTGCAGAAGAAGCAACTCTGGACCACAGACATGTTTTTCCAAAAGGAGAATTTATTATATTTAAACACAGACCCTGTCCCATGGGGATGGTCAGAAGATGCACCTGTATAGGAGTGAGTTGGTATTGCACAGAGCAGAAAAGACAAAAAGGCCTCTGGGCTGACGTCACACTGCAAGAAAATATGTAATAAAAGGCCACAGCCTCACTGCTGTCACTGCCAGAGAATACTGACATTTTCTAGCCAAGGGACCTGCTCATTTATATTCTGTTAATACATTCTTATTCCCTCTGGTTTCTTCTTTCATTTATGCTATTTTTTTAGCTTCCTGCTCCTTCTTTTCTGTCATCCTCCTTCTCTGTATAGCATGTTTAGCATCCTTACAGTACATTTTCCTTACAGTAGCACTGTTGTCTTAGTTGGGGTGAGTCTGTCTCCCTTTCTTTCTCATTGGCTGTTCTTCCATCACTTTGCCTTACTCCTCTCTGCCTTGTAAGGCATGAAAAAGTGTGTGGACAGAGGGTCAATAGAAACCATCAGTTGAGTTCAACAGAACATAACTTAGTGTGCAAAAGATCTAGAATGGCCCAATTTTGGGACTGGCTGCAGCAGGTCAGATGATAGCAGTAGGGTATTAGAATGAACAATGTGAGCTCCACCACTGTCCATCTGCTATTACTTTATATGGTCTGTGCCCATTTTCCAGTGCTAGATACAGGACTATTTCCAAAGCTGTCACAGCCTCTTCTCATGCATTTCTGAGGCTTTATCACACAGAAAACACAGGATATGGCAGCTGTTTATGCTGCATTCCACTGGTAACAGGAAGTTACCGGGTGATGAGCAGGGACACAGAAGAAAGAACATGAGGGTCATCTGCAAGCCATGACTGAATCACCCAGTATTAAAGCAACTAACTCATCTCAACAGCTGTTGCAAGTGGCTCCCCCACAACTTTAAGGTTGGCTATGAACGATTCTCTTTCACTGACATTACCACTGCTGTGACCCAAGAAATGGCAAGTGCTGTCACAGGTGGGAAAAGAGTATGTGAATCCAAGTCCAAATTCCTCTAGGGCAGGGCCCACTTAAGCAATAGAAACAACAGGGGAAAAGGAAGCACTGGAAGAACTTGTGGTCAGGAAATGTCTGGGTATAGCTTCAGGTTCTCAGAAAACATGTGTCTGATGGGTATTTCTGTGGTTTCCTTCAGACAGGTTTTCTTTGGCCTCACTCTCCTGCTATCTTCCTCCTTCCAAAAGAAGGGTGTGGATGGAGGCAAGCAAAGCAATCAATGTGTCAGGGAGACTCCAGTTGCTGTCGGAGACTTTTTTTTTTTCCTGTTGAAGAGCCCACCTATTCCTCACTTTACACCCCCACCCTCATGTTCTCCAAACCTGCCTGAAAGTGGCTGCACCAGCTTTGGGGAGAAGCAGCAGAGAAATGCCTGTGTGGGAGACAGTGCCAGCATGTCCTGGTGGATCTTTATAGGACTGAGACTCTGCATCTGAAACTCAGCTCCTGTTTCTTCGGATGTTTCCAGAATAAACTATTCTTCCCAGGTCATAGTACCAGAAAAACTGCCAACTATACCTCCCTGTAAAAGATTCCCAAGGTTGTTGGGAACTATGATGTCAAGGATGCTCTCTAGAATATTTTTTGCTTATAATTGTGTTTCCATATTTCCCCTAAATCTACATACACTAAATACCTTTGTGGTTCTGGACCCAGGCTTCTGCAAAGCAATTAAAGCTGCTAATCCTGACTGTACAAAATACCTGTAAAAAGCGAGCAATCTTCTCACTCTCAAGCTTAGGAAGAGTTCAAGTGTGGAGCTAGACATTGCTCCTTGTCTGTATCTCTGTGTTGAACTAAAATTCAAAACTCTGACATCTGTGATCCTGGGGAATATTTATATGAACTTTGCTGACCCATCCCTGCACGTTTGCTGCATCCCCACAACCTCTAATTGTAATATCTTGAACAGGATTATTAAGTCTACAGGGAGGAAAGAAGAAGAAGTAGATGAGCTGTTAAGAAGCAGAAGAAATTCTCTCTTCATGCCTGTGACCTCAATAAGGATGAGAAGTAAGTAAAGGAGCACAAACAAGATGTGCTAACAAAGCAGAAATGTTGTTCATACTTCTCCCATGTGTTTTCAAAAACAATGTTATGGAAGACTTTAGCACAAATTAAAGAAGTCAGACTGAAAAGCTTTGTATATGAAGTTGTTTTTTCTTAGAGCACACAAGGCACACACAATGGGTGTAGAGACTTGCTTTGCACTGGCGTGTCCAGGTGCTGTAAGCCTGACCTGGAGTTTTCTCCATTAAAAGCCAGAGGAGAATTCAGCCTCCACAGTCCACTAAGTGTAGGTGCTTGCACTTGACACTGCCAGCTGGGGACCAATTATTTAGAGTTGTTATGCTGCTTCCTGTGGTTGGTTATAGCTCTGTGGTTGGTTATAGCCCTGATTTGATACAAACTAGAATCATTACCATGTTTCACACCTGGGCCAGAGCACTTCAGTACCTCTGAGATGAAAGGAAGTACTGACCTCCAGATTATACATCCAATATCCTGCCATGCTGCCAGCAATCATAAACCAGAAAGGCTGATTTCCCATTTCATGAACTGGATTTGCATTCTCTCTGTCAGGAAAGGTCAACCTTTTACAAGTTCAGGCAAAATGTTGGGTAGCTCAGTGTTTTTTTCTGTAATGCTTCAATAGTGATGGGTACTGGTGGAAAATCATCATTCCCCATCTGTTTTTTATCAAGATGCTTCAGTGGATTCCAAAATGAGAATTGACTTGGAGAGCAGTTCAGTTTTCATCAACCTCATGAGCTTCAATCTTAAGGGGTACTGCATTCACATCCAAAGTCTTTTAGATTTCTCAGGAGGATCTAACTGTTAGACCACAAAGAATGACCCAAGGGCAAAGCAAGAGTTGTACTAGAAGAGAGGTGCCCCTGGACTACAGTAGCAGGCAGCCAAAGAGGGACATAATGCTGTGACTGTGCAGTGGATAGTATTTGTGGGTCTCTTGTGCCAATGGCTTCCAGTATGACTTCATAGAACAAAGAACAAATGCGTGAACAGAGGGTTCAGGTAAAGAGACCTGAAGACTCAGAGAGAGCAGACCTCCAGAAATAAATGAAATCAGATTTTGTTTTTAACCCTCTGCTGCTTAGGATATAGCATACTCATATGCAGCTCAGACAGCTGGGGAAAAAAGATATTTGGAGGTTTTATTTCAATGAACTGTCCAAAATGAGTCCATCCACTTTTCACTCTCCCACATGCAACAATGAAACAAAAAGCACAAAGGCCCTCTTCCAGCAAGAACATGTATTTCCAGCTGAGTACTTTGGTAAGCCAGAAGTGGGGCAATGGAGAATTTCACCAGAACTGCAGGGAAGGCTAACTTGGAGATGTAGCCAATGGCCTGCATGTCTCCTTACCACTAATTGCTGCTGTGGTGCCAGGCAGTAACCAATCTGTGGCGCTGACTAATCCAGCAGGCACTTCAGAATGAGTACACAGCTGTTTGAAGTCTAAACTATATTGAGTTACAATTTAATTGGTCTGTAATCATGAAGTAAACACTTGCCAGTTGCACTAATTGTGTTTCAACCCTGATCTAAGCAGTAAGTAGTCTCTCTACTGGAAAGTGAGGAAATATTATGGGAAAATATGAGCAGAGCTTGCCCAAATTTTCCACAGATGTTTCCACAGATGTTTCAGACCCTAGCCCTTCTGCTCAGTACACATCCAAGCCCCTCCAGAAGACTCTGTTCAGATCCCCAACCTCTCCTCTGCTAGGGAGGACTCTGTCTCCTTCGCCTTGAAACCAGGTCAGGTCTCATACACACTTCTAGATAGGATGGACCTTCTCTCTCCCACAAACACAGGTGAAACATCCTCCCTTCCCAAAGAGCTATCCTGCATCTGATCCTGCCCTTCACACAAATGCCCCCAGACCCCAGTCTACTTTGTGACACAATCCTTCAGCCCTCCAGTACTATCCTGACATTCACTGCCAAAGTGGACCTGCCCCAGGCACTTGAAGTTTTATGTATAACTTTTCCCATCACTGGAGCTGAGGAGATTTTCTGCTGATTTCCTATTCAGCACTGCAGGTGAGCCAGAGGCAGGCTCCGAAAACCCTGTGAAAGGCAACTGAATGAATATACTGTTCCCTCCAATTGTCACTCCATCATTTTCTCTCATTACTCTAATAGAAACAAATTTTTCTCATCTCAGCCCTATTACCTCACACAAAGGAAAATGGTATGTAATCCTGTTAGAGCTGGGCTGCTGCTGGACACATTTTAAGGTCATTGTTCTGGGATGCCAGTCTCCACTGTGTGAGACTGGGAGAAGCGGGAAATGCAATTACTAGGCTATTCAAATCCCTAGAATGAAACCCTACCGCTAACAGACAGAAGCCAGCAAGCAAAAGAGCAGTTGCTTTATGAAATTGTAAGGTTTGGCTAAATCAGAGTCTAACCAGCACCTCAATAAAGGAGCAGGGTTAGCTCCTACTGCCATCCATGGAGTCACGTCATTCCCCTCGCCTGATCTTTGGCATCCCCAGTGGAGGCCCAACCTAGAAGATGGGTTATGGTCATGAAGCCAGTGGTGTACAAGTCCAGTGGGGACAACGGTGGTCCACATCCAGGATTTACACTGTCTTTTGAAATGGTGAATCCCTAAGAGTTCAGCAACAGGAATCTGCCTGCTGCTGCCATCACCTCATACTGTACTTTGGCTCTGAACTTCTTGTGGGCAGATTTTGTGATGAAATCTGTTACCTAATATTCATGGCCTACAGCACCAGACTTGCTGATTGCTGGTACAACCCAGCTAGGCAGCCAGGTAGGAAATCTGCATTGCTAAACTCATGGAGAGTGTAACACCCCACCAAGGAATTCACATTCTGGAGGAGAGAAGGGGGTTAGCACTGCTTATGAGAGGCAGTGAAGCAAAGCAGCACAATACAAGCGGGAATGATCACAACCGCCTCATTGAGTTGGCTTCTATTAAGTGTGAGACACTGACATGTTGGTAATCACTTCAACCCAGCTGAAGAGGAGCCATTTTTAGCTGGACAGACAGCAGAGAAAGAATCAGAAATCTTGCAGAACAAACATTAGGGAAGACCACACAAGAACAACAAGGAACACCATGAACAACAAGCAGAGACAAACTTTCATCGCAGGCTGTTTCTGATTGCCAACCTCCTACTGTTATGCCCAGTGTTTCCTTCCTCTGCCCCACACTTGAGCTGTATGGCTGCTCTCACTGGTCTCTCCTGCAGTCAGAGTGTCACTCTTCTTACTGCATTGACACCCCTCTTTATCTTCACCTTTCCTGCTACACTACCCTCACGCTACCCATGTTCCCTTGGTCTTCCAAAGGATTTCTGTCCCACAAGATAAGGCTGGATTCCTGCTGAAAGCAGGACCATTCTTGCAGGTCCCAGAAGGAAATTATGTGCGCTGAGGTAAGGTTCCTGGCAGAGCAGGAGAAAGCAGCCAATCACCACTGGAGTTTCCAAGTCTCTTGAAGAGACGCGAGTCACTTCCCTGTTTATGCTCTTTATTAGTCCCTATTCTCTTTAATCGGCTTAGACTGATGAGCCAAGGCAGCGGTAGGGATCAGCCGGGCTGTTTAATTAAAGGATTGCAGCTCAGCCCTGCAGTTTGGGGGTTTGTGTAAATGAGCTGCAAGTACATTATTTAATCTGCTGCACAGAGAGGAGTTGGGGCATTAATGAAGCAAACTCTAATTAAAACTAGACGGCTGATGGTTATTAGTGGCATCAGTTCTGACAGGATTTATCTCATTTAGGGAAATGCCTGATCATGGAGGGGGGAAAAGAGAGAATAAAACCGAGCGGGTTTATCGAATTCACCACAGCACCACTTGTGACTAGCTGTCCATTCAGCAGGGCTCAGGAGAGCTGCACAGGGAGCCCCTGTGTCCCAGGCTCTCCCACCAGGAACCTTGATGAGCTTATTTAGGGATAGGCCTGGCTCACCCAGGAACTGATTGCCTATTCAGGCTGTCTGACCCACATATTTCAGTCTTGATTGACTTTTGTTCTGCCTTCGTTCAAGGGGGAGCCTGTTCATGATTTGAGCAGAGTGACAGGCTCTGTAAATGATCTGATGAGCTTCTCCCAGCAGTGTGTTGAGCCATTCCAGTGCAGCATAGCTATGAGCTCCACAATGAGCCTGTGTTTTTCCCTCTCTACAATTTTTTGCCCTCCTCACTGCACTGTGTATCTAAATTTAGGTATGAAGAAAGCCTATGGCTCACTGCAGGACCTGGAAGGAGGTACTTTCTGGCCAGCATAAAGGTGACCAAGGAGTTTAATAGTCCTGCATGTTCTCTGCCTTTCTTCTGGCACAGTGTAGGAAGTAAGGACACTTTTCTTGCCTGAGACAGTCACATAGAGAGATAGCATATAAAAGCTGCTCTGTTTCAAAAAGCAAAGTTTCTAAGTGTCTGTTTCTCACCTTCAAATAGCCATGGTGGCTTCAACCATACTGGGTCACACAGAGACAGATTTAGGACTGCTATTGGGATCTGGGGTCATTGGAAATGGAGAGGACAAGAGAAAGCTTGGGAAAAAAGGAAAGCAGGAGTCCTGCAGAATGGGGCAAGCTACAAAAGACATAAAGTGGACAGGCATGGATCAGTAAGAGAAGCTCCTTAACTGCAGGCCAAGGTACCACATACTGTAGGTCATTGTCATTCATCCCCACTTCTGACTTTCATGGATTAGACTAATGTTTGGATGCAACTTGCCAAACTTGTTAAATTACTGAATCAAATGATTGATTCCTCTTCAATTTACCTGTCAAATCTCAGGTAAGAAATTTGGTGGTTCCCAACACAAAGAGGCCAGGAAAATTCAGGCTCAAGGGATGGGTAGGGACTTTGGGCCTCACTGGGATAAAAGGAAGGCCTGAGGCATGAGCATGATAAAAATGACCCTAGAGCTTAAGACACTGTAGGAGTGACAACCTTGTAGGATAAGAAAATGCTGGAAACTAAGGGAAGTGATCAGAAATAAGATAGAGGCTGGGACAAGAATGGGGCAGGGTTGAGGATGAGCGCATGAAGATAGAACACTATGGCAAAATTGAGCTTCGGTGCAGAAAAAATAGACCATATAAACAAAAATTTTACTCTCCAGAAATGCAAAGGAGAGGTGGCTGTCCCTACCACAGAAACTCTGCTGTTTCCTTCTCTTCCTTGCCAGCATCTCCCCATCTGCCACGGAGGTGTAGTTGTATATGTCCCACAGGGCTCTCATGGAAACTACCAATGCTTCAGAGTCCTTAGCATAGACATCATGGGGCTTAACCCTTCCATTGTCATACACAGATGAGCAGGAGGTGTCCTGCTTCTTTACCCTGTNCCCCCCCGCCCCCATCACCTTGTTCTCTTCACAATTGTCCAGCACCCACACTTTTCCTTGGAAGGAAATCAGAAACCGTAGTCTGCTCCAGTGAGGAGAATGAACAAAAGAAATACCATTTTTTAAATGCTGCAGCCTCCCTACTGCAGTTCAGCTACCCAATGCTGTCCAGAGCCCTCCCTAGCAACTCAGGCTTCTTACACAGATGCCAGAGGTCAGATGTGAAAGTCCAGCAGTGTGACGATGGAAATCTTTAAAGAGAAACCTGTCTGCTGTTGACAAAAGGGTGATGAGGTATGAAAAGAGGAGTAGGTCTGTATGCTGGAAGTGTAAGAAATTGTGAGAGGAGAAGGAGATGGTAAGAACAGAAAGACAGGGTCAAGCACAGGAGCTATATGCAGTATGTGCACCTCAAGTATTTTTGAAGATCCTTGGACTCCTTGGTCTTGGCACTGATGTCCTTCACTGATGAGGGAGAGCTATGACAATTGCTGGTGTATTCCACATCTGGCTGCACTGAATACATTTTTTTAATACTTAAGAATACCCATCTATAACTGTCCTTCACTGGCAAGCTCAGACCATTTCAGCACATGTAAAACTGTGCCCTCACCCTGTCTCAGGGTGTGAGACAGAACCCTGAATTTTTTTGGTGACTTTTGCTGTTGTTTGAAGATTATGGGTCTACACTGGTATGCATCCAGGCACCTTATAATATGGGATAACTAATATGAAGAATGAAGCATGTGTATGTCAGTGTCAAAGTGATACAGAAGGGTAAGAAAGGTGTGGATACGGGTTGATGGACATAGATGCTTGAAGAGAGGCTGAAAGTATATTTTTGGAGGTGTGAGTGGAGGTCAGAGGGGGTTTATGAGCAATTACACATCAGCATGAACAGTAATTTCTGCGAGGGAAAAGTGGGACAGCAGTGCTGGGAGCATGGGACAAGGGAGGATGGCAAAGGATGGGCATGGGTAGTATGTGAGCTTTTCCTGAGGCAGGAAGATTTGTGATGGATGATAAGTTGCAGGAGATGGAAAAGCAAAACTCTTGCTGGCAGTAATTTCCCACCTTGGTGAAGAGTCTGGAGATGAAGGCTTCTGTTCTGCATCAGCTGCTGGGCAACAGAACTGGTGTAAAACAGTTTCATTCCTGTAAGAGAAAACAAACCACAGCAGATCAGTGTTCAGTTCACTCAGCAGAAAACTCAAGGGAGAATGTCTTTCTGAGGGCAGGGACTCCCCTGTGATGCTGAAAGAGAAATCCAATTATTACATGTATGTTTTGCACTCTGAGGTGGTGGGGAACAGAAGACAAGGAGACAATTCTATTCCTGTACCCTACCTGTCCTACTGATCATGTCAAGCTGTACAGAATGGGGCAAAAGCACCCAAATAAAAAGTTTTCCTTCTATCAGTATCTGTCTCATGATCCCATACTTCTAATGAAAAACAATTTTACCTGTCTCTAACTTCTGGGACCAAAACATTTTCTTAGATGTGTTTCCTTAGATATGTTTCCTATACATTGTAATGAAAATAAATTGATTTTTATTGTTGACCATGGTTAAATTAACTCTGCAGACGTTTCTCCTGAAACCTCTCTAGAACACAGAAATGGCCTCAGCACATCAGCAGTGGGCATTACTAGAAGCAGCAGTGCAAAATTTACAGGGCAAGCACAAGTAGGAGAGCTAAGATCATGATGAGAGGCAGAGATCACAGCAAAGGAAAGCAAAACCATAAGAAGTAACAAACCTGTGCAAAATGGGAAAATAAAGGGCTAAAAATGTGTTTATTAGATAAGAAAAGCAAAAGAATTCACCCAAAGGAAGAAAACCTAGGCCAAACTTCCAAACCTGCTCATTAATCTTTAGTGACATATTCTTGAATCCCTTTCCTGGAAACATTTGTAAGGAGGCTGTTTTTCAGGGGTGTTGAGCACTTACCACAGCACTGGAACCCAGTAAAAGCTTCTCAGCACCTCTGAAAATGTGATCTTTTCAAGATACCTGCAGGGAGACCCTTGAGGTGTTACAGGCAGCACAAATCAACAGCCAATTTTGAACACACTGACCTTCATCGGTGAAAAGGAGTCACCGAAAAGAGACATGGTGTCCAGGGAGGAAAGTGCTAGGGGAATGGGAAAGAAAATTAAAAGAGGAGAGAAAAGCCAGGGAGATAAAGCAGGCTGAATCCTCAGATGGCATAAAATCACCCTGTCTCCAAGTCAGTGGAACAGCACTTAGAGCTCTGTTCTCAGTGCTGCTGTGGACACTCAGGGCTCAAATGGGGTCATCTCCTTTTAAAAATATTTTTGCACCTTCTAACCAAGGCATAAGCAGTAAAGCTAAATCTCCTGACTTGTCGTGGGGTCTCAGATTCTTCCAAAGTCCTTGACACACTTTCTGTCACTCTGCAATGTGAAGCTTATCATCTTTTTCTTTCTCAAAATCTGACAGACATGGCCACAAAGACAGCTAAATTACAGGCAGTGATAGCACTGTTCCCAGTGACCTCCTTCCAGCCTCCCAGCTAGCTTAATATAACAAACTGGTTAGTTGTTCTGCTTCCTTGGCTTCCAATGCATCCTCAAAAGGAATCTTCCCTTAGAAATAACAGGATTGGCAGGAGCAACACAGCATGGGGAAGACAAAAGTGTTAGCTTTACCTCATTGACCTCTGCCCATGCCCTTGGGCCCTACCTGTGACATGCAAACTGCTGGAAAAGAGGGGCCATGTTTGTTGACATACCAAATTCACCTCCTGGTCTTCACCTCCTGTAACTACCTGGCTCAAATCCCTTCCTCCTGCCAATCTGGTTATTGTTGGTTCTCACTATGTGGTTTCTACTTCAAACTTCTCAGGTGGCAAGTACGTATTCTGACCAGTGTGTCTATAAATTACTTGTGTTGTCTTTTCACTAAAGGAATTGGTGGGATCACATTTCAGCCTATGTTCAAGCAGGTTCACACAAATACTCCAGCTCCTATACCTTGCTACTCTGCTTCCAGCTAGACTTCATCAGAGTAAAACTTCGGGGTTGTGTAAAAACACGGTTTTGTAAAATTTAAACTATCTGATAAAAACGTCTTTTGACAAAGATTCTTCAAATTACAGAACTCTGCCTGGATTTCCTGGCAGGCTGGTGGAGCACCAAGACTCCGTATCTCTAGTGCATCTCTAGTGCAGCCTGCTATACAAGTAGCCCCTCAAGAGGGGGGCCATCAGGTTTTCCACCCAACTATTTGTTCTTAACTCCCAAAGCTTTGTTCTGCAGCAACTCCTAGCTCTGGGAGCTGGCTGACCCAAGAGGTGTGAAGCACCTGTGCCAAGGCAGTTGGGTCTGCAGAGCAGTCCTGGAGCCGCAGACATCATCAGCTGCAGTGTGGGAATGCACAAGGCTCTCAGCTGATTCAGCAATGCCCAGCATTCATTCTAAGGAGCATGCTTGGTTTCAGAAGTATTATATATTGGCATTTCCTACAGAATTTCATCTCTACAGGAACCACTGGGGAAAAAAAGGCCTACTTACAGATAAAAGTAACAATATATTTTGAAAGCATAGAATCATAGAACCATTTAAGCTGGAAAAGACCCTTAAAATCATCAAGACCAACAGTAAACAACACTGCCAATTCCACCACTAAACCATGTCCTTATGCACCATGTCTACACACCTTAAATACCTCTAGTGTTGGTGACTCAACTGCTTCCCTGGGCAGCCTGTTCCAGTGCTTGATAACCCTTTCCATGAAGAAATTTTTCCTAATATCCAATCTAAATTTCCCTTGATGTAACTTGAGGCCATTTCCTTTCATCCTCTAACTTGTTAATTGGGAAAAAAACACCAACACACGTCACTACAACCTCCTGCCAGGTAGTTGTAGAGAGCAGTAAACTCTCCCCAGAGCCAGCAAACAATCCCAGTTCACTCAGCCACTCTTCACAGGGCTTGTTCTCTGGAACCTTCACCAGCTCCCAAAGTGAATATTGAAAAAAGTGGAACCTGAAATTTCAGCCATTTCTAATCTCAAAACTTCCCTAAACGAATGACACTGTTCTCTGCTTTTATTCAAACAGCAAATTCACCACTCCAATTCCTAATTACACATAAAGCAAGCAAACAACAGGGAGGAAAAATCTTGGGGAAAAAAGGAAGGGATAAGGACAGACAGAAACACCTGAGAAGCCTGTATATGGATGAAATGCTTTGGTAGTTGATTATCAG
Organism: Zapornia atra; assembly: GCA_013400835.1. Classification (NCBI taxonomy): domain Eukaryota; kingdom Metazoa; phylum Chordata; class Aves; order Gruiformes; family Rallidae; genus Zapornia; species Zapornia atra. Next base: position 26,145 of record VZTU01002992.1, on the reverse strand, counting down.
GATAGAAACACAGCGAAAAGTAAAGGGGAACCAGGGAAAGGAAGACTGATGTGAAGTTACAGGACTTTACACAGTCTCCTGTGGGCATAGCTCTGGGTCTACTGACATTCTTCTTTTGCAGTGTCCTTCTCTTTCTGTTTCGTGCAACCAAGGCATACACCAGAAGGACTGTGTTCCACCTCAGGGACTATCCCTATCCCTGTTCATTCTCCTCTTTCTTTCCATCTCTTGATCCTGCATATATCTGAGATATAAGGGCAAATCCATGTCCTTGTCTTTGCAGCGTAGCACGCATAGCCCAAACCAGAGCTGACAAAGGAAGAGTTAACTTGCTGTGGAAGATGTGGACCAGTTCTCACCCTGAAGAGGCTGTATTAATTGCTGTCTGGACAAAGCAGTTCTTACATGGCCCTAGGACACTGGCAAGTGTCCTAGCCTTGCTATCACTTCTGAGCCGAAAGTAAGTGTTCTATGAAAGCAGCTGTCTTAACTGTTTGAAGACTTCAGGTAAGATGTTATTTTTATTGCTCTGATAAGAGGGCCTGGGAGGGTTGTAGGGGCTAATGGCTACCTGAAGTTCATTCCCCTGTGGTGTTGTCAACCTTTGCAGCTTTAAAGTGAGTCCTGTTTTACCTAGTATCTGTCTGAAGTCAGTGTTAACACTTTTGATGGTGGGCTTATTTTACCCCTCCCCCATGCTATCTTATTTTATTTTTTTACAAATCTTACTTTGTAAGTCAGAAAGGTGACATAAAACTTGAATTTGCAGCTTCTGAGGGGTTAAACATCAGAAAGCATAAAGCTTGCTTTGCCTTTGAAAAAGATGGAGGAAGGACATGTGTCTTCAATCCAGTGACAGTTGATTCAGCTTCATTACTTCAGGAAACTGATCTGTGATTTTTTTTCTTTTTAAACCCTTAATGTTTCTGTTAAAATTTTCTTAAATGTTTCTTTTTAAATGCTTTGGGTAGGTGGCAATGGTCTGCCAATTTAAAGGGTAGGTCCCTTTTAAAAAAGGCCTGTCTCTTCCTCACTTTCCTCAGACTTGCAAACCATCGCAGAGAGTTGCAGCTAAGCAAACACTGTTGTGGGCAGATTAGGCAGGTGATTTGGAAGAAGATGATTTCTCCCGTCTGTCAGAATATTGTTGAACTGTTTCCAATTTATTGCTTTAAGAACAAACTATTATCTCTTGGGCAGCACCCTGATGAAAGCTTGGAAGGGAAAAGCTACCAAGACAAAAAGGTGTTCTGGGTGAGTGGAGTTGGGTGGTACAAGAGGAAGAAGCTAACAGAGAGGTGGAGGCATGCTGAAAGGGTTACTGAGGTAAATGTTGCCAGCAGTGTGAGAGCTGTGTGTGGAGGAGCAGCAGAGGACACCGGCAAGTATAGATGCCAAAGGAGGACTGGAAACAGCCTGAGCCTGTCAGTGCCTTGCTCTGTCTAGCTGGGATGCGTGCTCCAGAGGCAAAGCTTTGACAGTCCAGACCTATCTTAAATCACAGAGAAAGCCGTGCTTAGCCCAGTAATCACCTATGCTGTCAATTGAAATGTTAGTCCCCCTCTCCTCTGAGAGAAAACAACTGACTGAATTTTATTTAGTTGTCTTTAGCATTGCTCCTGACAAGAGGTGTCCTCCAGACAGCTGCCTGCAGCCTCAGCAGGGGTATCTCTGAATTAACTGTCCGGACACAGCAATTCAAGCTCTGTGATGAACTTTAGAGAAGCCTATGCCAAACCTCCTGGCTACCAGAAGCTGTCTAGTCAGCTCAGGAGTCAGCTCCACCTTTCTGGCTTCTTAGAAAGTTGGACTGTGCTGCAAAGGGGCTGTCTGACCCATGCAGCCTTGGTCTTTACAGCTATGAATCCCAAAAAGCCAATCCTCTTTTCTCTTAAAAGCTGGTGTTGTAGAGGGTAAAAATGTTGAGCAATGCAAACTGCAAATCTCTATAGCTACCTAGATAGCAAATCACAGGGCCAAAGAAATGCAGACTTCCTTGAAATTAAGTTAATGCTGTATCTTCCCTTAGGACAAGTGCTTGGGGCTTTATGTTCAGTCAGTGTTGCTGCCCATCCGAACATCAGTGTCCACTAGTTTAGCACTGATGACAGCTGTCCTGAAATAGATGCCTGTCTGCTGAGAGCTGTATTACAGTAAACAAGTCTAACCCCGTTTTCTTCTTCTCCTGCCCCCACAAAAGCAAACCCCCAACCCAGACAGCATATGGACAATGGTGGTGCTCCCTGCTCTCCAGCAGTCAGCTTCAATTAAACAAATATCCGGTGTGGCCTGTTCCCATAGATAAAGAGCAGCTCTGTATTTTTCTGCATGAATGAGTTTAGACTACAAGAAATGCCAAAACAAGACAGAATGAAAATTACTTTCACTATGAGTACACAGAGCGTGCTTCTCTCTAACATGTTGTATCACCCCTGCATCCCACCGTGACTGCTGCCCTGGTCTGTTATGTAGGATGGTGGCACAGCCCCTGCTGCAAGAACAATGAAGATCACTGGATTCTCCAACTGCCAGTACCTACTCATCCTCTGCAGCCTTGCTGTTGGCCCAGGCACACATCACTTCTTAGAACTATGACAGTGCCAAAAGGCAAATGGTGTTCTATCAGTAAATAACTAGTCCAACTCACGGAGCATTTCTGGTTTCTTTTTAAAACTCCACCTTTTGAAGAAATGCTAGAGGCTTTGACCAAAAGTCATTGTTTGTAATGCTGGGTATCTCAGCTTTCTTGGAGTCTTTTGCTACTTGTCTGTATCTTGCATCTTTTTGGTTAGCTGCCAAGAAAACAGATGGAGTCACAGAAAATCATGGCCTAGAAGGGGAAGATTAAAGGCAGAAGGAGTCAAAGGAGAACTGAATTAATCTCAAATTAAGTTTTACTGGCTGCTATCTTTCCTAAGATGAAGACTTGAGAACCACAATCAGGAACTATTTATCCGTGCTAAGTTTATGAAAGGCCAGTTGCATGGGTTGCCCCCCAAATGTGTAGTTCAGTGCTACCTCCACCTACCAATGGAGCTGTGACACAACCTAGCTAAGGTTATCTGCAGGTCTTACTCCTCCTATCATCTCCTCCTGTGCCAAATCTATTTCTGACTCCAGTCAACTTGGAACTGAGGACTGAAGTGAGATCTGACAGAGGCAGTGTTTCCAAAAATCTATTTTCTAGCAACTAGCTGTTTCTCCCCCAGTTCTTCACTCCAAATACCCCCATTAAAACTGTCTAGGCTGTCTTAATTACTGATATAAATTCTAGGTCATTAGAATGGTATTTTGGAAGGAGTTGTATAGGGAAACAACACACAATTAAAATTAATTCAAGGTAATTTTTGGAATTTAAGTTCTTTTCACTCCTTCTGAGTCTGATGGCTTCCTTATTTTTATGGGATACTGCTGACAGCAAGAATTTGGGAAGAATCAGAGAGGAACCAGGCATTTTTAAGGCTATCCTTTGAGAATACTTAATGCAGATCTTTCCAAAGCCAATGTATAGGGCTCAAACTTTTCAGCATAAGAAGGTGGCTTTTATGGGAGTCCTGTGGCTATCTGTGACTCTTGCTCTTCCCTCTTGAATTGCTACTGGCAATCTCTGAAAAACAACTACAAATCTGACTGAGGAATCCTGTGTTAAAGTCCAACGAAGATACTGCAGTGCAGTAGTGCAACTAGATTGAAACTCTCATTTTATTTGACATTCCCAGTAATTATAACAATCCCAACCTAAGTGTCTCTGGAAGCATTTTAGGAAAGGATTGATTTAATAATCTTCTCTAAGTTATCAAAAACTTCTGTATTTAGTCAAAAAATGTGCCAGTATTAATCCCCAAAGAGGAGAACAAGACTGAAGCAGTCTGGAGTCAGATTTGCATGGTAGATTGCTGAGGATGAAACTATGACAAAGCAGAGGAAAGAACTGAGTAAAAGATAATAGGAAGATGATTTGGAATTTGTGTGTATTGACCCAGCAAGATCTCACCAACACCTTTAGGCTACTTTGGTTTTACTTCCCCTTCCTTAACTTCTTAGCTTCTGCCACCACTTCCCACCTTTCGGTTTTATGGCTACAGATTTACTTTGCTCTCAGCAGTGCCTTGACTCCCCCATCAGAAACAACCTTTCAAGTGGCACTGACTATCCTTAGTTCTTTAGCTATCAGGAAGGTCAGTTGCATATTTGTAAAGAGTTCACATATGTCACTATAACGGACACGAAGGACCACTTTGTATCTGTTCCACCTACTTGTCATTGACTCTTGTCTGTTACTTATAGGGGCAGATGTTCATAATGTATTTATGTGGAGAGTGCCAGTTACCTCACCCAGAGCTAGGATTTTCTTAACTTATTTCCGACCAGTGACTGTCTAGCTCTGCCTGTAACCCTTCACAGGCTTACATACCTAATTAATTGTATGAAAAATATGAAGATGTGTCTAGATGCCTGCATGAAACTACTGCCTACAAAAACATACTGCTGAAGAAAACCCCCGGCAAGGGGTAATCAGGATGGATGAATGTATAACATACACATACATGACCAGTCTTGCCAGGATGTATGGTAGCTCTTCTTTCAGTCCACTTGAATGTGTATTATTCCACAGCTCTTTCTTTAGCATTCTCAAAGCTGTTTTTCCTTCTTCTCTCCTCCACCCTCCAAAGTCATGCTGGGATGGCTGAAGAGGGGAGAACTTAACTTAGGACAGGCATCCATTCTCTCTGCTTGCGTGCCACAAATGAAAAGTCAAGTAAGTTTTGTAGACTGGAACTTGGCCTGCCTTGAATACCTCATGCATGTTGGAGAGAATGTCTTCTTCCATGATGTTTCTCTAGCAATGTGATGACTGAGAGATCAGAACTCATCCTCTAAAACATACTTAGCAGCTGCTTAATCTTCATATTGTTTCTTGGTACAAATTAATTTTAAGGCAGACGTCCTTTGTAAAGTATTACTATATATTGGTTTTTCTAGTGCTAGAGGATATGATGAAGACAGGATCCCCGCTGACAGAGTATTTCCAGTTTGTCACCAGAATATGTAGATTTTAGAGACCTTACAAAATCTCTTAAAGCAGATTCACCTCGGCAGTATTAAATACCATACACATACACCACTGTTTGGAAAGTGAAAATTCAATGTGACACACTGACGCAAATGTGTGTCTCTGAGCTACTGTGGGTTCTTCAGAAATGCACAGCTTGGAAGGATAAGCACAAGGCATTGTGCTGAGGAAATGGAATTTCCTGTGTTGGAGGAAGAAGATCTGAGCCAATGCTGCTGTGATCTGATCTTTTTTCAGTTAACTAGTTGGGTAACTACAACAGATATGTCAAATATGCCATTCATTTATCACCATCTGTTTCAGGGATGGAGATATTAATGCCATATCATCCTGAACAGTTGGTTTCTTAGCTGACTTTAGTCCATATATGTGGCAGGCATTTTTCCTGTAGTTCTTCACTTGTACCTAGAAGAAATTCTTAGGGGAAAGTGTGGGCATGACTGGCAAATGAGTGCATGGATTTCAGAAAAAAACCTGGGATGTTTTGCACCAATTTCAGTGTGAAGAACTTCACTGTGTGACCGGTGGACAGTGTCTGTGAATGTGTACTAGAGATGGTCTGAGCAGAAAGGACTGTGTGAGCTGACATTCATGGCCTTAGGGGCAGAGTCAGCAACATGTCTGGGAGATGGTGAAAATGAGCTGTGGCCTCTTGTGTTTTGGCCCAGTGGGGTCTGCTCCTCTGCCATAGACCTAGAAACTCTCTTTTCTCTTGTTGGTGACAGGCTACTTAACAGAAGAGGATATAGGCTCCAGACATCACTAGCAAGAGTGAGGAAGATTGGAAGGATGTCACCTGTGGATTTACTGTATTCAGTGAAAATTGCTGCTGACAACAATTTTGTTTCACAGCAACACTTGAAGGAACTCTAACCCATTCACTAAGCCAACAAGGAGCGGTTGGGCTAACGGCCAGATTTCCCCTACATGCTAGAAATGGGCAAGAGCAGAAAAAGGAATGGAAGGAGCACCTAGTATTCATACACACATCAGGAGTCAACTGGAAGAGGAGAGTCCACATGGGCTTCTAGTTCCAGTCTGCCAGATCATCTCCTTGTGACAGCCAGAATCAAAGTGTGGGGCCAGGTTTTGGACCCACTTCCACCAGTTTTCATGCTAGGTGGTGCATTATTCTTTGTACAGTTTTGTGGCTCTTGGTGCTTCAGCTACAAACTGATGAAATAACTTACTTAAGGTGAACTAAGGATGAAACAGTCTCAATTATCTGTGGACTAACTTCATTATAAGAGTCAATCTAGGTGACAGAAATTGTCCACAGGAGGAAAATTAAGACCAAGTATCTACTGTACAAAGGAAGTCTAATCCTTAAAGCAGTAAACATAATGTATCACATACACATGCAGTACATTAATAAAAGGCAGCAGCTTGAAGAGACTTGGAAATAGCACTCAGACAGAACAAAACGTTCAGATTTGGGACATGAAGATGGCCTGGGAGAAGCTAGCATTGCTGAAAGCTCTCTGTAGAGGGGTACCTGTATCTCTGATGTCGTTATGTCGGTGTCTCTTATCAAATTACTAGCTGAGGAAATACTCTAGGTTAATGGGGGATGCTTCTTGTACTCTCACATATGCCCAGTAGAAATGATACACTCAGAAGCTTAGCTCTTCTTGCTATTAATTTTTTTCCTAAGGCACGGCAGGAACAGGGGTGAGGCAAATGATTGTACTTGCTAAGCAATTCCCAGGAAGAAACTTCCTAGATGGAAGAGACTTTGCCACCAGCTGCTGAAGGGGTTGCAGGGAGGCCTGTTTCTCCTGAAATGTCTTTGAATCACATGCCAGTGGGGAATCCATTCATTCCATTTAAATCAGCTTTCTCTCTTGTAGAGGAACATCAGCTAATTCGATCTGTGCTTTGTAAGCACCAAGAAGGCGGCAAAGCGGCCATGATGGGAGGAGTTGCTCTATGTTGGACTATGCAATAGTCCATTTTGCACCACTGGTCTTATTTAGACCCTCTGTCAATGGTACAAACAGTTGATGACTTACTGTGACAGACAAGTCACATCATTGCTCTGACATGCTAACAGGGTGAACAGTGGTGCTCAGGAAAAACGGCTACTGTATGAAAGAGCAATCTGATATCCTAAGTGTATGTGCACAGCTAATCACGTGGAACTGATCCTCTAGTGACACATGCAACACTCACTGGAAGTGAGCAGAGGTTTAGTAAGTTGTAGCCAAAGCTATACTTCAGATATCACAACTAGGAAGCTGCTATGTAAATCTGAAGCATGTGTGAGGGGGAGTTTGTGTAAGTTCCTGAAATAATTTCCATTACAAAATTACCATAAACAGAAGTTGTATTGATTAATTTCTTAATGGAAAGATGGTATATTCATATGCTTTTCAATACAGTATGTGACTTTTTCCAAGACAGCATCATCACTTCCATCTATCTTCAATATCATCATTTATTTTAAAGGTTGTATATGTAATGGAATAATTACACATCTGCAAATGCACGTTGATAGTGACTTTCTGTAGCTTTGAAACATTTTTTTATACCTTTTCTGTTTTGTGCTATATAAAGGCCCTTTCTTCTTTGTTCAAATAATAGAATTATAACTACATAAAATGGAAATAGCTGGCAAAAGCTCAATTTTAATTATACTGGCGAGCATTCTCTGAATCTCCTTCAGTTCCTCATATAATAATTACATTTGTCAGCCTAATACTGGTGAATACATGGTCATCCTAAACAGATCCAGAACTAGCACTGTGCCTGAATGATCTGCTAGCAGAGTAAACACCTTTTTTTCTTCTTTCCTATTTTGGGCTAATACGTATGAACGCTATAAAAAAGCAAAGGCTTGTATTAGTGGAATTGGCAACCCTTTCTGTAATTACTGGGACTGTGAGATATAAACAGAATTTAGGTCTCTTCCTCAGTAAGAATAAAATGTTTTTACTTTTTGAAGAAGTGTCAGAATTGGACTCAGTAAAAGGATTTTTGTTGTGACTGACTATTAGGTCTGGTTTTAATCAGGCTTAGACTTCCTAGTGGCTTCTCACTCATGTGGCTCATGTTTAACCCCTTAGTATAGGAAGAATTCGCTGGAATTTTCTAGAGGCTAAAATCAAACTGTCCCTCAGCACTGGAGAACGACACAGAGCTATATGAAGGAGTGCTGTTCAATATTTCGGAATCCCATAAACACGCAAATTAACTGCATACACAGAAATATCTCACCACTGAGCTCTTCATGCACCTTAGCAGCACTGTCTTCTGTAGACTTGCCCCTGCATGGAAATGCATGGCCACGTTTGCTGCATGTATCACAGCAGTTCTGTGCGCTTGCAGGCAGCTCTATGTTCAGTGCTAGATACCAGAGCAGCATGACAGTGAATTGCACCAGCTATTACAGACAAACTTGTTACCATCACATTGGGCTGATGCACTAAATTTAAGTAGCGGTTTTATTCTGTGTATTCATACCAAGATTGTTCTGTGGAGTAAGTACTGCTGCCTAGTACTTAGCTGCACTGACTACTGTACATTGAGGCTTGACATAAAACAGTGTAGCAAGAGGATTGCATTTGCATGCAGTGAGCAAGGGCTTGACTTGGCTTGGCTTAGGCTGCTTCAGGCCCTTGGTTTGGGGCTTGGCAATGGCACCCAGTTACAAACAGCCATGGCGGCATTCAGAGCTGTTTCATCCATGACACCTACAATTCAAAGTGGAGTGTTTTCCCAACACAGAAGGACAAGAAGGAGAATTAGGAATGCAGAACCAGACACAGGCTGCTTGGTGGCATACACAAGACTAAATTTTGCTGTTCTCTGATGCTTCAGAGCTGTGGTGGTTTAGCCCCGGCTGGAGGCCAGACGCCCACCAAAGCCAGTCTATTGCTCCCCTTCTAAGTTGGACAGGGGAGAAAATATATAGTAAGAGGCTTAGGAGTCAAGATAAGGACAAGGAGAGATCATTTTATCAGCGACAATATGGGCGAAACAGACTCAACACAGTGCAGGAAAGAACTATTCTAATTTATGACACTACACTAGAAAGAACAGTGAAGAACCGGAGTCGGGAGCACAATCAAATCTTAAAACCAATGCAACCAGATCTTAAAACACGTTCCCCCCACCACTCCCTTCTTAGCAGACTTTAATCAGAATCTTGCTCCCTTCTTCCCCCCCATTTGCAGTATGGGGGTGGCAGGGTCTAGGAAAGAATAATGGGGTTCTCAGTTCCTTCTTCATGAGCTGTTTTCCAGATCTTAAAACACCTCTACCTCCCCACCCCGCTCCCTTCTTAGCAGACTTCAATCTAGTCATGATTTCACTCCCTTCCTCCCCCCGATCACAGCACAGGGGGGCAGGGACTGGGAGACGGGGGCTTCGGTCAGTTCCTTGCAAGTTGGTTTCCTTCTCGGCCGGGGGGGAGAAATCCATTTCCACACACCCTCCCCCTGCTGCACCGTGGGGTCCCAGCACTAGAGAGAGTCCTCCACGAACTTTCTCCGTGTGTCTCATCAGCTGCTCCGCCTGGATCCCTGCTGTGGCGGGCAGCAATAAATCACAATGTCTCTCAGTCCCAGTCCTCCACGGGGTCACCAGCCTCCCCCAGAAAACCTGTTCCAGCACAATTCTCTCTCTCGCTCATCTCTGTAGGTTCCAAGTGCTGGCAGGGGCTTGCTTCAACCTAAGGGTCACAGTGTCTTCTCTATGTCTCCACCTGCTCCATCCAGCGTGGAGCCCCTCCACAGGCTGCAGGTGGGGTCTCGGCCTTTTCCATGGGGTTTCTCCACGGGCTGCAAGGGCATCTTTCTCTCCAGCCCCTGGGGTGCCTACTCCCCCTCCCCGGCCTTGGTGTCTGCACAGCTCGTTACATCTTTTCACTCCCTTCTCCGGTGGCAAAATGCAGCTGCTTCCGGGTTGTTTTCTCCTATATGTGATTCTCAGAGGCGCTGTGACTATCTCTCACTGGCTTGGCCCTGGTCAACAATGATTCTGGCCTTGGATTGTTTACATTTTGGAGCTCCAGAGAATTCCAGCAGCTCCTCACAGCAGCCATTTTCTGCACCCCCTGTTCATTTCCAGCACCCAACCTCGCAAAACTGTGACAAGAGCTGAGTTGCTTCTACTGTAAGAAGGGGAAGAGAAGAAAAGAGCAGGACCAGTTGCAGAGCTGATTCTAATGCCTCAGGTGACAGGAATAGTCACCCTTGATTTGGGGGAAATTTAATTTCCCCATTTTCCCTTCCACACATACCTATGTGCTTCCACCTTCCTTTACATGTGCAAAGTAGGCAATGTTGAAGACTGCTTGTGGACACAGCAGCTGGTTGATACCAAGAGCAGCTGAATTTGCATATGTAATTGCCCTGGCAGGAAAGTATCATTTGGGCACTAATGCAAGTGGGGAGAGGATGCGACTTCTACGCTCAGTGATTGCTAATGGATAGTTGGTTTTGGGTAAAGAGGTGATGTCAGTTTTGTGAGGCTTGGTAAACTTCTGAACTTGCTAAGACAGCAGAAGAGCAGATGGAATTAATGAGGTATCCTAACATGTAGAAAAATTATTCCCTTTCACCATCTTAACTATTCAATACTTCCCGGCATTTAAAACAAGTAGGACATACAATGTACTGTCAAGTCCATTTATCAAGATGACGACAGTTTAGATTAGTCTTAGTTGCAGGAATTGGATTATTTTATACCCTTTGTCTGGTGTGGCAGCACTGGGAAAAAATTGCCACAAAATTATAGAAAGCATCACTTCTTAACCTGATGCCTTGCCTACACTAATTGCTCATCCATGCCTTATCTCAGAACTGAGATAAAAATGTCAGCTTACACTCATATACATGGTCAAAAGAGTAGTGCTTCAGTCAGTGGTGACTATAGGAATCTATGTAGCCTGCATCTGCAACCAAATATAAGGCTCATCTTGAATTAAAAGAGCTGCCTGTGTCTGTCTATACTACTGGATCTCTGTAGTGCCTTACTGCAGCTAGCTTGTACCCTGTGGGGAGTCTTAATTTCCTAAAGCATCTGACTTACAAAGCCATTACTTTACTTAATAAAGTTTTGAGTTTCCCACTATATGCTGGAGTCCTTTGTTTCCTTTCCTTTATTTGGAAAAAAAATATCTATATAAGGTGTTCTTCTGGGAACATAACCATAAGAGATTTTCCTGTCCTACAGGAGCCTGATTTCTGCAGAGGTATTTCAGGAAAGTTGCAAAAACAATTAGTAGAAATCAGAGTGAGGATGTGTGGGACTGATTATGTTTCTGCTCCTGAAGCAAGATGGCTGATGCAGACTTTCTGAACCTTGTGGTACTTACAGCTGGGCAATGTCCTCTAACAACTGAGATTTAACAAGTTTGCTTCAGTACCCTGGTGCCAACAGGGCTGTAGCATAAGCTGACACCATGTGGCTCAGCAGAAGCTGGCAGTGCTATTTGTGCTTTCACACTTCAGCTGTGAAGCTACATCAGTGATGGCTCCAGACCCTAGATGCTGGGATGTGACAATACTTGCCATCTTGGGAAGAGGCAACAGCAGTAGCAGTATCTGCATCTGTGGTTACTTTAACACTAGGAGCTGTTGAAATCTCGATTCTTGTGATGAACCGATTCTGCCTAGGCTCTAGTTTAGCCTTGGAAGCTGTGTGGTGGGGGAAATTCTACTTTTGGCAGCTGCTATTCTGTAAAAAAACTGTGTAGTGCATGAAGAGATCCCAGAGCAGAAAAGGCATTGGGAATAGAGAATGAAGCCTCTCATGGGAAAAACAACCTAGTAAAAATAAGATTTTAATCAAACAATTGTCAGTGAGAAGCACTGAGATGGAACTCTGGATTAGAAAGGAGAGCTATCATCAGGTATGAATAAGCTAGCACAGGTATGAATAGGCCAGAGCAGTTATCACACTCCTAGGCTAGGAGGGCCAGCCTTGCTTGTAGCTGAAACACAACCCCCTACATCCAGGGAGTAGTTGTTCTCAGGGTGACTCCAGAGCAAGCAAACTGTGACCAAGATTGATTAGTCACTAGATTTCTGTCATGGTGGTGTGATAGAGCTCGTTTAATGTGCCATGGAGACTAAATACCCTCCCTCCTATGCTAAAAGGGGTACTCTGTCTTCAGGACCTTATAGTTCTATGCTGTATGGAGCTCCACTCCAGTCCTACCATATAGGGAGATATGATTCTTTGTGCCTTGCATCTTGATTCTAGATTGCCAGAATTCCTGTCTTACCACAGCTGCTACTTCCTCTTCTAAAGGATTTGTACAGCAGAGACCAGCATGCTTGCACAGCAGAAATACTCTTGAAATGTATGAAGAAGCAGGAATGCTGTCCTGGGCTCCTGCTTGTATGTCTATGAGAAAAGCAGAATTTGAGTTGCTGCTGCAGACCGGTATTTAGTGTCTACAGGCTGAGACCTCCAAGATCTTTCTGGACAGTGATCTGGGGACAGGGATCTGTAGAGTGAAATTTTTGTTAGATGGTCAGGTCACCTGATTAAAATAAATGGAAGTTATGTAATACTGAAAAATGTCCGTACTTGCAGCAAAATGACAAAAAGTACCTAAATGAGGTGAGAAAGGGTTATCTAATTTATTTTTTAGATAAAAGTTGTTCTGTCTTGCTTGCAAAACCAGCAAGTCAGCAATACTGCAAAGCAAATCTACCTTTCATACACTTCCTTTGTATTTTAACGAGAAAGGCATGTCCTCAGGTCTTTCCTTATCCCTGCCTCTGTCCTGGTCATGATGACTTCAATACAATGGCCAACATCATATCCAGACTAGATGAGAATAGTTGTATTAACAACTCCATTTTTCCCAGCTGACCTCTCCATCAAATAGCAGATCTGCCAGCTCACTCTAGACTATTACTGCATTTTATCCCCTTTCTCATTTTACCTCTCCTAACAGTTATTTCTCAGTTGACTGTTGATTGTTCTAACCACTACTCCAGTCAGTCCTTACTCAAGCCACATAAACTCGCACTTCATTGATATGTTTGTTTCTCCTTCTACCCATCATATTTTCAAGTTAAGCTTGATGCCAGCAGATTTAATCTCTCTGGTCTGTGTGGCAGCAACTATGCCCACTGGGATGGGCACAGTGATCCTTGCTGGGATCTAAATCATCATATGCAAGAGAAACTTTGGCAAGTGGACAAAAACAATAGTTGCTACAGACTATGTAATAGGGTACTATGATAGGCATTTTCTATCAGGAAGAACTTTGCTTTTGAAAGCAACAGTGCATTATGTGACACAGAAAAAAAGGGATGTAATTCAAAGTATTGGTGTGTGTCCATATGTAGTAGAAAGAAGTAGTATATTGCAGTCCTGAAATACAGGCATTTTGTAAAATGCTGAATATGGGCCAGGGGTGAGGGTTGGGAAGGTAAGGTGATTCTTGCAAGTCAGAAGTTTTTTTCACGGATGGCATTTTTTAATTATGCTGCTGTGGAATTCCCTCTGCTGGTGCCAGGTTACCTCCTTTAAGGAGGCGTGGTGGAGTGTTGGGGCAGAGGGCAGGAATTGCATAAGAAGTTTTATGTTTGTCTCTTTCAAGAAAGAACAGATTCTTAAGCCTTTTCTCTTGCAAAATTATCATCTGGTTAACTGTGGTATGAACTGCTTTGATACTTCACAACTTTTGGCCTGTAAAGGGCAATGTCAAATTTGTCTGTGTTTTACTTCTTCTGTTTCTGCTTTAGTCCATTATTTAAACGTCTTCCAAATTCCCAAGCCCCAGGGGATTGATGCCACTGGAATTTTCAGGGCATTTGCTTGGGTTTTGCACCTTAGCGCAGAACAATTGAATTCTTCTACCCTTCTAGGCACATTGAAGACCACCATCTCTTTTTGCCAAAGTAGATTAACAGAATAACTGGAATATATAAGACATTTCAGACCCTGTTTCAATATCCTCAGTTACTAGGCTCTTAATTACAGTACCTCTAGGAACAACCACCACCTTAACAATTTTCTTCTTGTGTACCACTTGTCTCTGCACTATACAGCAGTAAGACACTGAAGATCATATTGCTGGAGTTTTGACCCAGCACAGACAAGGCTCAATTGAAGACCATGTTGGGATGTTCCAGCAGGATTTCATTTGGAACCTTTAAGGTCTTAGAATAGCAATAGTTTTTCTCTTCTTGCCAAAGAATGCTCTTCAAATAACTTAAGTGGAAGAGACCATCTTTCTCTTCAGATCTTATGACAGCAGGACCTGGATTCCATTTCCATGTTGACTTCCAAACAATGACCCATTCTTAGTTGGACAGAGACAGATTTTCCCATCTTGAAAACCAGGTTGTATTACAGATTGGAATCTCACAGTTAGGCTGCACTTGGAATGGACTACGCTTTTTTAGCATTTATTGAGATTCCACAGTGATTACTGTTATAGGACAGCTCAAGCCCCTTTGCAAAACAATGCTGAACTTATATAAAGCATCAATAGAGTAGAAAATAGGGATTTTTTTTTTTTTTCTGCTGCTACAGCCATGAAGTGTAACTGTGTGCCATGATTCACTCAGCTTTTTCAGGTACCTTGGTAAAGATCTTGTCTGGAGTAGTCAGTTTTCACTGCTTACATAGCTGAAAATGCCCACCTGGTTTGTGTGTTTTCAAGACATGAAGCAATTTTAAAAAAATCAATAGTCAAACCCAGGGTGAATTTGTATTACTGTGAAATTAAAGTACCAATGGAAGGCTGTATTTTGTGTAGAAGAATCATCTAAAAGGACACTTGAGGCTAAATACAACCCTACTGTAACTGTACTGGCATCAATGGCACTTATATAGTCTATGCACAGATGAATCTGGTTTGGAGACATGTAGCTAATCAATTTTAATGGGAATGTCAGTCCTTGATATCAAGAGAAGCAGGATTGTGTTCTTATATAGTAGCTAGGGAAACTACATTGAGTAATTTTATAATTTGGGTTTATTCACTCTGTAGTTGTGTGAGTAAAATGAGTATCAATCAATAATACATTCAGTGAACTTTGTGATATTTCTTACTCTAGAACTAGTTTATCCAGCTCTCTTGGAGAACTTCAGATGTAATCTACTTTGTTGTAGTTTGGTGTAACTGCTGCTTCAGTGGCTCTTGTAAGCTGCAGTTACAGCTTTCTGCAAGCCCCATATTTTCAAAACATTGGTACAGTCAAGGCCAAATTTGAGACTGAGCCTATCAGAGCTGGTCACAGCCCCTCTGTGAATCACATATAGGAGAAAAAAAACTGCTGGCAGGCGCACTTTGCCACCGGAGCGGGAGTGAGAAGATGTAACAAGCTGCACAGATTCCAAGGCCAGGCCCGCAGGAGGGGGAGGCTGAAGAATGTGAAGAGGAAGTTTCCCCTGCAGCTCGTGGTGGAGTCCATGGTGAAACGGGTGTCCCCCCGAAGCCCATGGATGAGGACGGGGAGCAGAGACAACTATGCCCTGTGAAGGTTGATCCACGCCTCAGCAGGTTTGCCAAGGGACTTGTGACTTTGCGGGTGACCAGGCCGGGGGGTCTGGACCCGGACGTCAGCACCCTATGGAGGGGAGAGTCCTGCTGAGAGGCCTGTGGTGAGGGGATGACTCCCCGATAGAGAGGACTCACGCTGCAGAAGGTCGTGGACACGACTCTCGCGTGGGTGGGACCCCACGGTGCCGCAGGGGAAGGGTGTGTGTATGTGGAATCCCCCCCCCCACAGCTGAGATGGAAGACAGCTTGGGAGGAACGGACTGAAACCCCTCACTCTCCATTCCCTGCCCCCCCTGTACTGCGAACGGGAGGGAAGAAGGGAGCGAATCTCTGATTAAAGTCATGAGTGCGAAGAGGCGAGGGGGGGGGGGGGGAAGTAGAAGTGATAATATCTGGGGAAGAAAAGCAGCTTGTTGGGAATCACCGGAACCCCACTGCCCGTTCCCAGCCCCTCCCGCGCTATGTTGGGGGGGGAAGAAGGGAGTAAAATCGGGATGAGTTTTAAGTTTGCTAAGAAGGGAGGGGTGGGGGGAAGGTGCTTGAAGACCTGGCCGCTTCTTATCTCGTTCCGGTTCACTGGGTGTAGTAGTTGTAGTAAGTAGTAATAAATCACCTTTTTCTTTCCTTTATTCTGTGCTGAGTCTGTTTTGCCCATTGCACTAATTGGAGAGTGATCCCTCTGTCCTTATCTCAAGTCCTAAGCCTCCCAATATCTATTTTCTCCCCCTTTTCGGCTGAAGGGGGGAGTGAGCGAGCGGCTTGGTGGGTATTTGGCCTTTGGTTAGGGCCAAAACCACCACATACTTACCAACAGTTATGAGACAGGATCAGAGATTCTGGAAAAGGTTAACCATACTAGAAGATACCACATAAATAAAACATAAGAAAAACATAAATGTACCAGGAGATTCCCCATAAACAAAAACACTGGAAGGATTCCAGAAGACTGAAAGGTTTCCAGTGATGCACAGGGAGACTTCTATATAGAATCCAAGGTACAGAACATAAGGAAGGAGTTTGGAGGCCTCTATACAATTCTTACACTTTTCAGAGGAAACATATAAAGACTGCTAGCAATATGCTAGCCAGAAAAGGGTAAATAAAGCTTGTAATGTCTTTGACCACCTACTTCCTTGTGTAGGCATCAATTCTACATCTAATCATTCTTTGTCCTTTAAGTTTTCTCAAGGCAGAAGGGGTTTGATTGAAAGAGAATGTATACTGGCTGGCTATATGCAATCCTTTAACATCACATTCTTAAACCCCAATCCTGGTCTTATTAAACTGCTAGCACTTACAGTACAGTGAGACAGAGAATGTCCCTGAACTGCTATAAGACGCCACATAAATACTGTTTCCAAACTTTTTAATCTTTCCCAGCACATACAAAAGAAGCAGCTGGCCAAGAGTAAGGGTTGAAATGGAATCTGATTGTTATTCATCTGAGATCTCCTCCAACTCCCACTAAAACAGTATTTCCAATGAGTTTGTATATGATCTGATTTCAAGTCCCATGCAGTAAATCCTAGCCAATTCATCTCTTAAAGGTTGTCCTGACTCAAATGCTAACTATCAGCATTTAAATGAAG
Organism: Zapornia atra; assembly: GCA_013400835.1. NCBI lineage: Eukaryota > Metazoa > Chordata > Aves > Gruiformes > Rallidae > Zapornia > Zapornia atra. Next base: position 9,008 of record VZTU01002992.1, on the reverse strand, counting down.
GCTCTTCCTACTTATGAACAGATCCTATTCTTGTGTCTGTTGCATGAGAAATGCCATTTATTGCTATTTCAAGTGGGAGAATCAGTAAACTATATGGCTTCTCACACAGCAGCCTCCCCTAGCAATGCCTATGGTGTCCTCTCTGTCTTCAATCTTTTTACATTTGTAATTAAACACTTTCAAATGGGAACATTTTTCTGTGGGTAGCAGATTCAACAGCCTGATCACGAGAGCCCCTAATGATTCCATGCTGAATACTTCTTGAACATGGGTTTAAAGAGAGATTATGTGTGCAGGCATGCCATTATGAAAAATCTGTGGCTCACATATATATAATCCAAAACATATGATCCAGCACAAGCCACAAAAAGACTGAAGCAACAGCAAGAGGTGTGAACTGTCCCACTTGTCTGTACAGAGTCTGTGTGCCAGTATTACAAAGTTCTACATGACTTACTGTGTCCCACTAAGTTGATGCTTGGAGCAGGCACAGCTTGCAGTAGAAGGCGGTGCGTGCTTCACTTTTAGGAAAAAAAAATCTGTAGTTCTTAGTTGCCCCATCTCCTCACAGATCAGTGAACCTCTTGCAGGTGCTAGGAACATAATTTAGGAATATCTGGAAAGACCTTTGATCCTTGGGCTGAAGACATTTTGAAAGAGCAATGTGGTGGTTGCTGCAAGGATGCTACTCTTGTGTTCCTGCAACGCATCCCTTTAGGTGAAGGGTGATGATGATTTGTTGAGGCACTTGGTGGAAGCCTTAGCTACCACAGCCTGTGCTGTGCTTGTTTTCTGAGGTAAACAGGAAATCTCAGACCTTAGTAACGTCAATTCTGAACTTCTCACCAGGGTTAAATTTCATTTGAAGGGAAAATAGCAGTAGGAATGATCTCTATGTTTAGTTATTTTGTATCTTGTCTTACATCGTCCTCTCACGAGTGTGCCAGAAGGCCAAAAGGAGACCTCTGATTGTTGGGTATGACCTGCATAACGGGCTTTTCCAGTTGTTGAAATGGCATGTGGAAGTCTGAGTGAGCTGTGTTCCTATTCTATTTAATTCAGAGTGACTGGAGAGGAAAACCTTTGCTCTGAATCTGCAGGGACTTGAACCTATGCTTCTCTCCCCTCCCAAAGGAGTTCTGAACCAAAAAAACTTACCTGCAAAAATGCTAAGCTGGATCTGAATTTTAGCCTCCAACTTCTTTTCCTAGTCTTGTTATTGGCAAACTGTACCAATAAGTTTGGAATGCCATACCCATCTTCAGATTTAATTGTCAAAACATATTTAAATACCAAACATTTTCTTAATTTCTGTCACAGACTAGCAGAACATTCTCACTGGCTTTTGTTTTCCTTGCGCTTTCCCAGGCAACTCTTGCCTCTTTTCAGGATCCATCTTCCGCTTGTTGAGATTGGAAGTTGCATTGCCATCCATACGTGTTAATCACTATGCTTGCTTTGAGGTCTTGGAAAAATAGGAATGTGGGTTATAGATTTTGAACTGCCATCCTGAGGGTTCTCCCACTAAATAATGTTTATAACCTCAAACTGCTCTGCCTATCCTGACTCAAAGAGAAAATGGAGCTGTTGAGCATAATATGTGACTCTCTACATCAGAGCCTCTCAAGACCCAAAGCTTGGTGCTGAATCTGGGGCAGAACTAGGAATGTTCTGGTATGGCTGTCTGATTCAGCCTCTACTATTTTTGAAGTTGTGGTGCTTTGTATTGTGTCTAAATTAAAATATATTCTTGCATTAAAATCATATATAGAATTCAACTTCAAAAGCTGTCTCAGAAACTGTCTCCCCTTTATGACAATAATGCACAGTCCCACTCATTTCTTTGCTCCACAAAGCGCTGTCAAACATGCCCAGTCATCCAGTGCTCGTTGCAGCAAAACTGTTCATCTTTCAAAGGCAGCATTCTCAAAGCTTTTTACAAACCCCACTGGCAGACACCTTGTGCTACCCCCTGCAAGGGAAATGAGTAATCCTCCTCTAGTCACACAGGGGGATGCTGAAGTAAAGCCAGGTAATACAATTTGCCCGGTGTCACACAGCAAGCTTGTCTGTAGCATGAAGCACCTACCTTTCTAACACCTCTAGTCCTGGTTTCTAAGCAATAGTCCAAGCTTCCTCTCCATTCATCCGCTCAAATTACTGTAAAGGATTAAGTAGGTACTTAACACCGTATTGAAAAGGAGCCAAAATTAATTTCACAGGAGAGGAAGAAACCAGCACAAAGAATTCAACAAGTTGGGGGGTGACAAATGTGTGTACTGATTAAGAGACAGAAACAACCTACACTTAACTGCTAAAGCTTGTAGTTGTCAAATGTAGCCCTCTCATACTGCTTCCCCCTGCCCTGATTTGTGATAATCGGCAGAGCAAAAGGCCTCTTTAAACGAGGCAGAAACCTTCCAGAGAACAGAGTGCACGTCACTTCTGCTCAGTAGCTTATCTGGTCAGGTGCTCGCCTAAAGGCACTCTAAGTTCCTTTACTGGATAGCAGCCCCGAGGAACAGAACTGAGCACCTCTCCTTGACAAGAATGGCATTTGAAACCTAGTGCTTCTCTACATAGCCTAAACTGTGGTCCCAAAAGAGTATGTCTGTCTTAGAAGAACTATGCTGTGCCTATCTGAATTAAGTATTATCATTGCACCTGCAGAGCTGCAGATGCTATGTAACCTGTTATTGGAACAGCAAATGAGCTCACATAACCAGAATAAGACCTTGAACCTGAGCAGTATAAACCTGCTCCTTCCAGGCTGAGCAAATTAATCCATTCATTACAAGTAGGAAAGGAAACACAAAACAAACTGGAATGAAATGGTTCACATCACTAATAAACCACAGGAACAGGAATGATGCTGATCCACAGGCTAGCTTTACAGGTATTTTCAGCAGTCTCTTCCTCTTCAGAAGAGAACATATAGCCTCAGTAACGCACAAAGAACCTCCAGTTATTTGTCAGCACACCAAATACACAAGAACTTTCTGCTGAAATCACCACTAGAGCTCATAAAAGTCTTGCAGCAGTGTACAAATGAGCACAGCAGCACCTGGCTGAACATCTGCTTGTATGTGGAGAGTAGAGAAATAGAGCCCCTGATGTCTTCTTATGGAGAAAGAACCCTCTCCTGCTTGAGCTAGAAGAGGATCTCTGCGAGAATGCGTAGGTGTCATTGGGATTATTTCCTCCAGTCTCCAGGCTTTCTTAAACCAAACATTCTCCATCTCTCCTACTATACCACAAAGATGCACATATGCCTAGAACTTGGGACTATTTTATGGGATCATTAAAAATGTTAACTTCCCCAAGGCGGACATTAACAATTTACTTGAGTCCTCACACCTTGCCTGCTTCCATTCAAGCAGAAGGTGTATCAGGAGGTGGGAAGTACAGCATAGGCAAGACACTTAATTTGGGTTGATATAATAATCAGACTGAAAAGCTGCAACGTGCCCTAACAGACAATAATAAATCTCTTTTACTAACCGATTGCCACTAATAGCTACTGCAAGCAAAGGAAAAAAATAAAATGGAGAGCCAGCAAACTGGAAGCCTCAGCCAGCCAACAGGAATAAATACCAACAAATAAATAGCAACAAACTTTGATATAAGGATTTGAGACATTTTCTCCCTACCAAACAATACAGGCAAATGAAATGCAGACCCACATAATGAGGTTTATCCCTTTCTGTGATTGATCCCAACACACATTCCTTTACGCGGAATTTCTAGCACCAGGAAAAAACTTAAAAGCAACAGGCCATACCAGGCACACAGGATGGAAAACAGCCTTTTTGCCCCTTCCATGATGTTCTAGCGTTGTGCCTTGCCTTTGGTTTTAGATTCAATAAGGTTGTTAGCCTTTGCAAATTCTCACAGGCATGAGTTCTTCCACTGAGCCTGTCAGCAGGTAGGTCATATTGCTATAACTGTGCTTGCTCATTTGGATGGAATAGTTAGAACTTTTCATCACACTGCAACTTACATCATAAATCCTGCAACTTATGTCATCAGTCCTGAACACCACATCACTGCTGTGCAGGATCCTTCCTCCTGCAGACTAATCTTGCTGCCTGGCATCAATGGAAGAGCTTTCAGAGTTGAGGAGTACTGGCACACTTGAAATTTCAGCTAATCCCCTTTCAAAAGGCACTGTTGCTATTCTTGGAATAATGAGTAGGAAGTTTTCTTGCTCTGTTAATGGGTACAATTAGAGGCAAAATTGTTGAGTTGTTTTCTGACAGCTTGCTCCGACAATGCCATGACCCGTATCACTTCTTGTTGAAGCAAAAGAAGTCAAAGCATTCAAGTTTTTGTCTGAATGACAATTCATTAAACAGCTGGTCAAAAATTGCTAGAATCCAAACATTGTCTTGACATGAAGTGCTTTTTTGCCCCAGAAGGAACACTTTAAAATGTTGGTAAATTTTTTGTAAAGACCTTCTAGTGGAAAAACTAGGAATAAAACCCAGTTAGCTGATTCTTAAGCATCACATTTTATTGAAAGATACAGGTTCTCATGAGACCTTATCATACACTGAAAAAGTGTGGGTGGTTTCTTAGCCAGTTTTGATGTTCATAAATATTCTCAAACAGTGCCAGAGAGAGATTACAAGAACTCCTTATGCTTGTGCTCAGTGGAATGGGCTTCTGGATTCTACCTAATCTGTGTTACTTCTGAAAATGGAGAACCCTGAAGACTAGCCACTAGATGCTGTTATTCTGGCAGCACAGTTCCATCATCGTGGACTAAGAACAGTGGTTTCTCACTCATGATCCATCCCAGTGTAGGGTGGCTGAACTTCACCTGAGAAGTGAAGTTTATCTCCCTGCAAAACAGTGTTAGTACAGTGCAAAACTACCTGTGAAGACACACTTGCCCCACCCACCTCCTTTTCCCCATCTATCCCATCTACTGCTATTATGATGTCTGCTTTCACACTGTCACTGTCAGAAAGACATTGCTATGGTATTCATTGATCTGAGGCACATCATGTGCTCTTTCTTAAGCACTAGTGGTGACCTTGAATACAAATGTGACTTCACTGATATCAGGGAGTGAAACCTGCTTGATGGAGAAAATGAGAAAGATACAAAAAAATATTGTCTTGATGCTAAACTTCAGTGTCTTCAGTCCCCAAACTGTGTGAGAAGCATAGCTGGGCAAAGATGACAGTGAAGATACCTTGCCCTCTGTGGTACTACTAATATCTTTTGTAAAATCAAGGTATTGCAGGTATTCGGAGCAAGAATAAGCAACTTTTTTAATACTTCAATTAATCCTTTATGGGCTTAATAGGACAGGTAGGAGGAAGAGAGAAAAAGAGAGTACCACTGATATCTAACTGTATCTTAGGTGGGATGGGGTAGTCAGTATGCTGCAGAGCTGTCTAAGGAGGAGCTTTGAGCCAGGGACATCTAAATAAACTCTTCCTCTTGCAAAATATACTGGAAGATCATTTAGGGATTCAAGTCTGCCCAGGAGGATCTAGCTACTCCTTTTGCATGAGTGTTAACAGAATCTAAGCACTTGAAATCTCTTGATGTCTTTGGAAGACTCAGCCTTTTTAACTTGTTCAGAGCAGATGGAAATGCTGCCATTCAGATTTCAAATCTGAGATTTGCTGCTCCACTGTCAGCTCCTGAGAAGCCAGTTTCTTTGCCTCTGAACTGAACCCCATTTGAAAGTAAATGCTCAGATCACTGAGCCATTTTGGATAGGAACTAAGAGCTTGCCTGCTTGACTATAGATTGCAGGAAATCTGAAGATCCCACATATGACTGTGGCATGTCTTGAGAAACAAATATTCCTTGAAAGATGACTGGTTCCCTTAAACTTATTCTACTATCCTAGAGCAAATGTACATGCTGGATTATATAAGTTCCCACAAGACTATATCATTCTACTGCTTTTAGACCCTCCATAAACTTCTATGTGATTATCACTTTGCAATAGTCCTTCTGCATTTGTGACTAAATTGTTGCAGTTGATTTGATTACAAAAAAGGGAAATAACCCTTTTGCTTGTGTCTGATAGCTTTGTTTTCTCTCACCAGAAGCGGCAGCATGAGGAGCCTTTATATAAGAAAAAGAACCAACGTGAAAATACTAGGAACAGGCACAAATAGAGGCTCATCTACTTCAAGACTGGCAGTTAGAAATGTTTTAGGAATACGACTTGGAATTGCTTGTGCTGAATTCTTGCTACCTGCAAAGGTATGTTTATCTCCTTTAGAAAGAACTGGAGTGAGATTCTTGTGTTTAAGATGACAAAATTCATAGCAAAGTCAGATTCAGAATGACTCCAAAGCAGACAGACTGTGACAAATTCCACTGCTGCTGCTAGACCTCCTTCACTGAGTTGAAAAAGTCTCTTTAGCAACACTCAGTGGCCTACAGCTATGGTTCCTCAGACTGCACTCATGTCAGCTATCATAAGCTAAGCAAATCAGTCTAGGCATGCAGCTGGATTGAAGACTTCCAAGAAAAACTGATGGGGGGTGTTGCAGGCAGCGGCAGTATTCCTGCCAAGTCATCACTGCACCAGTGCTGTGGCACAGTGCTATAAAGTTCACTGTCCTACATGAGATGCAATGCTAAAATCACTTGAACTCCTAGTAAAATTAAATGGATTTTGTTATTGCTGTTCCATGCTCACCTATCTATACTTGAAGTTGTTACAATTTTGTGTGGCCGGGTTCTGGTGGTGGAGAGGGGCTGCAGGGGTGGCTTCTGCAAGAAGCAGCCAGAAGCTCTCTGCAGGCCTGACAGAGTAAATACCAGCTGAGCTCAAGGCCAGACCTGACACTGACCAAGGCTGAGCCCATCAGTGATGGTCACAGCACCTCTGAGAATCGTATTTAAGAGGAAAAAAACCACAAGTAGCCGCTTTTTGCCACCAGAGAAGGGAGTGAGATGTAAGAAACTGCAGACACCAAGGTCTGAGAAGCAGGGGGATGAGGCGCTCCAGGTGCTGGAGAGAGAGATTCCCCTGCAGCCCCTGGAGAAGACCATGGTGGAGCAGGTGTCCCCTCATAGACCATGGAAGATGGCAAGGAGCAGAGATCCCACCTGCAGCCCATGGAGAGGCCCACGATCAAGCTCCATGGTGGGGGAAGAAGGGAGTGAAATCATGACTAAAGTGAAGTCTGCTAAGAAGAGAGGGGTGGGGGGAGGTGTTTTAAGATCAGGTTGTATTTCTCATTACCCGACTCTGGTGTCACTGGGTGTGCAGTGTAATCAATTAGAGAGTTTTCTTTCCTTTATTCTGTGTTGAGTCTGTTTTGCCCATGACGCTAATGATCTCTCCCTGCCCTTATCTCAACTCCTGAGCCTCTCAATAAATATTTTCTTCCCTGTCCAGATGAAAAGGGGAGTGATAAAGCATCTTTGGTGGGAATCTGGCCTCCAGCCAGGGTCAAACCACCACAGTAGTCTTCTGTCAAATTCCATTTGTTTAACAGAAGTCACTGGGGCCGTAGTGATACACACCAGCTAATGGCTTGATTTCAGCTGGCTAGTGTTAACACCTACGCAACAGAGTTTGATCACAGGGGACTGCTGTGTTCTGTCCCAGAAGCGGATGTGTCTCGGTTCTAAGTCATGGTCAGTTTGAGTGCTCAGACAGAAGAAGGGTTCTGTCAATGGAAATTAATATCCTTCTGCTTTGGAAACAAAGTATACTGTCTCTCAAGGTAAGAAGGGAATTCCAGTCTACAGCCATTATTTGATGGAACTGCTTCAAATTACATACCTTCTGAACTCCTTAATTCACAAGCACTTTTTTCCAATGGGAATAACCCTTCTGAAAAGTCTCATTAAGGCTGTGTACAGAGGGAAAGAAATTCCGAACTGCTGCACATAGTGCTTCAGTGCAGAGTATGAACTGCCAAGAACCCCTCTAAAGTTCATGTAACTACTGGAAACTAACAGAAATTTAATTGTACTACTGTGTAAAATCCCCTGTGAAGTGGACACCAAAGCCTCTGGCAGATTAGAATTGGGATCATAAAGCAGAAATGGAATCTGTGGGAATGCTCACGAGCACCTTGGGAACATGCTTGAAATAGAAGGTACAGTGTGGTTCTGTCAAACAGATGTTCTGAGGATGACCCATAGGCTAGGCACTGCTGAGGCACAGACACAGAAGGGAAGCGCATACCAGACCTTCCATGTGAAAACTAAGTAGCTGTCCCAGGCCAAAACTAGCCTTCCCAAGCAGCCAGCCCAGGTGAGCTGTTAGCCCAGGTGAGCTGAGTTAGCCTGGTCTGTTTCCACCCCACCTGACATCACTCCTCTATAAAAGGGGCTGGTTGTGTGGCCCCTAAAGGTTGGAGAACTGTAGGTACCAATTGGTACCATGATGGTACACAGATGACAATACCACACTGACAGAGGCTCCCCGATTCCCACTGAGAAACTGATTCATCAATTGGAGAGTCAGAGGGTGATTGGTAGAACCTGCTCACCCTTCAGCAGTCCCAGTACAGTCAGTGCAGAAGTCCAATGAAGAGTGGAAGCTGACAGTGGACTATCATGACCTGAATGAGGTCATGCTGCCTGTGAGTGCTGCAGTGTCAGACAAGCTAGAACTCTAGTATGAACTGAAGTCAAAAGCAGCCAAGTGCTATACCACAACTGACATTGCAAATGCTTTCTTCTCAACTCCTTTGGTGGCAGAGTGCAGGCCACAGAGTGCAGTATACCTCGAAAGGACTGCCCCAGGGGCAGAAAAACAGCCCTACCATCTGTCATGGACTGATAAAGACTGCATTAGAAAGGGTGAAGCCCCAGAGCACCTGCAGTATATTGATGACAACATTGTATGGGGCAACACAGCAGAGGAAGTTTTTTACAAAGGGAAGAAAATAATCCAAATTCTGCTAAAAGCTGGTTTTGCTACCAAATGAGATAAGGTCATGGAACCTGCTCAAGGAATCCAGTTTTTAGGAATTAAATGGCAGGACAGGCGTTGTCAGATCCCAATGGATGTT
>VZTU01002990.1:29038-40233 GCA_013400835.1 Zapornia atra | reverse complement strand
CAGTACTCCAGGTGAGGCTGCACAACAGTAAATACAGTGGGATAATCCCCTTTTTTGATTGGTTATACCATGTTTGATGCACCCAGGATGGGGGTTGCTTTCTTGGTGTGAGGTCACACTGCTGACTCCTATTGACGCTGCTGTCAACCAGCACCTCCAGAAAGATCCCTTTCTGCAGGGCTGTTCTTCAGCTGCTTCTCTCCTAATTCATACTCATGACTGTCATTACTCCAGCCTTGATGCAGTACCCAAGATTTGTTGTTGACTATAAAAAAGACAGACTTCTGGTGGAGGCACCACTCTTTGAGCCAAGTGTTGTTGTCTTGAGCTTGCCTGTTTCTTCCAGTGTCTCCCATTAGTGGGAGAATTGAAGAAGACACTACCTGTGCTCCTGAATTGTTCAGCATTCTTCCCAGGGTCTTGACATCTCTTTTGATTGACCTTGGTCTTTTTGAAACACCACTGGTACCCACATGAAATAACAGGAATAACTAGTAATTTTAAGGCTGTACTAACCTCATCAGTGTTGTGGTGATATCCCTGATCTGGGCCCCAGGGAGGCAGCAAATTTCCCTGAAAAGAGGGTCTGGTCTGCAGATGGTTTAGATTATATTTGTTTTAATATATTTGTTCTTCAGTAATTCCAGCAGAATGATTCAGCAGCTAACATTTCTTTACTGTTTTGATTCACGAAGCTTCTGAACTGAAAATTGTTGAAGAACTAGCAATACATGCTTTGTTTGCCTTTGTAATTTTAAGAGTGCATTCATTGTTTGGTCAGTGTACTAGCTACTGAACTAGATTAACTTTTGCTCTGATCCAGTATTTTTCTTCTGTGCTCTTACTTCTATGGAGAACTCTAAACTAAAATCTGGAGTATTCTGAGTCTGCAGAACTCATGGTTCAATCTCATATCTTAAGTTTTTCCAGTTACATGCCCCAAGCCTGGATTTTACTCAGGAAGTAATTTTCATTCTCAAAGGAAGAAAAATTTCAAAGACAGAATGTTTTCTTGAATACATACATCTTATATCTTCAGCATGCAAGGAAATTCTCTTTTGCTTATAATTTAGGAAAGGCAACATGCTGTAATGTAGCGCTCTCCCTACACTGAAATGTCAGTACTGAACATCAGAGAAAAAAAGTTTCAAATCTTGCTGGGCATTGTTTTGGCACAGATTGCATATTCGCACTCCAGAAGCCTGTGGAAACAAGTCCTATTATCTGCAAATCTAAAACCCATTCCTCAAGATTAACCTCTTGTGGAAGATTTACTCTGAGATAAAAAAGAATCCTTATCATAATTTTCTCTGGTATTTTGAAAGTCAAGGTCTATTCCTCATGAGGAAGGTTTGAAGAAATTAAGTTTTCCTTTGTGTTTCTCATGTTGCTAGGGGAACCAATTCACATTTCACTCATTGATCAGGAGCACAACTGCCACAATTCCAATCCCTACCTGTGAGCTTGAGTCTGTTCACAGTGCTGCCCTGTAAGCTATCTCACAGGTACCTTACATTTTCTCCAGATACCTTTTCTCTCACTCTTACTGCCTTATAGGCTGTATTCTTCCCCTCCCCATCTCACTCTGTATAACGGATCTCATGGAGCATTTGCATGTTATTTAATCTCACTTTCTGCCTTTATAGCTCTGCATTTGTACATAGACCTTATAACCCAGACCACTTACAAAAGTTAGGTTCTGGATGACCTTTGAGAGTTGCTCCATCTTTAGCTTGCTAAAACAAAATGTCACACTTGGGCCTAAATGTCTTTTTTGTAGGTTTTCATTCTCAGGGGCACCCCTTGGTGTTTCTTGGCATTTGTCTCTTTTGTATGGCATCTTTGGAAGAGAAAAGTGCAATGGTTGAAAAAAGTCCTGGATGAAAAAGAAACATGCTGCTCTCTGCAGAAACCTGGATGGGTCAAAAGGCAATATACATGGTATTTTGCTACATGGAGATGAGGTAATCACCTGGAAGCTGTGAGAAACATTCATATGATAACGTCTTAATGGTGTAAGTAGGGTGAGGTGAGTGGAAGTGAATCAGCAAGTAGTTGAGTAAGAATTGGATCATGAATGTTTGGCCCTATGGGAGGTCCCTGGCAGAAAGGCACTGAAGAACATCAGAACAAACAGCAGGTGGATCAGGCTTGCTGAGAGTGAAGTGGCTCATTGGATCAAGAGCGGCAACATAAAACTGAATTATTTATAGCTTGGTGAGCATGGATCATGCCAGATACCTCAGCTATGGGCTCTGGATGCAGCATGCATCAATCCAACAAGGCATACCATCTCTCCTGTCCTGAGAGATTCTTAGGACAGATGAAACCCAAAAGACATGAACTACAAGAACTCAATGGACATTTCAGAGGGATGGCCGATAGACTGAGGGTATTAGATCTATGTATATGATACCAGAGGATAGAAAATGTGATGGTTATTAATTGGGAAGTAGAGGACCTGGGCATGACATAGTATGGAATCAGGGGTGGATACTGGTTTCATCTGGAATAGAGTTGATTTTTGTTCTAGTAACTGGTATAGTGCTGTGTTTTGGAATATGAGGATAATATTGATGGCACACTGATGTTTTTTAGGTTTTTTTAGGCAGTTGTAGTGTTCACATTAAATCAAAGACCTTTCGGTTTCTCCTGCCCTTCTAGGTGCACAAGAAGCTGGGAGAGCACAGCCAGGACACGGAGAGGCAGAAGGGATATTTCATAGCATGTAATACCATGCTCTGTATATAAGTGTGGAAGCTAGCCAGGAGGCAGATTCACTGCTTGGAAACAGACTGGGCTTCAACTTGGTTATTTTTCCTTCTGCTTGTGGTGAACAATTTCAGTTGTACATTGCATACTTTATACATATGTCTATTTATATAATATTTATAATAAGAAAAAATGATTGTTGTTACCACCACTACTATTATTATTGTTATTTTCCTTTGTTACCGTTTTACACTGTCTTTATCTGAGCTCATGAGGTTTTTTCCCTTCTATTCCCCATCCCCTTAAGTCACAAGTGTTGTGAAGGACATTGACATGAGGGGAGGGGTGAGTGAGTGGCTGTGTGGTGCTTAGCTACCAGATTCGGTTAAGGCAAGTCATCATATCATATAAGAGGCAGGATTGTTACGTTGTATTGATTCTGAAATTATCTTGGAATAATTTTACTTAAAGTAGATCAAGTTCAGCAGATTTGCCTCATTTCTTTTTTGTCTTGTTCCAAGTGTTGGTTTATTGCTTACTGCTTTATAAAAAGGTAAGTTTGAAGGAAGTTTCTGAAATGCATTGCAGTTTTAAGAGTCTGGGGAAAAGATGACTGATATTCTGAAGTGATATAAATCTGTGAGTAAGTGAACTTACATTGAAAGGTGGACAGTAGATGCTGCAATGGCACAAAGAAAATTATCCTCCTTTATGACATCACTTTAGCAGAGCTTTCTTTCAAAAGCTGTCTTTGTTGAGGAAACTGATTTTAATTTTGTGGACTTCATGGTGTTTTCTGGTGCCCACCAGAAGATAAGTCATTAAAATTTAATCATGGCCTGATGGTTAGATGTGAAGACCTGCAGTTCCAAGAGATCTACCTGAATCAGATGAAGCAAAATCTTATTGTTGCTCTAGAAGGTGGACCCAGAGTGTCAAAATTGGTTTATCAGACATGAGGTACCAAAGTCATAAAGATAATATTGGAAGTGTGAACTTGAAATTTATTCAACTCACTTTCTTAGAAACTTTGTCCAATTTTGTGTTTCTGATTCCATGCAGAGCAGCAGTAGGCATATATTTGAAATTGTACAAATTTAGGACACGACTCGTCTCTGGCTCTCACCTCAAGTTCCACTGCCCGTGCAAGAGTCTGCCTTTCAGATTTTGTGGGGTACCCTGCAACTGAGCATCCCAACTGGGCTAGTGTGGCAGCAAGCAGAGCCAGATGCATTTGAGAGCATGTGGGCAGAAGGTAAGGAGGTGAAACCTGTTGTGCATAGTTTTGAAAGTGTGTACACAAAGCCATAGATCCTTTTAGGATTAGTGCTGCCTAAGGCAATTTTCCTATTATGAATCCCCGGACTGGACAGTGTCTGCAAGCAGAATGGTGCCTGTGAGCATTAAAGATTCTTTATCTCTTTAAATTATGAGCAGCCTTTGAATTAATGAAATGAATCAGAAAAATGGTATCTATCTCCTAAATTTAAAAGAAAGCATCATCTATATTTAAACTACAAAGACTTATCTGTCCTTGATTAAGCCTCTCTGACAGTTCTTATCTTTGTTTTTAGACCTTCAGTGTACATACAGTAAAGATATATTGCCATACTGGAGCCCTAAAACTACACTGGGTACAAACTTGGAGGAAAAGAGACATTCTTCATTCCCTGAGGGTCTTGAAAATATTACAACCACTGTCAATCTTCCACCTCACTATTCTCATGCCTGGTGAACAATAACCTGCAGTGTTTTTTACTTGGTGGGTTTTACATTCTTCTCTGAAATGTCTGCTGTCGGATGTAAAGTATCAAAGTGATACAAAAGTATGGTACCTGCACCTTAATCTATCTGCAGGGTCACTACTGATCAAGAAGAGGGATTTCCCACACAGTCTGACTTCGTTACTTGCTCTGTCCTGCTGGCACCTGGCAACATGGCAAAAGAGAGTAAATCTAACTCATTTTCTTGCCTGCACAGATCAGGACAGCACTGTCAAAGGTTGCAGGCTGCAGTTTAAGCTATTCTTTGGTGTCCTGTTAGGAAAAATAAAATTGTCTAAGTTTCTTGTCCTACAGAATAGTAGGAAAACAGGAAGTTCAGTTATCTTAATTAGCATATATATCCTTCCTTAAAATGCCATATTTTTCTACAAAAAAAGAAAAAAAATCAATTAATCTTCCTAATTTGTAGACAGTAAAAGAATCACTTTAATTTCATTGCTCCCAGTTCACAATGTAATGTCACTCTTGTCTGACAATCCTTTTTAAAATCATATAGCTGCTGTAAGTGACTCTGCACTCAGTATAAACAGAGGCAGTTAATTACTTTAATCTCTTACAGTTTATATCATTGGATCTCAAAGCACTTCAGAAACAGCAGTTGCCTAATGGCTTTTTGTGAGAGAATGGTCTTGAGTCTTTCAGAGATACGTAAGTATGTGCAAAATGTATTTTCATTTGTGTATTAATAACTACTTCTCAGTATGTGAAGTATATAATTTTGATTCGAACTGCTATGATTACTACAGTTTGTTTTCTCTCTCTCTCTTTTTTTTTTTAGCATTCCCCAGAGCTTTCTGCTGCACTTGTAGTAGAAAAGTTCATAGCATTGGAATGCTTTTCTTACTCCTGCTCTACAGGTCTTACTAAGATTGAATTTCTCAGTGGTATTGAAAGGAAGATGAGTTAAAGAGAGACTGCAAAATCATGCAGCTTTTCTTTAGTTTTAAAAAGAGACTTTGCAGAAATACCATAAAGATGTGAAGCTAAACGTATGACATTCCATACTTTTTCACCTGGAAATGTTACTATTTTAAGTTATTTCTATGGCAGTATAATTTATTTACAGCTTTCAAAATAATCCACTTTTTCTAAGGGACAGGCAGTTCAGCTGTGGTTTGTTTTGTTACAGAGGTCTCTAAATATATCATATATATAATAAGACGTGAGAAAACCTATTACTATGCTCATCTTATCTATGGATAAAGTTATTGATATGCCAGAAAACTCACTGAATATTTAAAGCAGAAACACAAGCAAAGAGCATGTCTACCTGATTAATTTTAAGTTTGAAGTTTACAGGTCATGCTTTATTTCAGAAACACGTGGTAATTTGCAAAAGTTGCTTAGAATATTGCTTTTAGCTCACTGCTGTCCTTCTGCTCCACATAGAGCTAATATGAAACCAATCTTTTTGACTCTCAATAATATACAGTGCGTAACTGCCAAAGAGTTTCCTTAATAGTATGCCCCTTACCAAACTCTGGCATCTCAATACTTCCAACTTGACATAGCAGTGACAGTTAGTTCAGTCTTTGTTTTACCTGCATATATTCTGTTGATCTTTGAAGCTTTTGAAAAGCCTATTTTAAATCAGAACTTTGAGTACAAGAACCCGAGAGTAAATATAAAGTGAATATTATGGATGATTAATATTTAGGACATGAGTGATCTTCTTTCCACCAAGGGAAATGAGTCCAGCCTGGTTTTCTGTATGCCACTCTTACAGTCTCCTTATGCAGTCTTAGCGAAATCATAGTTCATTTCACCCTAATTCAAAGCAAGGATTGGCACTATACAATTGCTAAACAGATATAAAGACTTTTAAGTCACAAGTGTTGTGAAAAACATTGAAAGTATTACTATAGAAAAGTAACATTCAATAGCAGCAATAAAGCTTGGTATTGAAACAGATTCTCTGCCTTAAATTATTTTCCTCTTTTTTCTCCTCACAATGAGCAGTCAGCTGACATGACTCTGGATACCACAACATACAGAAAAAGACCACAGTGTAATTGCAATCATGTTAAATCTTGGTTCCTCCGGCTCTTCATTCAGCAATATTGAAAGCTACAGTTATAGTCCCAAAGGAAAGCATTAGGCTTGACTGCATTCATGCAGAACGGCTCATCACCAAATTCCTTGGGAGCTTTATGGCATGACATGTTATATTGGATGACTGGTAAAAGAAGAAAGTTGTATGTGATGAAAATCCTTAAATAAGTTTGGTATGCATAAGCAGTCATGATAGTCTTGTTTCCCAGGGAAATATGTTGTTGACACGAAAGCAGAAAGAACATCAAAGCAGTTGTGACTAATGGTGGGAATTAACTTCTGGGTTTGGGGTTGGGTTTTTTATTTGTTTGTTTGTTTTTCTTGTAGAGTGCTTTGCCAGTTTTCTTTCCTGCTACTAACTCTCATCTGTACAGCAACTGGACTGACAGCAAGGCCTGTTACAACAGGCCCCAAAACATGTTTGGGAGCAAGTGAGAAACCAGTGGGCCCAACATGAGCTCCTCTGTGGAAATCTGTCTGAATTCAGGGAGGGGACGGATAGTCTTGGTAGTCTAACACTTTCAAAAATGGTCTTTGGAAATATAATAACCCAATTTTTTCCTTTAATAAGTAAAAATTTTGAAAAACTATTTGCAGATGAGTCATTTGCTCTAAATATGCACTAAAATAGTTCTCTCTCTTCAGAGAGATTCTAGAAAAGTCTTTTGTTCTGTAATGTATATGGTTCTATTGAAGTAACTTGGCAAAGCAGGTTAGCTACTTTACTACTTTATCTAAAGTCTATGCTTTCTTAAGAATTTTGTCTAAGAAAGACTGCCTTTCTGATGGGTCACCCTGTTTCCACTGTCTAGAGTTACTGGTCAGTTGAACACCTGTACATATAGCCCCAGGATAGAGAAAATGGTAAAAAAAATGTATTGTGACATCTTTAGAACAGTTTCTTATGTCTGTTTCCTTAAATAAAAAGCACAGGCTAATTATCTATTTTCAGGCCTAGAAAATTTGAGCATCTATGATAAAGTTCTGTGTCTGCTAATGTCTTCAGAAAGTCAGTAAATCTGACTGAGTGTGGCATTCAAGCGGAGGGGGGGAAAATAGCTAAATTAATAAAAAAAATCATGCTGGAGATAAGAGTTTAGAAATCTTGTTCAAAAAATAAATACACAGGGAAAAATACAGCTTACTTGGTGAGAGACTGCAGTAGTGACTAATAGCTCAGCAGCACACACATGGGCTCGTGACAGAGACAGAGGAAGAATAATTTTTTCCCTACCTTAAGAATAAGGACAGAGGTTCATAAAGGGAATATTTACCCAATTTACATTTCTGGCATCCGTCTGTACAAGGTACACAATCTTCAGAGTCAGGATCTTCCACTTCACCTGTGTTTTGCAAATCAACAAATTTGAGTTAATTTTAGAAAATGGAATGCCGGTATTTGGAAACACTCAGTAGCGTTCCTGGAAATAAACCTGATTGAAATCAAAAAAGGAGGAAGATTCAGAACAATTAATTTTTTCATTTGTTCTTATGTAATCCCACTCAATTTGAGGAAAATACTCCTATTTTACATCAACATGGCATTAGAAGAGAGTCAGAGGTAGAGTTTAAGAACCTCAGGATCAGGTATGGTTGCATATTTCAAAACAAGAATGAAGACCTTTAGCCATATTTCTGTAACAAATTAAATAGAATATTTGTTAACTCCTACTGGAGGATGCTTACCTTCTCCGCAACTATGCTTCTGACATACGTTTTGAGTAAGGTAGTAGCCTCTGAAACATCTTTTACAGTGGCTGGAGTTCAGGCACACCTCACAGTGGCCAGAGCAAGCCACACAGATATGCTCCGAATGGTAGTGTCCTGGAGGACAGCTCTCTCTGCACTCCCCATGGTACAGGAAACGTTCGATCCCTCTTCTATCTGTGTGGAAAACAAGTGGCAAAAGATGTCAGGACATTTGGGCATCAGAAGCAACTATGTGGCAACTGGTGAGAACTATTCTTCACTGACTGCTAGATCTGTACAGTTTTACATCAGATGAGCTACAAGTTTCAGAACATGAAATCTTCCACATTCCTGGAGATTTATGACTTACAGAGATGTCATGGTAGTGAATAATTACTGTTTACATCCATCAATCTAATAAAACAAGGATCAAGATATTTCCATTACTGAGTTCCCTTGCAGTGAACATACAAGTTTTTAGATGTGGATGTAGAACTGCTGTTAGGAAAGCAAAGATGCCCACTTCACCTTTGGAAAGGATCAGTCTGTGTGCATAGTAGATTAAACTGTAATCCTCATCCTAGTCACAGCTAGACTCTGGAATCATTTAGATTTGAACCTGAGTAACAAGCATGCATCTATATGCTAGCGATATCATTCTCTAGTGCCTGGGCACCTGGGAGGTCCTCTGCTTTAAATCCTACTGAATGAAGCCTATGAAAACACCTACAAGTCCATGTGCAACATCAGGAAATATCTAATGTGTTACCTTACAGTATACACATTACTGTGTTATGTGAATTTAATTGCTTTAACCATAGAGCAGGAATTTGCTTATCATGATTAATTTTTGAAACTGCAGAGAAATCAGCTATAATAGAGAATAATTGATGCACCACAGCAGAAGTAGTCACACTTTGTTTCTTTCATTTTCAAGTACAAATCCTTAGAATTATCTTTTCCAGTGTCCTTGGGGTATGAGTCTCATCAGTGTCTTAATTTCTTGACATTCAGACATATATACACAGAAATTTATATTGCTCTCCCCCGTAAAGAGAGACTTGGGGAACAATTATACAAACTTCTCCCTCACATTGGAGCTGAAGTGCCATTTGAAATCTTCTACTTGGTCATGTTTCCCAAAGTGAGAAAGTCAGTTCTATCGTTAGCATGACTAAGTGAAGCTAGCCATACTAGGGCTTTCTTGTAATCTAGACACTTACTACTAAATAAAGGCCTGGGCCATAATGACAAGGGATGAAATGGAAGTAGCAGCTGAGAGGAAAAGGCTGGGAATCCATTGTGAGTGCTCAGAAAAAGCTCACAAAAATTTCCTCTTTACCAAGTGAATTGAAAGTTAAATTTTCAATACTCATTTCCAAGGGCAGTTCAGGCTAGTTTCAAGTACTTGCATGTAACAGCCTCCATTTCTTCATCCATCAGGCCACAAAGTTTTACAGAGGCAAGAGGGAATGATTTTTAAAATGGTGCTTCAATAGGAGAAGAGTTACTTTACCCTGTCTCTCAACCTAAGCTCTTCAGAAATACGTCAAAAAGACGAGTTTCTACCTGCGTTTGAGGTGAGCTTCTGTTTGCAGGCCCTGTTTGTCCAGCTGTAGCAATCTGCAGTGGAAATCGCCATACTCGCTTTCTGGTCTTCCCTGGACAGATGTTTCAGAAAGCACCTTGGCTCTCTGTCTGCTTGTGCAACCTTGCTCCATTTCAGTGTAGCACATGCTGTGTAGAAGGTGAGGGAGGCCTGTACAGAGTTTTCTTTTTCAGAGGCAGGCTATATGTTTTTTCTGTCCTTTTTTAACCTGTGGTACTCTTTTTGTTTCTGCTAAAGTAGCTCCTATTCCAAACATACCAAGAGAAATACATAAAGATGCAAGGACAGAGTGGAGTTGTGTTTTCTTGTATGTTTTATTTTAAAATAATTTGAGCACAAAGTCCTTTCAGGGTTAAAGCAAGCTTATGATGAAGATCTGTACAAAAAGCTACTTATCTTATTGACTCTAACAACTGTCCCTGAGAGCAGAGGGAAAAGGGGACTTGAAAGCCAAAAGCAGGGGAAAATTGCAACATGAAATTTTTCTTACCTATTCCACAAGAGGTACATTTGTTAGGTTCACTTCCACTGCAGTCCAAGCAGGTATGATGACACAAATGACATTGTCCTTTGAATTGAAACTTTCCTTCGGGGCATTGCATAACACAGTGACCATCATCAAAGAGTCTTTTGAGGTAGAGAGAGGAACAATTGCAAATTTAGCAACTACTTCGGTAAATTTAAATAACAATTGTTAAATAAACAATAAATTTAAACTAACAACTCTATTTACAAAGGTCTTTGTACTTCATTTGCCTTAGTATTTTCTAAGTGGGAAGTCAATCATATTGGGTTTCAACCACCGTTTACTTCATCCACGAGCCTGGATCTTAGACTTCGGAGACTTTTCTGAGAAAAATCACCTTTTGATCCTGCACCTAGATGTCCTTCTACCACAAGCCCTGCAATGTGCACTTACTCCTAATAAAAGGAAAGCAAAACTTACTCTTTCTCTGTGAAGGAATGATCCAGCAGTTAAAGTTTTACTTTTAAGTCCTACTGCGAATGGTACTATGGCTTCAGTAAAATTCTTTTGTACTGAAAGGAACACTTTCTGAATCTTGCATGTAGGAACTGGGGTTTTTTTAGATTTCTATATCTGCAAACACTTTGGAGTTTTGCTGTCAAATGGTCTCCTTTTGTTGTGCAATTAAGTTCTTGCTACAGAATCCTATGTGATGAAAATTTCTGGTCCATTTTTCACTGCTACTTGATGTCTACTGGCTTCAACCAGTTTGGAAGAAAAGTAGAAAAGCATCAATACAGGTATCACAGAATCACAGAATCGTAGGGGTTGGAAGGGACCTTGAGAGATCATCGGGGCCAACTTCCCCTGCCACAGCAGCTCC
>VZTU01002990.1:10775-21881 GCA_013400835.1 Zapornia atra | reverse complement strand
ATTCTTGATCTGTCCAACATACATAATGGGGGGACACACACACACACTCTCAGCAGTGCCTGCAGTTAGGCAATGCTCTTTGGTTACTTTGGATCTTCCCATAGTTAACTTTCATCTGTTTCTCAGTTCTGTTAGCTTGTTAAAAAGTATTTGTCACCTTGTTTAAAAAAAATAAAGGAGCTGATGTTATTACAGGAATGAAGTTACGGTAACAGATATAATGACTCTGCATGGGAAGATTTTAATATATAATTTTTTTTTGTGTCCCTGGATAAAAATGTTTAATTCCACATCTGGGCCACATCGGGTTGCAGTCTGTGTCTTTAACTGCATGCAAGAGCCCTGCACTTACACTTAGTTCCTATTAGTTGATATGAGGCATTTTAAAATGAAGTAAGATCTCTTATCTCCCATTAAGGAGGCAGAAAACCTGAGCTGCAGTAAGATCACCAGGTTAGGGTGTAATAATAGCAAGCTAGAACCTCTCTCTACCAAGTCCCAGACTAGAGCACTGTCATAGTTGCCAGGCTGTCACTACGTCTTTGCATAAGCAGAATGAAGCGTTATCACCATTCTCTTGTCACCATTTCTCTCCTGCTTTCCAAAATCTGTGCCATTCACTTACAGCACATGGGGTGTCATGAGACCAGTTAGCTGAGGGTGTGAATTTCCCTGTATATGATGCCTGCAGATGCAGAGTTTAATGTGCTGGCAGGCATAAATGAATCTTTCATTTGTAGCCTCTCCATGAGACTTAGTCTCTGCGAGTCACGTTGTTACTTCCTCACTTTTCTCAATCAAAGCATCACTTTAATTTTAAAATGTTCATTGATCATCTTCTACAGTATTGACCCAGTGCCTTTTCCTTAAAATCAATGGGAAAAAAAAAAAGAAAGACCTTATTGCCTCCCTTTTGCTTGTTTACTTTCACGGGAACGTGGACACGGGTTTTGTACTGGGGCTTCTGTGCATAATCGTGTGGGTTACAAAACTTTCACAGAGCAGACAAAGAAGCATTGATCAGAATTATTTTTCATCAACCAGCAGTGAGAAGCAAGAGGATTTGGTCTTCTGCTTTTTCCATGTTCATCATTGATATATTTTATTTTAGCTGGCTGGTGAAGTCAGCTCCTTGAGTTTTGCTGGAGAAATATTTACCTATGAAGCTTCAGTCAGTAAGGAACTTAGGCTAACCTGCACATAACAAGCCATCAAAATTCAACCTGAGGATTCCTCTTAAAGTTATCTTTCTGTTCAGCCCAAAGTCTTAATGTATGATAGATTACAGGTCCCTGAAAGAAATCTTCTTTTGATCCTGAAGATTTTAGGACATTGAGATTTCCTTTCCCCCTAAACTTAGGGCACTCATTAAAAAATTAACCCTAGTTTCCACTTATTTGTCTAGCTTCAGCTTTCATTCCAGCTAATTATTCTTCTCTTCTCAGACCTTTTCCATAATGACCAAATTCCCGTCTCCCTGTTTCGATGTGCAGAAGAGACAAAGAAGATATCCTCCACTGGCAAAACTCTGGGGTGCTGTGATTTGAAGTGGTGAGAGGGATTCAGGATTGGAAGTCCTCTTCAGAAGCGCTCTCGGCAGCGATGAACCAGAAGGCTGAAATTAGGATGTTGGTTCCTAAGTAACTGAAGCTCCCCCTTGTGCCATGGGACAAAGCAGAACCTAAAAAGGGCTGATCACACCTTTCTCCAGCAGTGTGTGTAGCTGAGGATGATATAATGATTTTGGGATGAAAGACCCTTTTGCTGCAGGATTAGTTGAGATCACACAGAGCCTCAGGTTAGCTTTGATTGTGATGGGTAGGAGAGAGGTGTCTGCCTTTAGCAACTGTACTATCTTACACAGCCCCTTATTCTTTCCCTGCAGAACAAAAATATTTACATCAGTCAAAAGCTGCCTTTTTTTGCTGACACAAAGGGATTCCACCACCCTCGGCCCCCCCCCAGCCTTTATTCTGTGAGTTTCTCCCCTCATTTCTATGTAGTATTTATACAATGGCTATTAGAATCCCATTGAAGAGCCAGAGCCCTCAGGGGTACTGTGTGGGCATAAATAGACTCCAGAAAGACTTTTTCTTAGTGTTTTTAAAATCAGCTTTAATGTCCATTTGTACTAATATTGTGGATGCCTGGAAGTAAAAACTGGCTGTGACCATGGTTTCTCCCTTGACTGTGTAAGCACAGTGGCAATGTTTTCTGCTGCTCACCTGTAGCCTGAAGTTTGACAGCCCCATGAAAGAGTGGGAAGGGGAATGGAGCAATCCCCATCTGTATTGCTAATGCTTTGTTCTGTACCCTTCTCACTTCTTGAAGGAGGCAGAACTCTCTCAAAATTTTAGACTGACATGGGAAAAAAAAAACCCAACTGTTTAGTCTCTCCGTTTCTGGAGCTTCCACAATGGAAATGCCCCTGCCAGATCTTTTCAAGGTTCCTATTTTTTGTGAAGCTCAGTAGCTGGGAATTTCCTAAAGGGAGGTGGAGTGGAGACACCTGAATCTCACTAAAAATGGTCTCATTCTGTTGATAGTACTGCTTTGGAAATCCAGGTATTTTCTGGGGAAATATGAAAAAAAAAAAGAAAAAAGGTGGAACCTGATGGTATAACTACAGTAAAGCTTGTGTTATTCGTACCTGGGGTGCATTAATGATAGGATCTTTCAATGCTGGAGGAAAACACATGTCATATTCCAGAGGCTACCATGGTAGCACAGTGTTTTTCTCCTATGTTATATGGCAGGAAGTTTGTAATTTGTATGCAGAGTCTCCCCCGTAAAATTTGTATACAGAGTCCTTCCTCACAGGATTTCTGCAGTTGGACTTGGTTAGACATACACCTGAAATATGAAGAAATGGAGGGCAGGGGAAGGTGGGACTGTGGTGGGGGTCTGAGACAGGCCACTTGTGATTCAGTGACCAGGAAGACTGAGAGAATGAGGCCCTCTATAGACCCATAGGAGCAGCTTCACAATCACAAGCCCCAGGCTCTATGGGGGACCTTAACCACCCTGGTGGTGGTACTCAATGACTTTTTTTGTCTGAGTCTTCACCGACAAGTGCTCTAGACATACGGCCCAAGAGGCAGAAGGCAAAGGTAGTGGTTGAGCAAATGAAGAACTGTCCACTGAGGGAGAAGATCAGCTTTCCAGGAACCTGGAAGTGCACAGGCCCATGGACCCTGATGTGATACATCCACAGGTCCTGGGGGAATTGGCAGATGAAATTACTAAGCCACTATCCATTATATCTGAGAAGTCATGGAAGTCCAGTGAAGTTCCCATTGACCAGAAAAGGGGAAATATAAACCCTGTTTTCAAAAAGGGAAAAGAGGAAGACCCAGGGAATTACAGGCTGGCAAGATCACGGAGCAGATCCTCCTGGAAACTATGCTAAGGCACATGGAAAATATGGAGGCGATTGGTGACAGCCAACATAGCTTCACTAAAGGCAAATCATGCCTAACAAATTTGGTAGACTTCTATGATGGTGTTACAGCACTGGTGGATGAGGGTAGATAAACTGACACCATCTAACTGAACTTGTGAAAAGCATTTGACAATGTCCTACATGACATCCTTGTCTCTAAATTGGAGAGGCATATATTCAACAGATGAACCAGTCAATGGATAAAGAATTGTCTGGATGGTCAAACTCAAAGTATTATGGTCAACAACTTAATGTTGAAGTGGACAAGTGACAAGAGGTCAGTATTGGGACCAGTGCTGTTTAACACATTTTTTTGGTGGCATGGACAGTGGGATTGAGTGCACCCTTAGCTACTTTGCTGATGTCACCAAGCTGTTTAGTGAAGTGTACATAATGGAGGGAAGGGATGCCCTCTAGAGAGACCTTGACAAACTTGAGAAGTGGGCCTGTGCAGACCTCATGAAGTTCAATATGGATATGGGCTGGGTGATGAGTGGGTTAAGAGCAGCCTTGAAAAGGTCTTGGAGGCAGTGGTTGGTGAGAAGCTCAACATGATGTGGCAATGTCTGTTTGCAGCCCAGAAAGTCAACTGTATCTTGGACTGCATCGAAAGAAGTGTGACCAGCGGGTCATGGGAGGTGATTCTCCCCTCTCTGTTCCACTCTTTGGAGACCCCACCTAGAGTACTGCATCCAGCTCTGGAGTCTCCAGACAAGACATGTACTGTTGGAGCAAGATCACAAACATGACCAGAGTGCTGGAACACTTCTCCTGTGAAGACTGTCTTGAGTGTTGGGGTTGTTCAACTTGGGAAAGAGAAGGCTCCTTATAGCATCCTGCCAGGGCCTGAAGGTGGCCTACAAGAAATCTGAAGAGGGACTGCTTGCAATGGCATGTGGGGGTAGATGAGGAGAAATGGTTTTCAACTGAGGGAAGGTAGGTTTAGATTAAATACTATGACAGTGGTGAGGCATTGAAACAGGTTGCCAAAAGAAGCTGTGGCTGCCCCTCCCTGGAAATCTTCAAGGCCAGGTTGGATGTGGTTTTGGGCAACCTGGTCTAGCAGAGGGTGTCCCTGCCCATGACAGGGGGTTTGGAACTAGATGGTCTTTGAGGTCCCTTCCAACCCAAATCATTTTATTATTCTACGATTCTGTGAAACTGGAAGAGCTAGGTATCTCAGGGCAGTGTTTCAATGGGGTCTTCTGTCTTGAACAGAAATACACTTGCACAGGGTGTTTGTACTGGAGATCTTCAACTTAGTCATGGTTTGAACACAGATCTTCTGATAATTAGGCAGATTTCAACAAGAAATCTATTACCCCACCAAGATAAAGCAATGTAGATTCATATTGCTAGTCAATTGGATTTTCTGTTTGAGGGAGCTGAATTTTTATTAAAACCTGAAAGAAATCTGCCAAGAAGATACAGGTTTATCTCCTTGGAAGTAAGGAGCAGACTAAATTAAGTCCTTTAATGAGAGAGATAAAGGGTAAATTTTATCCCTATCTCTAAGTCTTCAGTGAACTCAGTACTAAATTGCTGTGACCCCCTTGCTCAAAATCTCCCCTGGCTCTTTGTCTCCAATAAAGGAAAGCACAGTCTAGGATGGTCCCTTTAATGATTGTATGTTCCATGCTGACTCTGCATAAATAGCTAAATGATACGGCCCTTCTAATCCAGATATAGCTGGAGAGAGAGGCCTCGTGGCACTGTTTGGCTATGGGAGCTCTTTGAAATCTCTTTGAAGCCTCGGGATTGTAAGTGTTCAGCAAGGCTATGTGCTAGAGGCACATCAAGCGGGAGCAGCTTTCACACAATTTCAGTTCAGTATGGACTTGCTCTCGGAGTAAGAAATGGGCCTGCTTCCTTTGGAAGTGAATATTTGAGTTATTTCTGTCTTTTGATCCAGTGGCGTTGCACAGAACAGCACATTAGCATGGTCACAAGAACCACGGCTGAAAGCATTGTGATCCATGGGGACTGGCAACCAGGTGCCAGACTTTTCCAACAGACATCTCAAAGAACATCTGCAGGCATCAGGAGGAGGGCACTGGGTGATTATAAATTGAAAAGATACGCAGTATTATCGGAATTGTAACTAAATCACACTAGTCATGCTCCAGTTAACATTCAATGCTGTTATTGAGTTTGCATGATGGAGCCATTAATTCTCCTCGGGTAAATAAATATTCACTGCCTGTCAATGTTCTCGCTTCTCCCCCCCTGAGGCTGATTGGAAAAATGGGTACTTAATCAGTTCATTGTGTAACACCATAAAGCAAAGATGTCTACTGTGTTTTGTGATGGGACAGTATTTTTTGCTTGGAAAAGTGATATTGTTTTCCCAGAAGACCTTCAACAAATCCATCCCCCAGACACTGAGAAATGCTGATAAATAAATGATGTACAAGCGGCATTCTTCTAAGCTGTGCCTTGCCCAACTCTGGCAGAAAATGCATAATCTGCTCATACAAAAAGAGATGTAACAAAAACCAGCCTTTGGTGTGGCACTGTGAGGCTGCATTTATTGCTTACTGAAATTCTTTTTTTTAAACCCTCAAAGTCTTTTCACCATAATAAGCTTTTCTTTGACTACATTCCCATGCTAGAAGTGAAAATTTGCTCCATTTTTATACATTAAGCATTTCCTTCTAATCCAGAAAGAAAGTCCTTCCAGGATAGTTTCAATCATAGTTTGGCTATTAAAATGTAATTCTGTGTTGATGTCTGCTACCCTTGCACAGCAGGTGAACCTTGCTGCAATTTCTCTGCCTTTAACCTGAGGATCTCAGAATAGTTCTTCTAGTGAGACCCAAATGTTACCGTGCTCTGTGACTGCACAGAAACGCCCCAGGACTTCAAAAGATCTGAATCCTCTTTGCTCATCAGTGTGGAACTAATGGTGGAAATGCAGCTGTTGGTTGTGCTTCCACTGCTTGGATGCAGTCCTAAGGTTCTGAGCCTTAGTTTGCTCTCAAGGACACTGCGCTGCTACCCACAATCCTTTAGTCCTTGGTAATGAGGGGGATGCAAGCTCTAGTACGCTCTCATGACTAGTGGTAGTAAATAATCCGATAATCAAATTCATCAAAAACTGAAATCTCCCAAGGTAGTTTAAGACAAGTAAATACAAATTATGCCAAACAGAAGTCAGTTTTCCCCATGTTAAACAAAATGTTCCTTAAAAACAAATTTTCAACCCTTTTTTCTTCGTATTTTGAAGCTGCATTTTCTGAACAAGCTCACGCAAGTTTTTGGCGTCAGTTTCTTTTTGATGAAAACTTGACTAGGGTTTTTCTTTGTATGCTGTAAAACTTTTTTAATGCTTGCTTAAAATATTTTGCACAAACATCTAATGGCAGAACTTTTCTTGATTCATTCTGTACCAATGACATGACAATGGCATATCCAATATAAATATAAGGCATGATAATGGATCACAGACAAGTTATTGTTCCGCGAGTTGCACTGCAAATTGAAAGCTTTGACTCATACAAGCAGTCACTTAAATGTCTTTACAGGAAGCTTGAATTTATAACAGGCCTTCTTACAGTCATTCAGTTTGTTAAATAATTTCATTAAAAAGTAGCAGATAGTTACCTAAAACGGCCACGCATACAGATGAAGCTCACTCTGGTTTTGATGTGGCTATTGAAAGGATTAACTTGGTCATCACCAGTTGAAGAAGTTGTATTTAGCGATCGGTGAAACTGCTGCAGTCAGCTCTGGTATCTCTGTATATAGGTTTACACATCTTCAAGGCTTATACTGTCATACCTCGTATCACTACCTCACCACGTGGAACAAGCAGCAGCCCTGCTATTACAGAGCATGTTCAGCAGCAGGGGTTGCTCAGGATTTCACAGGACATTGGGAAGTTGCAATGCCTATAGAAACTGGGGTAGTCTGTAAGGTCTCATAGGGGAATGTTTAGAAGAAGGAAGTGTTCTCCACAGAAAGAGGCAGGATGTGCCAGTGGAGACTGGGGGGGTGGTGTTAGGCAGGGTCTAAGCCAAGAGCCACAGGAGCTACTGGTCAGAAGCATAAGGTTTCCACTCACATATCCTGGGAGTTACCTGATTTGCTGATCCTACAACACTGGTGTGGGTCTGAGTTGGGGAGCTGCAGCTAGAAAGGGACTAAGGATGTAACCCCATTACAGGAAAGGAAACCCTTCTATTATAAATTACTCCCTCACACTCACACAATAGGGTTCTGCAGGATGTTCTGTAGGCCTGCGGCATGCTAAACTTTTTTCTAGTTAAAAATAGTGCTAGCACATGTATAAGATATCTATTTTTGACATGGTAAAGCTGTCTTTGAGACTTTTGGTAAAGGTCTACTTGGATGTCCAGTTTTTATTCCAGTTAAGGATTGTGTAAGGATTCAGACAGACATGAACTGGCAAATACTTTACCACTGAAGTGACATGTCTTAACTAGAAGGGCATTTTCAATTTGTTATTGCTTTTTGGCTCGTGATAAAAATAAGACAGAAATCGATGAACAGATTTGGACTGATGCCACCCACGGTCCTTTCAAACATGGAGAAAAGTATAATTTTATTCATACTTAGCTGCTTCTGATCTTCCTAAAACAGTCCGTATTTGTGGCAAACACCTCAGTGTCAAATACTGAACATTCTAAACTACACACTGTTGGCTCAGAGAGGGAGGATCAATCACCTAAGAAAACCCTGCAGCTGGGAACAAACTAGCTTACTTCAACTGCAATCCTGTAGCTGCAGCAATTTTCTTAGATAAGGACTAACTATAGTGCTGCTTATGATCTGCTTGCATCCGGCCACTGCTGTTAAGGCATCACAAATAAATATGATCAAAGAGTCTGAGCTGACACCAGAAAGTACTGGTTTTCTGCTTATTTGTCTCTGAGACTTCACAGGTCAACATTTACAGATCTGCCCTCTAGAGCAGACTTCTTTGGACAGAGCTATAAGGAGTTTATTATCAATCTTTGTAAGCTTCCTACCCAAAGAAGATGAAATCTCAACAGTTAAAGACACCAAGATTGTTTGAATTTCTCATGCCAGTTGGAAGAAGAAGGTGGGTGGGGGTGGGAGCTGAAAGACAAAGCTCTTCATACAGTATCAGTGTAAGTGTTAGGAAAAGCTTATTTCCAGGTGTGGCTGTACCAAAATACAGTTAAGAATGTGCCATCCCACATATGCTTGCTCCCAGGACTGACAGGG
Source organism: Zapornia atra (assembly GCA_013400835.1). Classification (NCBI taxonomy): domain Eukaryota; kingdom Metazoa; phylum Chordata; class Aves; order Gruiformes; family Rallidae; genus Zapornia; species Zapornia atra. Next base: position 13,228 of record VZTU01002990.1, on the reverse strand, counting down.
AATGAAGATCTAACTCCTTGTTTTGAAAACAAGTTGGAGATAATGAGACGTTTAAGGCTGAAAAGTGGTTGGGTTCCTCCCCCCCTGAAAATTCTTTATATGGCCTCAGTGAACATGCTTAAAACATCATCTAAGTATTTGACTTGTTGGGTAAGATGCTGCTTAGGTCTCCACTTAGGCTGTAGGACTAAGGGGGAAATGAATGAGAGCATCAGGTGGATGACCTAACCCTGCAGCGTTCTGAGGTGTGCTGGGTGTGAGTGTCAGCGCACGAACAAACACCAGTATCTCACTGTGCAAGTGGCCATGTATGGCTACAAAGATGAAATCTTCCTCCTAAACTGTCTTGAGCCAATAGGTAGGTAGGCATTTCACTTTTCAATCCTCAGCACACAAGAGATCAGACCAGGTCAGAGTAAGCCAACGTTGTTACCCGCTAGGGTTCAGACATGGCTGCACTGCCACTGCACAAAAAGGTGTCCTCCACAGAACACATGCATTTTTGCAGTCATTACATCCAATAACAGTGAACATCCCTTACCCTCCCAGTTTGTTTCAATGACTTCTGTGTGGTATCTAAGTGTTCTATACCATAAAGCTACCTGTGGCCTTCAACAAAGACACTTTACATACAGGTTATCAACATGTTTTTCCAGACCAAAAGAAGAGGAATTTAGGTTAATTTAATAGAAAAAATAAAATATGGAATAACATTGATTTTGGCCAATATCAATTACAACAGAACTACCCCATTTTACAAATAACAACTGAACATTTTACACATGTACAGTNTTAAACTTTGAAAGCATTATGTTCTAAAACATGTTATACTGAGAAATGAGGCAGTAACAGACTAGTACTTAAACTAGCACAAATTGAACTCTTTAAATTTGAATGTTCATCAGGAAATTTGTAATGGGCACCGAAGGAGCCTGACTGGCCCCTTCTCATAGTTGGAATAGGTTATCTGCTCTCTGCTAAAGGTGGCACATTACCTCTGTAAGGTTTGTGTCCATTCACGTGTGAAACTTCCACAGTCATTTTTGATCCTCGTTATTTCCTAACATTTACATGCTTAAACGCCTGCAACTCATTTTCTATTTGTGTGTCCTGGAATGACAACTGAGAAAGACACTTCATACTTTTTAAGTATTATCCCCTGAAAACAGCATCTTTGAAGTTCAATTTTCTGTTTTCTGCTAAATGACTGACTTTAAACAGTATGTTAAGTAAAGCTGATGAAGATAGATACATTAAATGGAGATTTGTAGTGGCAGCCATGTGCATGGGTCAGGAGAGAAAGGCAGGGGCCGCATCTCTCACCACCCAGGAGGGTTTGACAGTGAGGTAACTCCATTGGCCTCGGCAGAACTACTTCTGCTGTAATTTTTATAGTGAGCAGTTAAAAGCAGATTCAGGCCCATCATGACACAATCGTTACGCCAAGACAGCCATCTAATTTATTGTCCCATATGTAATTTTTCTAGGAGATGTATTTGGCACAATTATAAATCCAATCCTGTAAACACATCCTGTCGCATATAGTCACACTGGCATTTACATATGGGCACTATGAAATAGCTCCACATATCTGTATGATAATATCCCCTTTTTTTTTTTGTGAACGCTACAAGACAACAATAATTTATGAATACTTCTTACATGTTAGCAAAGTTTTCTGACTTCCGAGCGTATACATTACTCTCGCTTATGCAAACCAAGAGAAGTATTATTTTTTGAATTTGTTCACTACAGGAACAATTTTTTTTTTTTTAAAGTTTATTTGAAATAGCTTTGACAATTTAAAAAAATAAAATAAAAATCCTAGCATATCTGTTAATAAGCTAGCTGTCTAAAAATGAAATCTATATGACCAAAACCACATTTTGGGCAAACATATATACATACTGCATGTGATACAAAAAACAGCACACAGCAGAGGAAGTAAGAAAGAAACGTGTGCAGAAATGTTCACTTTTCTTTTTTTTTAAATACTGTTACAAAAGGGGCAGAACCGAGTCCTGCAATTAATGATGTTTCTGATCCCCTCAGGAACTCAAGTTCCCCCTGTCAATACACATAGCACAAAAAAGACTAATGCAAACATTTTTGTATTGTTTAGTTTTAATCCATGTAAACTTGTGTCTTATTCTTGAAACACTCTTTAAACATCTTGAAGGGGAAAGAAGCAGGAAAAAAAGGGAAGAAAAAGGACCTTCAAAAAACAGGAATAATCCTAAGGTTGACAGGAAATCAAATAATGAGTTAAACGTTAATTTTGGCATCAAATGCTTTGGTCACACAATACTGACTCTGTGATCCTGGATGCTCAGCTCTAGACACCCAGTTATGAAAGGTAGGCGTGTTGTAGTTTTTCCATTTAAGTTCCAACAAACAGTTCACCATCTCCCCAGACAAAGAAGGGGGAGAGAGAGAGAGAGGTGGCTTTTTTT
>VZTU01002990.1:0-10741 GCA_013400835.1 Zapornia atra | reverse complement strand
TTTTCCTTTTTCAATAATACAGATTAATCTATAAGTCTACAGGAGCAGGAGGATGCTGGGAGGTGTCAGTTCACCCCTTGTGCGTACATGTTCTGCAACACAATTGCTGAAGCACTTTCCGCTGGCAGAGATTGTTCTTTTTCACCAGCATACAGAATCCTCCCTCGGCCCAGGACTCTTCCGTGGCTTCCGGAGGGCAGCAACAAGAGAAGGAGGGGAGGTTGAAGGTTTGGAGAGCATGGCGTGTACAATGGAAGAAGGTTTAATTGGTCAGATAGGCAGATTTGGTTGAAGAGACCATTCAGGAGCAGGTAGCAAGTAGGAAATTTGGTCCATCAAAAGGAATTTCAGTCAACAGCATTTTTTTTTTTTTTTTTTCAGGAAGAGATATTGTGTGGTCCGACAGGGAATGATTGGTATCCATTTGTGAAAAGGAAAAAAAGATTAGAAAGAGAATAATTAGAAAACAGTGATATTTACAGCAAGGAATTTGTTCTTAATTTTTATGAATCAAAAGACAAAAACAGTCAAACCACAGAAAAAGAATAAAACATTCTCAACAGAAATGCAACTCCTATAGAGTGAATTAGACTAGAAACCAATGCTTGATTGTCCAGCAGTGAAACGAGACACCCTGTGCTTAGTAAATCAACAGAACCACCACCCCTCACCCCCCCTTAACTTCTGGCTACCCTGGACTGCTGGGAACACGTGCTGTGTGGTGGTACCCAGCACAGTGCATTACAGTTACATGAAGGCCCACACACTGATGTCCCTCTGGTACGTTCATGGAGGCTGCATTTGGAAGAATGGGGGAGACCGTACCAAGACGGGGTGTTCCCAGTCTTGGGGAACTCCATGTTTGTCTGATTGAAGCATCTGCACGTGTACAACTGAAGACTGATTTATCCAACCACACTAAAGACCAAACTAGTATGTCAAATGTCTGCATTGCAGAGTTCACCTGCAACACCATAATGAGACTATGGTTACTCAAAACTCAGCATTACACTTCATTTATCCACCTAAAAATGACTGCTCTGTATTACAATGACACTTCTAATGTCCTGGTGTGAAAAGGTCTCATGACTGGTTTACGAGTAGCTAACCTTGTGATGGACAGGATACTTCTCAGAGTTTGGAGGCCTAAATTGCAACAGCGGCTGTAAAGGTTCACAGAATCAGGACTCCTTTCTTTTTTTATTATTTTATTTATAAGTCTTTTATGAGTAAAACTTTTACTAATTGTCAGGTATCTTCCACTTGGCTTAATACTGGGCTTTGTTCTGATAAGGTTTTCTTGTTGGACTGCACTTGTTGAGCTGTATGTACACACAATTAATAAAATAACATCTTGAAGGAAGCATGATGTTATCTAAGTGTCTCTGTAATTGTGACACTGAAGGGAATGAATATTACTTAATTATTAAGCCAATCATGCAATAAGAATGCTATCTTGGTTGCCACAGAGAACTTGGAGGAAATTCAAATCTCCACCACATTTTGGGTGCTCCCTATTGCAGAATCCTTTTGTTCTCATTACAGTTTCACATAATTCAGGCAATACTGCAGGCACTTAAAATCCTTTTTACTTACCAGCATTTTCACTGTTTAAAGTGGTGAAATAGATAAATGTGATTTTACTGACAGTATGCTAGGTTTGCCATATAAAAATGTTTTGAAAGCAATGGCTTTTGAAAAAGAGATAAGGAAGGTAAAGTAGGTGGTTGGCAGGGGTGAAACTCATAGGAAATTCAGGTAAAGTGGATGTGACTAATCTTGTTAATACACACAAATGTAGCTTTCCCATTTTTATAAACTTGAAAAAAATTAAAAAGTGAAGTAGACCTCAAATAAAAACTGTAACAGAAGCAACAGACCAAACCAGGCCAATGCATGTATAAAAGAAGCCGGCAGTGGTGAAAACACCTTTCAGGAGAATTGCACTCACCATCCTTGCAGACTGTTCCCACCACACAGACACCAGTGTCGAGGTTGTAGCCACTTGGACAGCTCGTACAGTTCCGGTCTCCTTGACCACTGCAATCCAAACAGCTGGCATCGCATCTGAAAGACAACGGTGGGAGTTGGTCTCAAAGTGCCACCAAATACAAGAGCTCCTAGGACACCGCTTCTGTATTGGAAAGGGTTTATTTACTATTTCTAGAGGTATCAGCTGCTCTAAGAATTATAATGATTATGAAAAATAGTTAAAAATAGTTAACTTCCCTTCAACCCAGTCCACCTTTTTTCCTCCAACCACTGTTTATTCACTTTTTTTTTTTTTTAATAAATAGCTGTATTATTCCAATATTTTGGGATCATGGAGAAGTAATCAACTAAAGTATCAAGCTGATTGTGCATACATGTGGTGGCAAGGCATGAGCTAAAGCCACAGGGTGGAGAAGACTGACCTGCTGCCCAGTCCTTTAATCACTCTTCTGGCTTCATCACATTTTCATTGTGTATTGAATTTTTTTTTTTTTTTTTTGAGTGTAGAAAACTGTAACACATGGTGATTCCCTTTCTGCCCTGGACTCAAAGGGAGTGAGTAACAAATGATTCTAAATGGCAACAAATGGCATTTGTTTAACAAAGAACGGAATAGGAAAAAAACCTGTCCCTTCCTTGCACAGCGGAGCCTTGTCCAAGATTTATCCAGCCATTTGTATAGTGAGTCAGGTGGGCTATTCTGGACAGTAGCCTGTTAAGATACTGATGCCATGTTTGTGAATATACAGGTGAAGAACTGAAATGGTTCCTATGAATAGTAATTAACTTGCAACTAAAAAACCCCTAGTTTGAGCATTTTTGTTTGTTACTAAGAAATGCAGGTCCTCTGCGAGATTTGTAAATTTTACATTTTTCTGTATATCTACTTAGATTCTAGCTACAGGGTTTTTTAAAGTGAAGTACATATATATATGTACAAGAAAATACACTTTCAGAAGCGTACAATCCATGAATATAAGTCAGATTTAAAAAATGAAAGCTTTTCCTTCATTTGCTTAGCATGCAATATATTTTTTCCACTTTTTGAAGTCAGCAGCGTTTTATGTTCTCACAAGTATTATCTTTCTCAGCACAGGCTAATAGATAATATACTGCCAAACATCAGACACATATATTACCCACTGGTCATACCTTTTGCAGCTTTTGTATCCACTTTCAGTAGTGTGATCAAGGTAATAACCACTACTACAGGACTGCACGCATCTTCCATCTTCCATAAAATAACCTTGTGTGCAGTTTATACAGGCATCCACTCCAGCACCTTAAACCAGAGAGAAAATGTACTGTATTACTGGCTAGTTCCTCTTATTGCCTAACAGACACCACCCCTAACTGCAGCGAAATCTCATCATTATATAGTATGTTTTACCTGCCTTACTTTCTTTCAAACAGTAACATCAAGCAATAAAGGCACATAGCTAGAATAAACAACATTACGTAATTTCAGTATATCTTTTTTCTGAGAGAAATAGCTGTTGGTAGTTTTAAAGCTTGCACAAAATCTATCAGTCATTATTCCACCCCAGAAGGAAAATTGAGGGCATTACTGGAAATCAGAATAAACTCAGAAAAAAAAAAACAAAAGAAGAAAAAAAGAGGAAAAGACTGTATGTACCCTTTCAATTAGAAAACTTAGGTTTTCATGTTAGCTGAAAGAAGTCTGCTGTATTTAAAATATACTAAAGAACTATCAAGATAATAAAGTTTTTTACATGTAAATAATCAACATTATACGGTAAACGTGCTATAGTAGAATAGAATCAGAGGTAAAATCCGAGAGGAAAGGAAATGGTGCAGATCAATGTCTGTGGGGTACCTGCACATGTTGCACAGGAACGATGACATGGTTCACATTCTCTACCATTATGGTATTTTCCTTCTTCACAGCGGACAGCACATTTAGAGCCATGCAAACTATTGTAAAAAGGAAAGGAGCACAGTGTTTGGGCAGACAATAGCAACTGAGGGCAACAACATCATGAACAAATCAGTAGTTCTCTTTTAATAAAAAAACAACCCATATATTTGGGTTCATCAGTGTCCTTCATTGGTCATTATTTTATAAACTTAGAGACAGCAATCACTTCAAGTGGAAATGAAAAGCAGTTTGGCCCACGGTGAAATACAGAAGCTGTTTACAAACTCACTGTCAATACTATCACGTAGTTGGCTACAGGAGAAAAAAAACCCAAATCAACCCCCCCCCAAAAACCCCACCTATGCCAGAGTACTAAAACTTCAGACATGTAAAATGCAATTACCCAGGAGGAATTTGGCACAGGTTCAGCGCACCACCACATTAAAAAAAAAAAGGCTAAGGGGCTTGTTAACAACAACTCATGTTTCTCTTGAAACACTAGCAGCATCTCCTGACACTGTGCTACTGCACAGGTTAAGAATAGATTTACAATGAAGGAAATCACCATCCCTTTCTGCAACAGCAGTTTCCTCTGAAACCTCCTAACTGAACGCCAGATCTGAGTGGCTAGGGACATTTGTCAAGATTACAGCCGGAGGTACAGTGCCTGCAGGCACTTTTGAGAGAGAGAGGGAGCCCAAAGGAGCGTGGGACAGAGGGAAAAGAAATAGCACAGAGAGTCACATTTCCATGCTTCCCTCTTAGGTAGCTGCTTATGCTTCCAAGTTACAAGGTGCCTAGGGCAGTTTTGTTTTGTTTTGATTGGATTTGTTTTTAATCTAGGATTCCTCTACCAGGTTCGCCATCCTCTGTGGAACCTCAATTTTCATCCAGTTTAACTCTTTCTCTAAAAATGTTCTGTGGCTCTGGGGATTGCCGCCCTGAGTAAGAGCTTACCTACCGGATCCGGCAAAAGCCATGTGTGCTCAGCACCACTGAAAACTTTCTTGAGTGAATATGGTCACAGTTTAGGAAAAAAATAGCTGCTCAACAAACTGAATGTGGTGTTTTATTATTTTTCCTCAGTCACACACCTCAAAGTGATTTACAAGGGAGGTAGCATTATGTTTTTACAGATGGGAAAACTTAGTAATTTGCCTAATTTGATTTAATTGGCCAGTAACAGGATCAGAACTGGAATCCAGGTCTGATCCAGTCCAGCCCACTCGAGGGCCCAGCTCACTGGTAACTCTGCAGCAAGTTTTGAACAGCTGAGAGGTATGAAGTGCATGCCCATTTTATCTGCAACACTCACACAGATGGTGCTTTTTCATAATGTTATAAAATATCAATCTCAGATTGCTAATATTGCCCCAAAAAACATGAAGGTAAGGTGCTTTTGATTTTTTTTTTATATTTTGATTTCTCCTCTTCTCACACTGAAATGAACTTGGCTGCTTCATTTGGTGGTGCTATAAGCTGCTGTTTATGTTAATGGGCAGGGAAATATAGTTCCTGAGAAATAAAGAAAATGTGGGCATAATTTTCTATAGCAACTGTGTCCTCCTGTACAGTACCAAAGCTATGTACTCTTTCAACTCCTGACATACTTGCCCACTGTAGGAACTTCTAAGCTACTAATTTACTAACTTGATTTTGCAGATACGTGGAAGGTCATGCTGAGTCTGTTAAAATTCCCCAAAATACTAACATGGACTGCAAATTTAATAACATTTTAAAAGGGAAGTAGATACTCGTATTTCAGAGAGAGGGTAAATATTTAGGATCCGATCCCATGCTTTCCTTCCCATTAGGTAACGCTTACTTTTCAAAGGGTCACTTAAAAAAAAAATAGATACACTTATAATAAAAATGTGCAGGCACTTGGACAATCTAGATGCATAAATACACAGAAATGAGAATTCTTTTATAAAGGAATCCAGCTATTGATGTCATAGAAACAAACAACATTCAGCTTTTACTAACTAAGAGATGAAAATTCACTTTGATGGAAGGTAAAAGCTCGGCGTTAAAACAGTCGCAGAACACTCATATTCTGCAAGAAGAGCCCCTGCAGATACTGAATACTAACTTCATATTTTTTGTGGCATAAAGCCAGCATACATTCCACCATAAGTTTTATAAGATTTTTGACCTTTGCTGTTTGGATCAAAAGGTCATTCATTCATAAAGGAGCTTGAAATGGTACTGCTGCTTTGTAGGCTTTACCTATCAGTTTCAAGTATTATTAAGTTTCCCTATAAAGAAAAAATATCGACTGCTGTTTAAAATATGTGCACACTACATTGTAATAAAATTGAGCCTGAGGTACTTGAGATAAGTGAATGACTGGATGTATGAAGAAATACAATAAAGATAAGAAAATAGTTTCTAACTATCACAGGAATGAATCAGAAAGATTAATATGATTCATCAGCTCTACCTCTAAAATAATCCTTGACTGCCACACTGTAGGTCAAAAAAAGCAAAGAAGCCAGCTTTCCACATTACTGTGGTTTTTATTTTACCTGAAATAAGAGGTCTTCTAAAAATCCATTGTTAGCCAAAGTGGTGTACAGCAGCACAAGGAAATACTATACAACAAAAAACTAACCACCACTGGAACACATGAAATGAGGGCCACTCAAGGTTAAATAGCTATCTGATGTTCTTCATTGTGTATCCACAGCCTTGTAAGCCTCTTCAGGTATTGCATTTAGCCACATCCATCATTTCCTTACCTTAGGCCATGTTTGCATTCTGTGCAGATTTGGAATTCAACACACGTCTTACAGTTTTCACTACATTTTCGGCAAGTAATCTTATCTACAAAGGAAAAAAAGAAAACAGCCCAGAAAACCTGTCAGTTATGTTTAATAAAACTATATGGGTATATTACTACATGACATTTTGCTTTCTGGCTTGACATCAGGAAGGGAAGCAGCAAGCTAGAGTAAAATAGCTAAATTCTGCCTATCGTTAGCTTTTTCCATCAAACATCAAATGGTTTAATCTATTCCTAAACATTTGAAGCTATAGTTGTACCCTGAGAAAGATATGCTTTGAGGTCATTAAAAAGTCTTCATAAACATTTTATATTAACTATTTATAATACGGACTTAAATCATCTTTTCATACAGCAGTGATATGCAGTAATGATTGCCATGTGTTCCAGGGGATACTGTCCTGTAATTCACCTCTTACACTTCCTATGCAAGCAGCCTGTCCCGTCTTCCTGATCTGGTACTTAAAGACATACCTGCATGAACAGGTTTGATCTCAACATTGTCTACACATAAATTACTTAACACCTGCCTTTTCATCTCAGGAGCTACTACTTTGAGATCTCTCTCCCTCATTCACACTTCTCAGACCTGCTGTCTATTGAGATGTAGTGCTATGTACCTTTCTGGCAAGAAAAAAAATCAACCTTCCAATTTAATCCTAAATTTTCATTTACCCATCTTAGCTGGGTGAAAAGGAATTCCCTTTACTATAGTTCTCACGCAGTGAAAAATGAAGTAGTACCTATTTTAACTAATTCTCAAAAATGAACACAGCTTTATGATGCAGAAAGCAAAAGGTTAAGGTTTCTTACCTAGCTGAACAAAGCACGTGAGCACATATTTATCTTCTAAGGATTTGTCTAAAGATAACTGTAGTCACTGAAGCTGTGGGCACATTTAAATATATGTCTTTTTGCTAGCCAAAGCTGAAATTAAACATGGGCAGTCTACTTGGCAATCACAGGAGGAAACTGAAGGCCGGCACCTCACATGGCAGAGAATTGCTCTTGGGTCATCATCACTGCAGGTGCTGTCTGAAACATTATTACAACTGCTTTTTACATCTGAGGAGCCTATTGTTCTTACAGCTCCAGTTCAGTGGCCATGGTCAGTTCCTCAGCTCTCTCTTCTATCTGGTGTCATACCATTTGAGCTCAGGGAACACATTCAGAACGTGGGTGCTGCCTGTCCCTTTCTGGAGCAGTGATAACCTGCTGTGTCCTGCAGCTGATTTCTTCTTGAACTGCCCTCATTCTGCTAGTATTGCTCCCAGCCGCAAGCAGACAAGACATCCTGCCACTAAGCAAGTTTGTTGGGTTTTTTTTAAATAAAAGAAGACTTTTGAGAATATTCTTGATCACACTTGGCAACAGGGTAAAAGACAGATGCATCAACATACACTTTTCCTGCTTGTAAGTATTCCAGCAACCTCCCCAGATCCAATTCTGTATCCCGCAAGAAAGAAACAATAAGAAATACTAACTCTTGTCCAGGTAAAACCCATCAGGGCAGTTGGTAATACAGCTATTGGTTAGTTCATTCAGGTAGTAGCCAGATTTACAGGTCATGCACTGGTCACTATGGCCTCCAAAACAGGTTTCACAATTGGCTGAGCATTTTTTACAGCGTTTCTTGTCTGCATTGTAGTGACCAGGTGGGCAGGTCGAAACACAGATCCTGCAGACAGCAGGGAAGAGAAGGCAGAGTCGTTAATGAAATAACCTGCCACCACATTCCTGGACCATGACTGCAAAGCAGAAGTATTTCTCAGCGTTGCTACTTTTCTAACGATCACTTGTTTACTAAGATATAACTCTCCAGAACATTGCAAAGCTGCCTCTCCTCTTCCATTTATTTCCTTACAGCATATGCTGTCGCAGTGGCAAATACCTTGTGAGGCAGTATAATTTTTGACCATCTACACTTCTCTGCTCAAATTCAATCACAGAAGATGTAGTAGCTATCACAGTTAAATATATATATATAGCCACTTATGAAGAAATAATCAAGAGATGGTGAAATAATCAGAGAAAGATATTTGAAGGCTGTACTTTAAATTCTGATTAAACAGTGGGTTTTTTTTCCCAAGTGCTAAGAAAATTTGTCAAATTCATCAGAAGATGAATTATCTGTGACTGCAGCAAAGAGGAAAAGAAGTTAAAATATATGCTAAGACATCTAAGAAATAAAGATTTTTTTTTTCTCTTGTTCTTACCGTGTATTGTTCTTAGATTTGTAGTAGTAGTGAAGACAGTCAGTACAATGATCTGGTCCTGGACCATCACACCCAACTTTACTGCATTCTGCATTACAGGGACCTGTAATAGAATACAGGGAAAAGAAGGGATTAAAACTTCTCATTTACTACTTAACACTCCTAAAACACAGTACTTTAATGCAGAATGCAAGTATTCTGTTTTCCTATTTGATCTGAGTTCTCTACAAAAAAGGGAAGTGTTTTAGTACCTTAGGAGCTTGCAAATCATGGCCTCAGTGTTTATTCTGTGTGATTTTTAGTTTTTAGCAAGTGTGGATTCCTTTATAGAATCTATCAAAGAAAAACTATTGCTGGTTCCAAACAGATGCTTTCATAATGAGTAACAAGTCACCTGAATTTTATTCAGAAACGTGCAAAGGCTTCTGCAATTCTTAAGTAATTATTAGCAAAATCACTCCTAATGAGCAGGTCAACATAAATGATGAACAACACTATTAGTGGCTACTCTGATTATCTACTGTTATCAACTAGTCCAATTGGCTACAACAACCCAAGTGAACCAGCCATCAGGGTTCTTCCCTCTGTGCTTTTATAAGCTGCAAAAGCCTTTGCTCATTAGCAAGTCTTTCATCTCATTGGCACTCATGCTGGACTTGATGATCCTTGTGGGTCTCATCCAACTTGAGATATTCTAAGTTTATAGTTTTTAAATAGGTCCTTCCTGCTACAGGAGGAGAAAACCATCAACTCCTGCTTCTATGTAGACAAACAAAGACCATGCATGAAGTTGCACTTTTGAGGATCAATGCTCTTTCATGAATGAAATGCACTGAGTTTGCCAGCCACTTCAAAATTTCTCCTAAAATTTCTTCTAAAATTTCTGATTTTGGTTCACACAGAAGCTTAAGAAATTAGTGACCTGTACGGCCAAGATAGTAATGTTTCATCACCCACCAAAACAAGTGCAGTAGCCTTTGATTTAAAATAGGGACTGTGACTCTGATGTGCTGTGGCAGGACACTGTAATAACAGAAACTGTTAAACTGAACTTTGTCCTGCTGTTTGCTTGCTGGACCTAAACTTAAGATTCATCAGCCCTAATGATCTGCACGGTGCTCTTGGATTTGGGGGCTGGACCCAATGATCTCTTGAGGTCCCTTCCAACCCCTACAATTCTGTGATTCTGTGATTACATGTCAGAAACTGGCAACTTGGCCTGTTTTGCAGTGCCAATAAACTCCAATAAAGTCTAATGATAAGGTTGAAAAACTTCTACAGAGGTCAGTGAGAAACAACACAGATGTTGAAGATAATGTTCTTCATGTATATTTCTATATGTGTGTGTGTACATAGGTATGTGTGTCTATATACTTACATGAAAAGCAGTGCATTCTTCATCGTGTATTAAGTGTAGCTTAAAAATATGTAGCTCTATGTACAAACTCATCAGGGTGAAATGAAAGTATCTAACTTTAAATTACGATCCAAGTGTTCTCAAATGAAGAAGCAGCTTCACTGAACAGTCTACACATACAGTGTCTCAGATCACTCCTTCAACCTATTATGGGTTCACTAAATGCACAATCAGAGTAAATGAATGTACACACCTGAATAGTCATCTGTTCCATAATCTTCTGTAGGGTCTTCAACTGGACTTGAGCGCACCCTTTCCACTTTCGGAAAATCGTTTCTTGGTGAGTAAGGCTGGATGGATGTTCCATACAGTACTAAGGACCACTCTTTCAATTTGCCTAGAAGTATTTAAAATATAGGTTCAGAAACTATTTCTCTATTTTCTGTGTCTTGCAAAAACATATCACTTGTTAACATGAACGGGCATGGAAAATGTTGCTTTTCAAATAAGTG
>VZTU01002989.1:15215-41090 GCA_013400835.1 Zapornia atra | reverse complement strand
TCAACCACTTTCTATTGAGGAGTTTGATTATGTGCTTTCTTCTGTATCATAGCTCCTTATTTAAACGTCCAGGACTGCATTAGCAGTTTATAATTGCACTGGGAAAGGAGAGTTCATATCTGCTGTGACCCTCAGTCCTTTTTTGAAGCCACTAACTTCCATTTGGTGGTCATGACCTGCTTTCTCTCTTTCAAGTGCAACTTCACATTATGTTGTAGTCAAAGTTTTGTCTCCACAAGCCCAAATAACAAGGTGATGCAAACATTTATGAGACAATTTTGTTCTCATCTCTGTATTTCAACAGTAAAAAATCAGTCAGGAACATGTACCTCATTATGTATCAGACTATTAGTTGGCCCAGTATAGCTTTAATCTATTTGAGGTTCTAGGCATTACTGATTTGCTAATTACATAATAGCGTTTAATGTTATCATAGGGTAGTTGAGTTACAATATAATAAAATAAAAAAGCATCTGTTCTATCACACAACACAAAATGTAATTATGGAGTAAAACTTACCCAGAAAGGTTACATGAAATTCACTTAAAATAGAGATGCTGAAAGCTGTTGGAGGCATGGGACTCTGGATTAACCAGCAAAACTGTTTTTTCCATGTTTGTGTTTTACTATACAAGAAAGAACATACCCTAAGTCTATGAAAAGCATCCATAAACTCGCATAAAAGTAATGAATGATCCTCATCTTAGTTGTTCAAAAAGGCAACAAAGATCTTTTGTTTAGAAATAAAATAACCTTGGGCAAACCAGTGAAAGAATAAGGTCCCAATGCAACAAAGCATTTTATAATTTTTTTCTTCAACCCTTCTTCAGTGAAGTGCTTAACTTTAAACGGATAGCTGAGTTACACTATACACAACAGGATTTAAACATTATACTTGACTGCTTTCTCAACAGTTTAATGACTTGAGGTCTTAAAGGATTGGGGATGGTGGAAGAGATCTGTGTCACACAGATTTAGACATTTGACCAATGCACCTTTATAGTCCTTGGGCTGTGTGTATGCAGTAGAGAGGATTAAGCAAATTACAGAGTCTGCTGCAGATTATAGACAGGATGAAATATGTGTGTTCAGCACTGATTATTGAAAGAGTGATAGAGAAATGATATCCTAAATTAGGTACCTTAATGAAGGTCTTGAAGTTGGGTGGAATTAACTGATCCTTTCTAGAGAATGCAGAGCACCCTCTGGTTTCCTTCAGACTAAACAGAGTTTGTTTCTTTGCACAGGCAAAGCCATAGAAACTAGCTCTGAGAAGCGCTGAGCACCTGCAACTTGTCTTCATCTATAGTTTGAAGTTACTCACAGCTTCTCAATGTTAGACATCTATTCTGTTCATATCTGTTTTCTTCAACTGTCTAGTGAATAAAATTCTATTTATGAGCAATTATGAAAAACAGGAATATTCGTTAATATTCTTCCAGCATTCAGGAAGGGTAGATAAAAATGTGAAAAACACTTTGTAGTGGAATTATGCTCACAAGACTTCCAGAATCTATTTAAGGGTAGAAGCAACTCAGGAAGACAGGGATTAGTAATACGGAAGAGATGCAAAAAGAGGATAAATATTAAGACTGAGCAATGATTCACATATAGCATTGCTAGAGCTCATCATGGTCATGCTGGTAGGCAGAACAAGAACACCTGACTAAGAAGAGCATCCTAGCCCAGATCTGTGAGAACTATCCATTCTGTGGAGTAAAGCAAGAAGATTTACATTGCAAAGAACATCCATTAAAAATACAGTTTTATATGGGACACTGGAGCTATTATAGAAAATTACTGCAACTCACCACCCCCCAAGAGTTTAATGAGTCAGATGTGCATGTGACTTCAAAATTTCCCAAAGGTCTTTGAGCATTCAATGGCTTTCCATGAGTGATGGAAAACAAAAACCTCAAAGTATAGGACCACAACTCCACTAACTCATTAAGTTACCCGTTAAAAAGGTTTAAAAAAAAAAAAAAAAAGTGTAACATTAAATCTAGTATACAGTTAAACCATCCAGCCCAAGTTTTAGTTACCAACCAGCATGGAAAATTTAATTTTAAATTTACTTTTCCATGCATGAAAGATGGATGATATATTTCTGACTCAAAGGTCAGGAATGAGGAAAGTATCTGGTTTTCAACAAAGTTTTGAAATGCAAACTTTTATATTCAGGGTGATAGCAATTGTGATACATCAGTAAAATTCCAAAGGAACTATTATGAATAGCAGCCCTATCCCACCATCATATTTAACGTGGTTACTGTGATATAATTCTGAATCCCAAACGTGCAGGACAAATACTTGTAGTGGGAGACAGGACTGAGACTTGGCTCAGAAGTTTGCTAAATATTATCAACATTCAACTTTTTAATTACATATGAACTTTGTGAAATAGTTTGATGAAATTAATTGGTATATTGTACATATTTCATCATCCTAAGGCCTTCTTTTGTTTGAAAGCGCTCTTAGAGTTTAAGAAAAATTGTTGACAGCTTATTTCTTCAGGAACTTAAGCAGGTGGTAAATTAATAGCTTAGGTGGGGGCTGCCATGAAGCATGAAAAGTTATGATTGGTGTCAGTCCAAATTACTGTCTTTAACTGCACATAAGGCAGTGAAAAAACATTAGCTATGCAGTAAACATGGGTTTAGCCAACAAAAAGAGATTTTACAAGGCTTCCTCAAGCAATCTGCAAAAGGTCATTCCATGCATCTGCTCCAGCCGTTGGTAGCATTTTATAGCCATTTGTTGCTGTTCTAAATCTGTGGCTGTAACAATGATCTCATTAGCTAAATCAATGAATGAGGGACATGTTACAATCTTTTTTTTTTCCAGTGGAACTCAGAGGAAAAAATGCAAATATTGCAAATGCAAGCTAAAATATAAATTTAAATAATACATAAAGTAATGCTATCATTTTTCACTTGCAAGAAGATTGCTAGCATAGGCTGGCTTTCAAGAAAGGAAATATATTCCATTCGTAGACTCACTGAAGTTTACTATGCACAAGCTCTAGGAACAATTAAGAGAAAAAAACTATATCTCATAAACTATATGTGCTAGAGCTGGCATGGAGGTGCCCGCACACATACTAAAAAATGTCACTTTGCTTCTAAAACAGAATTTATTTTGGGCCTAAGCTAGCTCCTGACCTGTGCACAACAAATGTGAGTGGTATGTGTTGCCCTAGAGAAATTAACCAGTGCAGACAGTGGAGCTCCATGCTTGGGGGTGGTCACTAACACTAATCTAGTAGTATAGATATATCATAGAATCATAGGGGTTGGAAGGGACCTCAAGAGATCATCTGGTCCAACCCCCCTGCCTAAGCAGCTCCCTAGTTCATATTGCACAGGTGGGTGTCCAGATGGGTCTTGAATATCTCCAGAGAAGGAGACTCCACCACCTCCCTGGGCAGCCTGTCCGAGGGCTCTGTCACCCTCACTGTGTAAAGGTTCTTCCTCATCTTGTTGCAGAACTTCCTATGCTCCAGTTTACAGCCATTGCCCCTTGTCCTGTCCCCACAGAACACTGAAAAGGGGCCGACCATTTCCACCTGCATCCCGTGCTTAAGGGATTTATAGACATTAATAAGGTCCCTCCATAGACCACAGACATAGATTTATCTAAGAAGTTCCCAGGTGGCAAAGGACTTCTTCAAGCTATACTGTTGCTAGTGTTGCAGTGGTGCAGCTTCTTCCCAGCACAGTGCTTTCACCCACTGCTCTGTACCTGCACACTTCTGCTAAATGTGCTCTTCTTGTTTCTTCTAGCTAGTACAATTTTTGAACGTTCATTTTATGGACAGCCTCACTTAACTGAATCAGCATGAAGGCAGCCTGCTTGTTTCCAGACCTTTTCCTTCTGTTTTCCATGGGATGATTGTTGCTTCTTACTAGGAGTTAACAGCAAGATAGAAAATCAGTGTCCTGTTATGCAACACATTTCTGTCTGTGGAAGTGGCCACTTCTGAAGATTTCACTTTTACACCTGCTATCCCTTTATGTCTAGGCAGCTTCAGAGGAACTCCATTTGTATACACCTTTCAGTATTCGAAGATCTAATTCTCAAAATGGGTGGCTGTGAGGAAAGCAGCATAGCTTCACAAAGATACCTGGGTGTGATTAGCTGATCTTAACTTCACAAAGGAAATAAAAGAGCACATCTGTGTGTGATTTTTATGAAACTGGAGCAAACATCAGACTTGCTGTGCATATGTGTTGGCTCCTTGGGAGTTCTTGAAACTTGCAGGAGTGTGACTTTAAAGATCAACAAGCTTTTAAAGGAAAAGAACAAAGGCTGAAAGGCTTTTATATAGGCTGAAGGTGTAACATCAGAAAGGTTTAAAGTGAATATCTGAGTCTGTCTGGACCTCCTTCCATCACCTACTGCATTTTACAAATGTGTGATGTCTATCTTAATATAGAATGGGAGAAGTGTAGTATAATATTAGTGTTTTAGCAATGCTGAAGACAGTCTTTGATAAAAATATTCAGGCTAGTGTCTTGGATAATGCATTGAACTCTAACTTCAGATAAAGGTTGCTGAGCACTAAACCTCGTAACCCACTAAGCTTACAAACACTAGTCCGTGTATATTTGTGTAGAATAGAGAAAACATAGATTCAGACAAGAATCTGTTAAAGCAAAAGCCAGGATGGATGAGTGTGAGGATATAGTGGTCAGAAAACCTGGGTTCTACTGAGGAGTTCTGTGTTATCTTTCATTTGGTTTTTGTTGGGTCTTATCTCTTTTCATTCTCTAGGGTGTTGTTTGGGGGGGGTTGTTTGGTTTGGTTGGGTTTTTTTAAATTTTGTTGTTTCTTTGTTTCTCTTATGCTGAGAAAATATCATGAGATCAACACTTCCATTTGTGATACAGGGTATTGGAGGGGTAGCAATTGATTATTTTCTCTGTCCAATAAGAAAGGGCTAGAAAAATAAGACTTATTAAAACAATTTAATATAAATAAAACTATGGTCAAGAGGAAAACTTTCTAACTACCTGCATGACTAAAAACTTGCAGGAATTTATCTACAAACTTACAAAACTTGATGGATTAGCATTCATAAGGTGTATTTATTGGGAAAACAACATTTTGGGCCAGTTACTAATTGCTTGTTATTTTGTTTATATAGCTAATTAAATAAGTAATATCACCATATGACAGGCAGGGTCTAGAAACATAATATCTCAAGAGTTTGCTGTCCCTCTTGTCCCTTGGGTCATAAAACTTCATGCTATGTTTTGTGTATCTATGGATCATAAATAATATGATCTTCATCCTCCATATTCTTACATCTTTGGACATTAACAATTAGGAAACAGCACAAATAAAATCAACCTCTTCAACGGGCTTCTTGTTTCTCAAATGCACATCAGATAATCAGTTGCCAAGAAGAGCTGCTCCAGTGTTGGCCTGACCCTCAGTAAAATGGCAATTCTCAGAGCACAGGAGGTTTCCTGAGGAAGGAAAATGACAAAGCTTGTAGATACCCACCAGGAGCCAGCAGCTCTGGCGAGAGGCACTGACAAGGCCTGGGCACTGCCAGAGAAACTGGCACCTATAAAAAGCTGCCCTGGGAGAGCATGGTGTGACAGCTTGTGTGGGAGGGGGCACTGGAAGGGTCCCATCGGTGTCATTGCCCTTTCAGAAGGAGCTGAGCTATGGTATCTGTCCAGCAGAAAGCTCTGTCTGTCCTCTGTGCTCATCAGAATGTCTGTGGCAATCCAGACAGAGCTGCCAGGGAAACATGCAGCCCCCCAGGACTCAGGCTGTGGGCAGTGCCAGAGCCTGTCCCTGGGAATGGATGGCAGCAGTGACAAAGGCTATGTGAGGGGTGACCAGGGGGACAATCTGCTCAGCCTGCTGGCAGAGCCAGGAGAGGAAGTAGCAAGTCTAAGGAGCGTCAGGGAGGCTGAGAAGACAGAGACTGGTGGAGCCATGCTCTGCCCTCCCTCAGGCATAAACAGGGACAAATACCAGACAAAACCCAAGGTCAAAGGGATACTGTGTCCTCCCTCTGCCAGGATGAAGGCAGTAGCTTAAAGGAAAGGAGTGAATAGAGGCAAGCCGGCAGCAGGCGAACCTCCTCCTTGCACACCTCAGCCTCCCAGGTGCACTCTGTATAACAGGTATGATGCTCAGGATGTGGAAGGACAAACAAATGGATGATGGTCTATCTACACTGGGGTTTCACCAAGGTTAGAAAGGCCCATACACAGCATCATGACCACTCTCATGAGGAAGAAAAGGTGTGTTATATTAGTAGGCAACTCCCTTCTCAGGGGAACAGAGGGTCTGATATGCCAGACAGACTCTAAGGGAAGTCTGCTGCCTGGTCTGGTACAGCCCTTAAGCTATGCCCATTACTGCTCTTCCATGTGTATGGTGATGAAGCTGCAATGCATAGTCCAAGAGGGATCAAAAGAGATTTCTGGGTCTTGGTGGGGGGTTGATGAAGGAATCTGGTGCGCAGGTTATTTTTATGTCTCTGCAGCTGTGGTCAGTAACTGAGACACTGAAACTCTGCTCTCATGAAACGCCACCTGAAGTATTGCATCCAGCTCGGTGGATACCCCCTCCCTGGCGGTGTTCAAGGCCAGATAGTGGATGGGGCTTTGGGAAACCTGTTCTAGCAGAGGGTGTCCCTGTCTATGGCAGGGGTGTTGGAACTGGATGATCTTTTAAGGTCCTCTCCGACCCAAACCATTCAATGATTCTTTGGGACTCTGGTTATTACCATTTTTCCCAATCATGGCACAAACGATTTCTTGCATGCCTATCTCTGCTATGTTTCAGCTAGTCAAAATGGTAAATTTATCAATTTAACAATTTTCTTTCTTCTTAAAGTTCTTGGCTTTTTACCACATTATTCTCACTCTACTTTGGCTCTTGGGAATAGCATTTCATATATCACCTGTGCTAATTTCTCTTCATTTTGGTATTTTTGCATTAGTAGTTGAAATTACTGTTTTACAGGACCGTTCTTTCCCACTCTCTAAAGATGCTACTATTTGAGGGTCTCAGGGTAAGAACAGACAACACAGAGATACTGTGAAATCTTCATCTTTGGTCTTTTTCTTAGGAACTGACACAAGGAAATGCCTGTAAGAATTATAAAAATACTTGTGAATTAATGAACTGAATGGAAACAGGTAATTGCTTAATGTTGCCTCCAGCTCTACATGCCCTGATGCATGAATTTGAGTTAGTAAAACAACTACTAAGAAGCATCCAAGTCATACTTGTGTAACCGTATCCATAGTGACATTACAGGGAAAAGTACAGGATTTCTACTTTATTTTTTTTGTAGGAAAAGCAGAAAGAGTGCACAATGAATTTAGTTCTAGGTCAAAGGGGAAGAGCCGACATGTAAGCAGTGCTCTGATGGATTCTTCACTGGTTCCAGCCTCCTGTGGATGCAGTCTAGTTCTTATCTACAAATGGAAGTGTTTATGTCAACAAGTGATTGTAGGGTCATCTTCTGGTCAGTGGTGAGATAATCAAGATATTTTATGGAGATTAGAACACAATTCATTTAATCCTAAAGCCATTTAGGTTTTATGAAATCATAACGATTGCTCTATTTTGGTTAAATCTCCACTGTATATACCACCTGAAACATAAGTACTTGTATGATAGATGTCACAGGTTGAATAAAAAATTCTACCCTAGAAAAGAAAGGGAGATTTTAAATGGTTCATGAACCCTTTTTTCCTCATTTCCTCCCATTGTTACCCCTAAAACCCACATGTGATCAGAAGATACGAGAGAGAGAGAAATGCGAAAGTGTCTGTTCACCCAGGCAACCTTACATGGCTGTAGTGCTACACCAAACTGTTCTGTAGTACTAAACATTGCATGCAAGAAAGGAGGAAAAGCTACTTTGTCTTTAAAACTCTGAGAAGAGATTTAGTCCAGAAAAAAGTATTTTCACGTTGGTATTCACTTCAAATAGATATATAGAGATGCCCTGGTTTCAGCTAGGATAGAGTGAATTTTCACAAGAAGTTGGGACAAGACAAAGCCAGGACAGGTGAGCCATACAAACCAAAGGGGTATTCCATACCATATGATGTCATGCTCAGCATAAAAAGGGGCTAGTCAGGGAGTGGGTATGCCTCCAGGAATCTCCTGGGCAGTCTGAGTGGCAGCTGTTTATGGTTGTTAGGTGAGAAACTTCATTGAGTATCACCAATTTTGGGTATTCTAAGTACTGTTGTTATTTTCCTCTTCCTTTGCTGTCCCAGTAAGCTGCCCTTATACCAATCCAAGAGTTTCACCTTTTTCTTGTCAGTGTCCTCCCCATCTTACTGGGGGAAAGGAGTGAGCATGGTGCTCAGTCAGCTGGGGCTAAACCACAACTGCAGCCTGAAAGTACATCACAGATTCTGTTAAGGTCCATGACCCAGGACTCTTGAGTTCTTTTACACTCGATGCAGTCCTAATTTTCATGTATACAGGCAGAGTAGTACAGCTCATGAAAAAACCTACCTCCTGAATTGATAGTACTAGCATTTGGTGAGTAGAAATGCAATAAATATTTTGATGTTACTTAATTATCCATATGATCTATATAAAGTTACCTACTATAAAGAGAAGACTTAATGTAACAATTCAGTAGAAACTTTGTCTTTTTCCAATTATATTGAGAATCATGGAATATGACTAAAACTAAACCTGCACAGCTCTGCAAAATGATCTACTCTGGCATGAGAAAACAGAGTATAAGCTGGGCTTGTTCAGCCTGGAGAAGAGAAGGCTGTGGGGGGACCTCATTGCAGCCTTCCAGTACCTGAAGGGAGCAGAGAAACAGGAGGGAATCAACTTTTTAAAAAGGCAGACAATGGTAGGACAATGGGGAATGGATTAAAACTAAAGGAAGGAAGGTTTAGATAGATATTAGGGGGAAATTTTTTACAGAAAGAGTGGTGAGGTGCTGGAACAGGCTGCCCAGAGAAGTAGTGGATGCTCCGTCCCTGAGGGTGTTCAAGGCCAGGTTGGATGGGGCCCTGGGCAACTTTGTGTAGATCCAGGCCTGGAGGTTGGTGGCCCTGCCTGTGTCAGGGGGGTTGGAGCTCTATGATCCTTGGGGTCCCTTCCAACCCAGACTATTCTATGATCCTATGATTGCTGAATTTCAACTGGAAGTTCAGCATTTCTGCAAATGCTGTCTGACATAATTACAGAAGGCAGAGCCTATGGGGGCTGGACTTCAGCTGACATTACTGTTTCCACTACAGAAGCTAAACATAAAATACTGTGGAACAGGAAATGTTTTTAACAATAATAGAGAACTATATATCCACATTTCACAATGGAAAAGCAAACATACCCCAGCATACTACCAGCACAAGCCTAAGAAATTAAAATGGCTGCATTATATGTATAAAGTTTAGTATCTTATTCCTGATAGCAGTCAATAATGGGTATGATCTCACATTCTTTCAGGCTTCAGGCAACCCTCTTAACCATAGCATTACTACTGAAGAGTATGACAACCAATGTATTTATGTTCAAAAATTAAAACAAAGCAAGAGATATTCATATTCCCCAGCTTCGTGATCACATAAACACAGAATTTAAATTGTGTCATAGAAGAGAAGAAGCTTTAGAAAGTATTCACTATTGACATAATTTTGAGGTCCAAGTGATGTCAGTTCAGTAAACTTTAAATTTTACTCTGTATTACAATATGCCTGTCATCTATGACCAAACTGATGATTCTTTCACTTCTGGCTGGAGAAAATAAATAGTTAAATAGTATGTAAGCAAGTAAGGTAGGCCTGTAGATTATCATAGTTGTAGTTGAAGACTTTGAAAATACAAGAGTTTATAATCACACTTACTCCAAGTTAGACATTGAGCCTAAGCTACTCATGGAGACTTTACACAGAGAATCAAAAGACACAGATTCGAATGACCAGAAACAGACGTCTTAAAATGGGATGAATGACCTTCTGGAAGTGCTCATTTATCTCTCTATTGATAGTAGTATGATCTTAAATGATAGTCCAGACAGATAACTTTTAGACAGTTAAGGTTACGTAAGATTAATCTCTCACCTTGTGCCTAAGGAAAATAATTTTATACACTCTAAATTTTATTTCTAGTCTCATCTAGCTACCAACTTAACAGCTAATTTCTTATTTATTAAGATAATTCTGTCAAACACGTGCACACAAACATACTCACAAAAACTAATCGTATTTTTATTTACATGCAAAGTGCCAATAACTTAATTTATGAATAGAAAGAAAATATGTATGTAAGTATACTCACACTATTATACACATAATCCTCATTAAGCAAAGTGGTTTTAAAGCTCCTAGCTCTTCTTTAGAAATTCTTCAGGTTTCCAGTTCCCTCACATTTCCCAGGGCCTGAAGGTAGGAAAATTAGTTTTGTCATATGCATATAAAATAAAATATAAAATTCTCTTTGCTACTAATCAGAATTTCTTGTACTATTAGATCTAGCCTTTCGACCTAGCTGAGCAGAAACTCACCCAAGTATAAGCTCATCTATAGACAGTTTATTCACTTTAATCACCACCTGAGCACTGCCACAAAACTTTCTAGATTTAGGTGCATAAATGTTATCCTCTAGACATTTGCTTATTAATAATAATAGGCCAGAAACTGACCAAGAAGACAAACAGGGATCTATTCTGACCTAGAAGTATTTATTCAGGAAACCAACCTTATTTAATACATGTATAGTGAAATTAATGAAGGTCTGATTTAGTGATCAGTAGTATCAGAGGGGTTAAGCTGGACCTTCTAGACTTCATGCAAGAACTGCTCTCTGTTACCTTGCTCTACTAGAGATCCTCTAAGAAAAATATTTATTTTTTAAATGGAAATAAGACATTTTGTTAATTTAATAATCAGCTTGGCTTTCTGCATTCCATTTGTTTATATGCAAATGAAGAACAAATTCTTATTATCTTATCTAAATTGGCAACATGTCTTGGGAGAATCAGTTCTAGTGTAATACAAGTCATTATCTCGCTGACTTAGCCTGTGAGTTTTTCACCCTCACAGGAGCAATAGGAAAAGATTTCTTTTGAAGGTATTTCCCTTTCTTCTTCAATCTGCATTTATACTGTAGAATCATTGACTTCTGTCATTAGCAGGAATGCAGTAGAACACACATTCTGTGTTACAGAAATAAGTATGTATATGATAGGATAATCTGCTGTATACTTCAGTTCCTGACCTGTTGTGGTGGGTTGACACTGTCTGGATGTCAGGTGCCCACTAAAACTGCTCTATCACTCCCCCTCCTCAGCTCGATAGGGGAGAGAAGATACAACAAAAGGTTCATGTGGGACAAGGACAAGGAGAGATCATTCCCCAATTATTGTCAAAGGCAAAAGTAACACAACAGCAACAACAAAAAAATCTAATTTATTATACAATCAAAAAAAAGCTGGATAACAAGAAATAAAACCAAATCTTAAAACACTTCCCCCCACCCTCCTTTCTTCCTGGGCTCAACTCTATTCCTGAATTCCCTACATCCTGCCCCTGGAGCAGCACAGGGGGATGGGGAAAGGGTGTTCTGGTCAGTTCATCATATACTGTCTCTGCCACTCCTTCCTCCTCAGTGAAGGATTCCTCACACCCTTCCCCTGGTCTAGCATGAGTCCCTCTCATGTGAGACAGTCCTCCATGAACTTTTTCAATAGGAGTTCCTTCCATTGGCTAGAGTTCTTCATGACTCATTCATTGTCTCATTCACTCTGGATAGGTCTATGGAGTGCAGACCTTAATGAAGAGACTGTTCCAGTGTGGGTTTTCCACAAGGTCACAAGTCCTGCCAGCAAACCTGCTCCAGCAAGGGCTCCTTTCTCCATGGGGTGCAGGTCCTGGTGGAAACTTGCTTTAGTGTGGGTGTCATGGGTTTCCAACCAGCTCACAGCTTCTTTCAGGTGTCTCCACCTGCTCCAGTGTGGAGTTCTTCACAGGCTGCAGGCAGAATCTCTACTCCCCATCATCCTCCAAGGGCTGCAGGGGGACAGCCTGGTTCTCCATGGTCTTTACTACAGGATTCAAGGGAGTCTTCTCTCTGGCACCTGGAGGACTTCCTCCCCCTCCTTCTGTACTGATCTTGGTGTTGGGAAAGTTTCTCACATTTTTTCACTCTTCTTTCTGGTGGCAAAAAGCCATCCCCACTACCAAAACCTTGCCAAGCAAACCCAAACCACTTGTGCTCAGAATACATCATGACTTCTACCCAAGTCATGTGCATCTGTTGTTTTTGCTGCAAATCCTGTGAGACTGGTAAGGCTGGTACTTGCCATCAGCAGGTAACACTAAGTCAGGGGACCAACATGTCAAATTGTGGGGCCACCCAGTGTTACACACACCCTGGTGCATGTAACAAGTATCCATCAGGGGACTGAAGCCTACTTCAGCCTGCCTGAGTTGAGAGCAATTACTGAAATTCCGTTGTTTTACAAACAGTTCATATGGGAAAAGTAATGTTGTGGTTTTGCCCCAGTCAAGAGTCAGGCACCATGCAGTCACCCACTCTTTAACAGGGATTGGGGGGGGAATTGGGGGAGGGAGAAAGGGAGAGAAAAGAAAATCAGAAAACCCAAAAGCTAATGGTCCCAAAACTGGACCATCCCCAAAAAACATGCGTCCTGGAACTGTGTGCTCCTCCACCCACCAGACCCCCCCTATGCTGAGCATGACATAATTGGCATGGAATACTCTCTTTGGCCAGTTTGGGTCACCTGTCCTGGCTATATCCCCAGCCAGCTTGCTGGTGCCACCCCACCTTCTTGTTAGCACAGAAATATGAACAACTGATAAGTCCTTGACTGCTTGGTAACAACTGAAAACATCAGCATGTTATCAGCCCTGCTCTCATCCTGACTCCCAAACGTGGCAAAACACCAACTGCTAGAAAGAAATTAATTCTATCCTAGCCAAAACCAGGACATAATTCTAGATAATCTAATCCTGGTAAATCAACAAAAAGGTGCATGTATGTGAGCTTGCACTCTCCTTCACTGATAGAAATTACTTTTGCCTGTCATAAAGGCAGTGGTGTAAGATCATAGCTCATCTCCTGTATCTTAATTTCCCCCATTTACTCACTTACACAGAGATGCACTGGACATTAAGACTTTCTTCTACTTCAAATGTGGAATCAAGATCTGGGGAAATTCTCCTGTTGCACAAATGGGAAAGAATACACTCCTCACTTTTCTTTGGTGCCACAAAGTTACATACACAACCAAGACAAAACCTTGCTAAAACATACCAATAACAGTAAAGAACAATTAAAATAATAATTAAAAATCTGTGCAAGACCATCACATTCAGGATTTCTTTTCCACGATGGAATATTATTCCTCATACTGCTCACTACTGAGATAATTGTATCAGAAGTGAGGTGAATTTTCTAATGGAAGATGATGCCATATACCTAGGAAGTGCAGGGCTGGCAGCCCTTACAGCAGCACATAACCAAGAAGCTGCTCATTTGTTCAAGTGTACTAGACTATACATTAGGCATCTTGGAGTTGTGCCAAACTACCTAGCAATAATTGTAGCAGTCATCTGTGAATAGTGGTATCTGGCAGCATATTAGTAGTTCATTTAATTTATTGTCTTTCTACCTTATTAGCTGTACATCACAAGGCTGGAAAACTTTCTAAGCTCATATTTCAAAAGCAGAGCCTTTAAAGCTGCACCTTAAAACTAGAAATTTGGCTTACGTAATTTTGTCCAGTCATGTCAATATAGACTCCAGACATTATTGTATTGCAGAGCTCTCATTCACACAATGACAGCTCTGTCTCCTCAGTGGCTAAGCTGGCTGTTAAAGTGATTCACTGCAATCAGCCTCTAAGGTTTCCAAGACAGACCTCAAGGTAACTTAGAAAGTTATAGAAAAAGTTTGACAGGCTGCTTTATTTTGTTTTGTTTGGAAATGATGCTCAGAAACCACAGTGAGCAGTGATGGGTGGGAAGGAACTTCAACCTTTGTTTCAAACATGTTGCTTTGCCTGTGTACACAACCACAAAGCAAAAAATACCAGGGACATCAAGGGACAAAAGCTCATATGGGCTTATACACACAGCAGGAAGGATAAAATTTGCTGTATACAATACCACATACAGTATTCTTTCCATTACTCTTCAAGTATTTGAAGTATTAAAACCAGAGAGTTAGTGCCCTCAGCCCTATTCTTTGACTGTTCTCTCTGGAACTCATGTATTTACATATGTATTTCTGACAAGGTAAAGCTAAGATTCCTGTAGTCCTGAGATGCTTTCTTCCTAAGCTCTGTGTTAAAAGATTTAGCTCAATCACAAATAGATTCATCTTGTGAATTGCATTATAAATATTGAGTCAGCCCATTGATTATCTTTTATATGTAGTATGGCTCATTGCCAAGATAAAAGTTGGAGGTACTTTAGGGAAGAGCACACATTGTTCTTTACTAGGCATAAATATCACCAGATGCTGTTCCTTAAATGATACAGTCTCCCATCCTGAGTTCAAACTGCAAGCATTTCACTACATCTTGCAAAACGGTTAATAAAGAGAATAACTTATGTTCTTTCATATTGGCTTCTTATAAAAAACAATAGATCCACTATGCCAATGTTTTCAAAGCAACAGGTCACATTATTTTCAACCAGAGACATGGGAAGAATAGATTCTTTTTAATGTATCATATTTCTTAAATGAGAAAAGAATATATATTCTCAAATAGGAGTGTTTTCAGGATGTTTTATTGACTGTGATATTTATTGGTCTAACCCTTCAATGATACAGATAGATAAGCACTAAACCTGGCCACATGCCTTTCACAGTGCAAAAGAATTCAGTGCTTAGCTAGGGTGTGCTGCATAATTTATTTAGAGGCTTGTTTTTTTCATGATCTGAAAGCAGAGTTTAATTGCATTTGTGGGGTTTATATTTGCCTTCAAAAGTTTTCATAAATTCATGTTGAAATTCCCAGCCTTAGATGCATATAAACCTACTTCTTGAAAGATCAGTGAGATGAATAAAGGAAGCAGAATATAGGAAGTCAGAGGGCTATCCATGATCCTGTGAAATTCTCCTGATAAAAACACCCAAAACTCCTACCAAATCCAACCAACCAAAGCCAGCAAAATACCCCATTACATGTCAAATATGATGAGGTAGCCACAATAGTCAACATCTTTGAGCCTCATGATGAATGTAAAATTGTTTAACTGAGGTGTCTAAGTTACCCGCCAGTGCTAAAACTGAGCTAACAGGCTGCTCCCAAAAGACATAAATTCAGTGGCTGGTCTTTGGAATACAGCAAATAATTGTTCATGAAATAAATGGAAGGACCAGGTGATGCTTTTTTCTTTGTAAGACTGAATCCAAAGGTTCTTCTGCTAAGACATTTGTTAACATTTTCAGGACTCACAGCCTCATTAAGTTTGAGGTAAGAACTATAGAATTCAGGCTATAAAATTGAAATAAGGATTGTTTTATAATAAGTTTCTATTATAACTGTGATATGGCTGTGAATCCAGGTCATGTCTGTGTAAACATAAGACCCCATAAGACTTGTCCAGAAACTCCCCATCTAGTCAGCTTCACAGATGATACAACAGACACACCTGAAACAAGGTAATGGACTGAAATTTGGATGGTTTCTCAGCAATTCTTTTGACTCATTTCTACATGAGGTCTCCTGTGTGGGAATTTTGGGTTGACTTCCCTTGACCAGCTACTTGTTTGCTTCACTGTGCTGATTAACCTCAGCGAGTAATCTGGCTGTTTCAGGCAGTCTGCTGGAAGGTTCCTGCTACAGAAACTACTAAACCAAACTAAGATAAGATGCATATGAATGATCAATAAGACCATTCCTGAAGAGGCAGAGACAGTCAAGTAGGACAGTTTTTTGTAAATAGTTCAAGTTGTTAAGCTGTATTTTGAAGAACCTTTAAGATATTCAATAGTGGTGGATCATATGTGTACTGGATTAGTCATACCAGATCACAGGTCAGCTGGATAGAGGAATTCAGCAGAAATGTGGCTTCAGCACATCACACAATCCCTTATTCACCCACCTCTGATCATTTACAGACACCTGTCTTCCCTCTTTCCCATCATGAATCTCCCCATCATGATTTGAGGGAGAATGTTTGAAGAACAAATGTTTTCCATAAGCAAAACCTTTGGTGCAGACAAACATAGGGTTGGCAAAAGATAAGTTTATGAATGACAGCCAAAGATTTTCATTTGGCCAGTCAAAACTTTCCTTCAAATCAGTTAAATGAAACCATCTGAGATGCCATTCACATGCTCTGTCAAAAAGTGTTCTTTCGTGTTTAAGATACCAGGGAATATACATCCAAGCACTTAGCCAATTTGTGCAGTGGTATGTATCTTCCCCTGTCAACATTTCACTACAGCACAGACAGTCATGGACATGAATGACACACAGATGGGCCAGGATCTGTAATAGCTATTTTTTTCTGAATATGAAACAATTTGTTCTTGGAGGGGCAGGCACTTTGAAAAAAATAGCTGTTCTGCCTTTTTCCCTATAGAGATTTCTCTGCAGCTTTCTCAGCAGTTAAACAAGGGAAAAAATTAAGAAAGCATGCTGCAAAATGTTCATACAAAGTAAAGCAACACTTACCCATGCTAATGATTACTATGAATATCCAAACCATAAACACGTCTCATGAGCAAGAGAGCAGATAAATTGTCTGCATGCTACTAATCATATCCAGCATAAGCCTTCTAGTCTTCATCTAGTCTCATCTAATTAAACGATGTCTCCCTCTCATGTGGATTTATTTATATGTTGCTAGCTCCCTTTGCTAATCCAGGAAAGAATCAAAAGATATAGCTGCTATTAATAATTATGTTCAGAGGAAAAACTGCTCTTCAAGAAATAAAGAAGGATGCTTTTGCAGGCAAGCATCTCCTGCTTGAATCTGAAGTTCAGACCAGTTTTTGATCCAATAAAATAAATTAAGAACAGGCTTCATTTCTGGCCCTAAGGTCAAGTGATACAGCACAACTGGCAACCATAAGGGTCAACTCTGTTTCTCCCAAACAGGGCAACAGTGCTCATACCATGAGGGTTCACGCTCTCCTTATAACCTCTGCCCAGTAGTGTCTTGGGACAGGCCATAACCATGCCACCAAACTGTATGATAATCGAAAATATTCAAGGCCATTCTGTAATGCTACTAGTTCTGAAATATAGATGCAAACTCCATGTGATCCACAGAACATAATTTAATCTATCACTCATATAATTCAACATAATTAATATTTAGTATTTCCCAGCCCTTTCCTGTCTTTTCCTGTGACAATAACCAACTCCTATTTCAAGAGATTAATGAAGCTTTTCTTCAGCTAGAGCTCATAGGTGTTAGGAATAACAAAAAATAACACATCTCTCTCAAGACCATTACTTGGAAAAAAATATTATCACATACCATGAGGGTTCCTATGGAAAGTTCAACACTGTCTTAATGCTTAAGATTAATATTGTCACATCTCTTATCTGTTTGTACACATTTTCAGTTCCTGAAACTTATTATTGCTTGTTAAGAGTGGAAGAACTGAATGAGTTGACAGTTAGATAAAGTACCTAGTATATTTAATTTTACACACAGACATCATTTCTCAAAGAGAGTTAAAAGAGGCATCTTCCTTCTGACAAGAATGTTATGTGCCCTTTGTGTTGTTTATTTTTGTGCATTTGTTGGGTTTTTTTAAAAGATTACCATAATGACAACAAATCAACAATGAGAAAGACCACCTGTATTTTCTTATTTCCCAGTGGAATCTCTGCATGGCAACTACAAAACAAACAAAACTCTTGACAGAGAAACAATGTGATGCTTATGAGCTAATGAGCAGCACAGAGATGGGCCAGGCATGCAGACATGTGCTGCAGCCTAAAAACAGGTACAGAAAAATTTGAGTGTAGGACAGGGAGGAACCTGTCCTCTGTTATATCATGCTACTGTGCCACAGAGACACTTTCAAAAACAGATGCTATAACCTTCCAGGAGCATGTACTTGTGCTTAAGGGAGAGCTGTGAGGCAGTGGGAGTCCTGGATTGCTGTTCACACCTTTTCACACCTTTCTCTTTTTGCCAAAGCCTGTCACAGCCTGAGGTCTGCCCTACAGGTAGACCTAGTTTATGTTCAGCTGCATTTTGACTGGTCAAAATGGTCACTTTGGCATGCAAATATCTGATATCCCTTACTGTCAATCAAGGAATAGTTTTACTTCCAAAAGCATCTTTATATTGACTTCTGTCGGCACAGTTTCAGAAGCAAGAATGGCAATAGGGCTGACACCTGACTGGCAAATGTGAGCTGGCAGACGTCCCTTAGGTAAAGATAGGCCAAATCCTTCTGTGACTGGCACAGATTTCTTTAGTCAGTGCTGTTTTCCTGATATGCATCCATATCAGGAATACTTTGCCAGTGCAATGAGTGAATGTTCTGGTCTCAGGAAAGCAATAATACAGACAAACTCTACAACTACACAAAGGAGATTATATTTATGTTTGAGTTAAGAAAGTGCCATTTTCTAGTACAAGGAGGGAAGGAAAGAGGTCATGCTTGGCAGTGCTCTATATAACACTGGTGGAAGTGAAGGCTATTTATATAAAAAACTATTTCTCCTCTGAGCAAAGAAAACAGAACCTGAAAAGACTGGAGAAGGATCATTGAAGTTACTCTCCTAGTATGAGTCTGAGTAGCTGCCAAAACTTTTTATACTTATGTGCATGCTGTGGAGTAGCTGGGCTTTGAGCCTATAACCCATAGCAGCACAGGGATACAACCCTCAGAGAGCGTAAATTCAATGGGCCAATTAACACCCATGTAAACTCTGCTTCAAAGAACAGTTATCTACATTTTACAGCATGTGGTTTATGTTTGCAATGAATCTCATGCTTTGTGGGTTTCTTTTTATTGTGGTGTTTTGGGTTGGGGTTTTGGGGGTTTTTGGGGTTTTTTGCTTGGTTGGTATTATTTTGGTTTTGTTTTAATTTAGTTTCTACTGTTTACAGAGAAAAAGTAAGCTGGATACCTACTTAACCACCTCTACAAAGCTTGGAAACCATAGTAGACGTGGCCATCCCCCATTTCTGCAGGAAAGCCACACATGATTGGCCTATTTAAATCATGCCATTTGTTTCTAAGAGTCTGTGTGCCTTGGTGTCTCTGGTACATGGGAAGCACACAGAAGTCACTGGACATCACCAGGCAGTGCTCAGCTGCAGCTGGTAGAGGGAGCTCAGAAGGATAGGAGTGTCTGCAGCTGCCTGCAGACACCCACTCTCTGGAGGTTTCAGTGAGACAGACATGGAAGAGGATTAAGAGGCTGGGAAGGTCAGTAAAGTACAATTTCTTCTTAAAAGAGACAAATACTGGGGGCCTGAGGAAGAAATATTGAAAACTGTTTCTTTAGTCTACATGCATTACAGAAAAAAGAGGAGAAGAAAAACCTTTTTGTGGTTAATAGTGGAGTCACTGTCCAGTTACTTAACCCAGAATGCATGTCAGTGGCAAAGAGTAAGACTCAGTATTCCTGGGAATTCAACTCATGAAAGTTGGCTGGTGAACTTTACAGTATCACGCAGGTGAGAAAACAAGAGGACAGTGCTCTCTGTTTTCAGAGCAGAAGCACTTTGAACAGCAGGGTCTACCTCAGAGAACCTGCAGTTCTCATGGAGGTAGATTTTGCAGGTAATAACAGATGATTGTAATAAACACTGGCAGTTTCTTTAATGCTGTATTTATATGCATCATTATGAAGGACTATAACTAACACATGGAGAAACATTTCTTCACAGTATTATTTCCTTATGGGAGAAACAACATCATAATCATAATGCCTTACTGATATGAGGCTCTTGCTAACACAGAACAGCTTTCTTTTAGAAGAAAGCTTAATGTGTGCCTGTGTGTGTGTGCATGTGTATGCACATGTTTATATTCATATGTAGGATACTATCAATATTAGGTGCTGTCAGCAGCTAGGGACTTCATCTTAGAAGGGACTGCATTTAGTGAAAGTGTTATTCGAAGGATGTACTTCGTACTGAAAGCCTGAATGTCTCAATTCTAAGGTAGAATACAGCAGCTGTTTTCAAACAAAACAAAAAAAAAACCAAACAAAATTGTGAAATAATCCAGGATAAGGATATAGACAAATTTTGAAACATGGAGAAAGAATGTGATTCTAGAAGTTATGATGGATTTCTAGAGAGAGTCAGATTTTTAATAATTAAAAGGGATGAAGCAAACCCTTCTTCCTTCCCTAGAATTTCAACCTTCGGGTAACTTGGATCTGTGGGGAAAAGTCTGTGTTTAGGATCCCTGCAACTGCTCTTGCACTTTGAAGATTTCAAGCTCAGCTGGGTTATTTGACATCTGTATATAACAACTGGCTGAAAAAACAATCACATTTTTTTAAAATTTGTCTTCTCTAGCTGAGACATACAGGCTATATCTAAGACTAATAAATACCTTTGGGAACTTTCCAGGCACTGAGAACAACTGGCATGGGAAAGCTCACATCTGTGCTGTTGGACTCTTTCAGCTTCCAAAACCAAGTCAATGCTCTTAAACCATTTATTAGGAATGATTCCTAACCAAGTTAACATCAAAGCTGTGACCAGGACTTGCGTAGGAGAATGCTGCTTTTCCAAGGAGGAGACCATTCTAACTGTTTACTGGTACATTTAAAAAAAAAAAATGTATTTAGCAATCATATAATGGTGTCAGGACACAATCTCAGATACTATTTAATTTATTAACATACCTGTAATGAGAGGACACTGGCAGTTCCTAATGCAGATACTGTGTACCAGGCAGATACTGGCAGAGAAAGACAGTTTCAGATAACTGAAAATAACATTAATATTCTCTGTCTACTCCCAGGTATTCTCAGGAGGAGCCATACATGACAGCAGCTTATCATGTTGGTGAGAAACTATCTTCATAACCATGGAGCCATAAGTATCATGTCTACAGAGAATTTCCTGACCAGAAGAGGGAGAAGGTGCAGTCATCTTCTCATTTATATTCTTTATTTGTTCATTTATTTTTATTTGGCTAACAATGAATACATAATATATACACTTTATTGTATCAAATATCAGGGTTCTCTGGTGAGTAAGATAATATCTCTAATTTCCCATGGTTACCTGTGCTACTGAGCCAATAAAGTACCATGCATTGCTATTATTGGATTTCAAACCTGACCCAAGTTTTACTTTTATTAACATTTGTATTAATTCTATTGTACTGATAACATTATAGTTTAATGTGCTGCCTCCAAAATGGAAAAGGTATATACTGGTCAAAAGGGGTTGAATATGAAATTCCTGATAATTTCATATTTCCAGGGAGG
Source organism: Zapornia atra (assembly GCA_013400835.1). NCBI lineage: Eukaryota > Metazoa > Chordata > Aves > Gruiformes > Rallidae > Zapornia > Zapornia atra. The sequence continues at coordinate 19,672 of VZTU01002989.1, read as the reverse complement.
AGGGAAAAACAGAACCAAAAGGAACAACCAGTTCTAAAGAACATAAAGCACAAGAGCTGCTGAGAAGGGTATCCATTAGAAAATTATGAAAGTCCAAATGTTTGAGCATGCTCTAATAAAAGGGCATCCTACATGTACCTCACTGAATCATGAAGGGCATAACAAACAAACCAAACCAAAGCAAATGAAGCTCTGCATAACCATGTCACCTCAAACACAGTCGATACGGTCTTCTCTCTGGAGCAATGAGTAAGTAAATACTGCCATCTGGTTCTGCTCAGGGTAGGAAGGTTTGATCTAAGAACTAACCCTGACTGTCTCTGGAGTCTGCAGGAGCTTTTCCTTTTACTTCAGTGGAGGCTATTCCTACATCCTTCTCATTGGGCTTTGAGCAGCTGACCAAAATATGCAAGATAGGAATATAGTCATCTTAGGTTTCCTCTATAGAAAATGAGATTGATGCCACCAACCTGAAATTTAAATGACCCCTGGAATGTCCTATATTTCTCCATTGATTTCCTCTCTCTCTCCATTCATTTTAATGAGTGTAGGGCAGTTATATTCCTAAATTAGGTAGTTCAGTTATGTGCCAAAAATTATATGGCCCTTGTGCTTAACCTTGCTTGAATCAACATGCTTTATCTGAACACTTTTTCTTTTCCCCAAGAAACCAGGTCATGTCCCTTTTTGACTAAATCTGTAGTTTCAAACTCACTGTTTTTGTAGAGAAAAATTTAAGAATACCAAATAATTTTGTACATGAAAGCACCCAGAATATTGAAACAATAATCCAAGAATTGTGCCAGCTAAGTAAATATTCTTTCAACTGTTCTCAAAAAACACTACGAACTGAAGCATTCTATTCCATACTGGTTTCATTTCCTTAATGGTAAAAACAAAGACAACTCCTATTTTATCACAGAATGTTTACCTGAAATTAATTGGAAACAAACTACTGTGTACATGGAGCAGATTTGGCAAATTGCTATGCTGAGAAAACTAATGTAATGAAGAAATGTCGACCATTTTATGGTAAAAATGGTGTTCCTTCTATTTTTCAATTACTTCATGTCCTCACACTGCCTGCTCCAGCCAGATTATAATTATTTTAATGACGTGACATCAGGACTTAGCAGAGCTCACAAAGTCTCCAGTGAGATTGCTGCTCTGCATTCTACTTCTGTTAACAAAATTAGATGAGTTGCCTGTGTGTCCTCAAAAGGGTTGTTTCTTGTATACAGGGCTTCCCACAGAGTACAAAAGCAAGACAATACTTTTCAAGAACTGTTTCATAAGTGATAAATTATGCAAATTTCTTTAGACTATAAATTACTGAATAATTTACCCAGAGGATAATGGTATATGCCTCAATAGAAAAATGTTTGGTATAATTACAATTTATTCACAAACTACTCAGCTCATGCTCACTGACAGTATTTTGGTAGATTTTCCCTATAATATCAATTCTGAACTTTGCTGTCTACCACTATAACTGCAAAGTTCATGTGAAAGCTCCAGTTCTGGTTTGCTGCAGTCCTCTGTAGCATAATAGTGATTAAGGATAAAATGTTTTTCTTGGATCTCGATTTTGTTCTCATTCTTTTCTTAGACAAGTAGAACTCTTAACATCTTCATTAAACAAAGTTTAAAGTTGCCAAGACAGATATCATTTTTAGTGAAGCTATAACAATAGTAAGTATTTACTTTTGGGGTAGAAGCCATACATGTAATGGTGTTGAAATTCATGCTGGAGCTTATGCAGTTGGACAAGAACATTGTATGTGCACTTCTTAGTTAATAGAGTGCATTCTACTTCCTACAATGCAGCAGGTAACAATGTAAAAGCATTGGTGTGGCAACTAGAAGACTGGCACATGGATTCTCTGTGCTAGGCTCTCAAAAAGCTAAGAACATAAAGATGGTCCCTGCTCTGAGCTTCTCATAAATCAAAACCCTGATCAAGAAGTGGTTCACAGAACACCACTAAATAACAAGACCGCACCACTGGTGCTAAATACAGTAGAGGCCTGTTTGATGTAATTGTTTGCAAGAAAATAAGGCAGCTTTGAAAATGATAGCAGTGGTAGCATGAAGTGCCTGAGTTGCCTTGGACAAGGCTGAAAGCTTGATGTTCTGGGGTACTTTTAGTAACTGCTTTGTGCTGTATTATCCACAAGCAAAACATGGACATGAGAAATATCGATGGTGCCTTTGTTCTACTCAGACTGTGGGTACAGTGAAGCATGAGCACGAAGTCCCACAGGGTTATCAATGATTCCTATTTTTCAGCACTGAACAGGTGTCTAAAACTTAATGGCTATGTTTATATTAATAAAACATATGGTATCAGAGACCTGGAATGATTGACAACACTTAAATTGTTAGACTGGTTTCTGGCATAGTATTTGTGTGGTGTGGTCCTATTGGACTCCTCCTGAAGTTAGCACAGATAAGAGGTCATTTTCAAAGGGCTGGTCAGATGCTACCTCCCTCTTTTGTAGGCTAAGAGATTTTAGATGGACTGTCACAAACCATACCATACTAATTGGCCTTAGGATTAGAAAACAATTACTTCATCATAGTGCTGCAGCTATGGCTATTATCAGAATTGTAGAGTCACAGAATATACTGAATTTGGAAGGGACCCAGGATCTCTGCCTGTTCCACCTGAAAGTTCTTTCACAACTAATGAAGTCTGGGTCTTCAGATGAGATCTACTTTGAGAAAAACTTTGTCATTATTAGATTAAAGGTAGAAGTAGCTAATTTGTTCTTACATTTCCAGAAAGCTGTACAATGTATTCTAGGTATATTAACGAACGTAAAGAGAATTAGTGGAAGCTGAGCATATTGAGCTGAAGGATTTGTGAAGAATTATCTTAAAAATAGTCCAATGGCTAGGGCACAGGTCCCCAGAAAGGAAAACAACTGGTTTTCACCCATTTTGAATATGGGGGGAGTTTGAACTCAAGGTGTTAATGTTGTTTATGCATTTTGTATTAGAAACAAAACCAGAACAGAACTCCCACCATTATTAGGTGAGTGTGCAAGCTGCATGCTCCTGAACTAAGCTTACTTTTGCTTGGAAACTTTTTTTTTAGATTGTTTCATATTCTTGACTGAACGTAGAATCCAACTGCCAAGATAAATTAAACCTAGTATCTCTTACTTTCTCGTTTTCCAGTATATGACCTTCACCTTTATGATCAGAGTGCTCTCTGGAGATGTTAGTTGAAGCCCCTAAGCAGAGCAAGGTCACTCGGTGCATGTGCTGTGACCAGAAAACTATTCTGAGAAGTCTAAATACTGATACTTCCTCTGCCCATTTTCATTTTAGTTAGCTCATTTCTATCAGTATCAAGTCAGAGCTGACTTCCTGGTGTGGGTTCCTCTAATTGAGTCTGAATTATAGCAGAGCATTAGTGCCAAAGTTACGTATTTCTGAACGCATGCACGTGTGAGTGAAGACACACATGGAATATTCAAGCCCACAAGAGAGGTACCAAGGAGTTTTATGTCCACCAAGAATGAGACTGTGTTGGGGATTAGGACATCTGGAAGACAAAAAGCGTGTGCCTCAATTCTTCAACCTTAAATTAAGCATCTGGATTGCTCAAATTTTAGCAACAAATAAAGCTGGTTGCTGTCAATGGAGACACTGATGTTGGGTCGTACAAAGTTTTATACGAATTAACAGCAAGCATCTCTTGAAAACCTGTATCTGAATAAATTCAATACATTGAACATCTATTCAATGAATAGAGTCCTGCTGTATGTGAATGGTTTTAATTTCCTGTTTGAGGGCAGCCATTCAGTTTAGTGAGCAAGCTGCAAAATTATTTCCTCTGGCTGTTTTCTAAGCCCAGAACTGACACTGGACTAGGATATAACTCTGAACCAGTAATGATATATTTTTGTCACTGAGGTTGCTGTTCTGCTTTTTGTATCCATTTATATTTCTAAATTTTTTAGATGCTCACATAAAGGTACACTAGTACAAATAAATATTAGAATACAGATAAAAGTCAGCAATCAAACATACTGGGCTTCCATGTTGCTTGTTTTTTGAGAGACCATTGCAGTGACTACAACACAGGTGGTCACTGCAATGCGTGAGTAGTCAACCCATGTCTTCTATGGTTTCAGATATCTGTGCAGTATCTCAGGACACGAAGAATAGTTTTGTGTTGATTCCATCTGAAAGCATCTTGTACTGTTGTGGTTTCTTTCAATTATTCTCAATAATGTGTTCCAAAAAATCCTCTTGAGACTAAAGATGGAAGGCAATAAATATTTCCAAACATAATCAACACTTGCTGAGAGAGAGGGAGAGAAAGAGAGAACACTACAGGGAGAAATAAAGAGAAATTGAGAGAGAGACAGGGGAAAAAAATTTTACCTGTTTTCAATAGGCAAACACAACGTGCAGGAGAAGACCCCCACATACAACATTTAACA
>VZTU01002989.1:0-15182 GCA_013400835.1 Zapornia atra | reverse complement strand
CAAACTGTAAAATAACATTATTTATATAAAATTTCTCAGACATTTCATCTTTCAAATTTTATTTCAGAATTAGTCTTGAAATATCCCTAAGGTATCACCTTACCTGCAAAATGTTATTTCAATTAGTTGAATATCATTCTTTACAGGATTCAGGTCAAACGAGGGGCAAAACTAAATCCAAACCAAACAATATGTGTCTGCAATAAATTTCTGTTCCTGAATTATTCATACATAATGGCATAGGTGACTCTTCAAGCATTTTGAATTAACTAGAATTGATTTCTCACTTTTTTATGCCTAGTTGTACAAGCTTTTTTGTACTTTTACTTCTCCTTAACAAATAAAGTATTGATTCAACTCCACTGAACATGTTTTATTTAAACTTTGCCCTTTGTCAGCAACTTAGTCCTCTACCCAGAATTCTCCTCTTTGACTTTCCATTGTCTCTTGATGTGGAAGGTGAAATATACTGGATAGGCTCCTTGGTATGACATAACGTATAAAAACCCATATTATTATATTCTTATATTTATAGTAGAAGTAAAATCCAATTCTTTCCCTATTGTATTCTTTGTAAATGCTATAGGGTATAGCAGTTCATAAACTATAGGAGCAGATTACAAGACCAGTTTCGAACATGACTGACAGCATTATTATGTGCAGCATCATATAAAATAAACGTTATCATCATTACAAAACCATAGGAAAAAAACCGTGCGTTCCATTCGTGCAGATAAAAGTATTTGCTATGTAATATATCCAAAATATCAGCTTTATTCCATAAATAATCTTTTAACTGTTCATACAGTCATGTAAAAAGTACACACCATTAGACATGAACATAAATACATTTCATCTGCAGAAATTACATGATTGTAGACCTAAGGACAAGTGAGGAAACAACAAAATACCGTATTTATAATAACACAGAGCACCTGTTTTTCAAATGCAATCTCTTTTCCTTATAGCAAACACCACCATATAGCATTACCTCAAAACAACCCTCGGTAATAACTGACTTTGTACTGTATTTGTACATCCCTCAGTGACAGTCAAAAAGTGTCAGTCTTTACCGAGTGATGGTAGATACCTATTTTCTGGTTATCTGTAACAGAATCAACTTGAAAGGGTTAGTCTTGTCTGTTTCACAAGACTATCATCGTAGTCAATAAAGTCATATAAAAGGATATGGTAAGTATGGAGTGAAAGTGTATTTTAGTTGGTAGAATACAGTATAGATGTTTATGTATAACTTCTGTGTATATAATAGAATGACTTCACTGAGAGAAAATCATGCTTGACCAACTGATAAACTTCTACTGTGAAGTGACTGGTAGATGAGTGCAGAGCAGTGGGTATTGTTGAGCTTCAGAAAAGCACTTGACTCTGTGTCCTGTAAGAACCCTGCAGGGAAGCTGTCAATGTATTGTGTTGGATGAGCAGAGAGTGAGTTATATTTTAAACTGGCTGAATGGCCAGGACCAGAGGATGGTGATCAGTGGTGCAAAGTCTAGTTGGAGGCCAGTGACTAGCAGTGTACCCCAGGGATCAATACTGGGTGCAGTCCTGCCCGACGACTTCATTACTGATCTGGATTAGGGGTCAGAGTGCACTGCCAGAAAGTTTTCACAGCACCAAACTGCAAGGAGTGGTTGATGTATCAGAGGGATATGTTTCCATGCAGAGGGACCTCAGCAGGCTGGAGAATGAACCAGCAGGAGCCTCACGAGGTTCAACAAGAAGTGCAAAGTCCTGCACCTGGGGAGGAACACCCTTATCCACCAATATATGCTGTGATTCACACAGCTGGAAAGCAGCTTGTCAGCAAAGGCCTTGCAGGTCCTGGTGGACACCTGATTGAACATGAGCCAGCAATGTACCCTTGCTGCAGATATAGTGAATGGTGTCCTGGGCTTCACTAAGTGTGGCCAGCAGGCCAAGAGAGGTGATCCTTCCCCTTTATTCAGTGCTGGTGAGGCCAAATGTGGAGTGCTGTGTCAAGTTCTGAGCTTCTCAGTAGGAAAGAGGCATGGACATGAGGCAGAATTCTGCAAAGGACCATGAAGATGATGAAGGGTCTGGAGCTCCTGAAATATAAGGAAAGTTTGTGAGAGCTGGGACTATTCTGCCTAGAGAAGGCTCCAGGGAATCTTATTGATACATAAGAATATCTGAAGGGAGACTGCAAATAAGATGGAGCCAGTCTCTAAATTTCAGTGGTGCTCAGAGACAGAATCAAAGGCAATGGACACAAACCAAAACACAGGAGATTTCCTTGAACATCAGGAAATACATTTTTACTGTGAGTGTGACTGAGCATTGGCACAGGTTGCCCAGAGAGATGTTGGAATCTTCCTTGTCAGAGATGCAAAATACATCCAGACACAATCCTGGTTAACTGGCGCTAGTGGGCCCCACTTGAGTAGGGGAGCTGGACAAGATGATCTACAGGGTCCCTTCAAGCTTCAACTATTTTTGATTCTGTGATTCCATGATAAATATTTTCTCTGTAATTTTAGTCCATCAAGTCCATTAGACTGTAGGATTCAAACACACATTACCATAACGTACATATGTTAAAATTTGCTTGAGGCATTAATATCAGTTTTATTGTTTCCTGTGAAAACTGCAATATATTTATATTTGTGTTATCAGCTGTAGGGAAAAAATCCAGCATGTACCACAACAGCTGCCAGAGAAAACAGTGGGAATTAATTAAGCTTATGATGGATAGTCAATCTTCTTTTTTTCTTCACTTTGAAGGTAGAAGGGTATCTGACTTTTGATGACATCATATCCTGCAGCTTCATAAAGTAAGTAACCACCTCACAAAGTGTTTTTCTTAATAATCTCACAAATTCCATTTGAGAACTAGAGCTTGGCTTGCGGTCCCTATAAACCTTATGGAAAGCTATTTAACATATCTCTTAGATTATTAGAATCCTTCTTCTTTTTTCTAGCTTAAATGTGCACCATTTCTTCTTGTGTCAATACTGACAGCTAACTTACTTAAGTAGTTCTTTTCCCTCCTTAATGCTTCGCCCTCTTGAGTATGATCCAATCCTCACCTAATCTTCATTTAGCAAAGCTAAAAGACACTTTTCTAAGGCTCCCTTTCTGTAACAGTTTTTTGTATTCTTTGAGTCTCTTTGGTAGCCTTTCTCTGAACCTGTTTCTGTCGAAATGTATCACTCTTGAATGCAGATGACCAGAACAGTAGAGATCATTCCTCCAGGCTCTTCCTGATGTTTTCTCCAATCTTCTTAATAACCTGAACCTGGAGACCTCAACTTGACTCTTTTAAAGACTGCATTTACATTTTTCTTGGCAAGTAACATCCATGTCCCAGGGACATTCTGCAATTCACTGATAAAGAATGCATTGAGAAGGCTTCCCACTTTGTAGCAGCTGACACTTGTGTGTGTTGACTTGGGGAGTAAGGAAGCTCCTGAAAGCAGTCTGTCTTCTGATTTTCCTCCAAGGTGGTCCATACCACGTGTCCAGTCTGGGTCACCTGAGTGAAAGCTCCAGATCTTCACTGCTAGACCACAGGGAAAGTATGGGACCTGAATGCAAGCCATCAGGAAGACAAAGCTGTACAGTGCTACCACAATGTAGGCTAGGGCAGCTCTCCTCTGAGACAGTACAGGCTTGACCTTCCTCTTGCAAAGGGAACTCCTGTCTGGAACTTGTGTGCATAATGATGTCCCTGTAATTCTTTACCTGGAAAAGGGAGGTGTTTGAGTCACCATCCCTGGATGTGTTTAAAAAGAGGGTAGATGTACTTAGAGACATGGTTTAACATAGGACACGTATGGTTGGACTCAATGATCTTAAAAATCTTTTCCAACCTTGTAATTCTGTGATTCATAAAGACATTCATAAAGTGAATTTGTTTAATTTTAGTTTGCTTGTCAAATCACCTGTTGATTCTTAGGAGGAAAATCATCGTGGGGCAGAAACCTTCACATGTCATATTAAATGATGTGCTTGAGGTGGGCATTGCTGAGAGTGAACAAGCATTTTTTTTCTCAGTTGTTCAATACTGAAGGCTTGTTTCTTTTCCTTGTAAGTTTAGTCATGCACAAGAAAGGAGAGAAGGACAAAAGTTGAGTGGGCAGTTAAGATATTCAGTACAGAGACTGGTGGGCTTGGTAAGTAGCACAATGTAATACTGAGGGAGAGAAAGGACAGATTTGGTACTTAGCCCTTTCTCCTTCTGACTGTATTCTCTGATGTTTTGATATTACTGAAGTACAAAGGAAATGTGGCTAAAAGCTATCCACAGTGTCCTGAGAAAACACTATAGAAAACAGCATGCATATGGCAACCATACAAAGTTGATAATCAAGTTGAACCAGCTTAAAATAAACTGTACAATGAAATTTTACAGATTCTAGGAATTAAATTAGCCTCCTGTGAATATTTCTTCCTTACTGATGGTAGTATGGTACAGTAGGAGGCTCTTCTCCATATCCACCTGATAAAACTTATCCTCTGTTTGACAGTGCAGCTGCCTTTCTCTCACAGGTCCTAAAAACAAAATTTGGACTCATTAGGTGTTGAATTAAAGACTCAATCTCAGATCCAGAAGAAAATCTCTGAATTTTTCCTGTTCACTTAATTTGGTTCTGGACCAGTGTTTCAAGAGAACAGCACCTCCTAGTAAAGATTTAATTCTGCTAATCAGCCTTTACAATTATTTCTTGTTCCATGCTTCAGTTCCCAGGATGTTCAATGAAAGTCTGATATTTAGCACAGTTGGTTGATAATTAATTTTTACTATATTTTTTCTTCAATGGAGAATATCAATTTATCACAATCTACACTTCTGAAGGTAAAAAACCAGTCTTTGACTGATATCTTCAGTCAAATTTTGAAAAATGAAGTTATGGATACTACAATATGTTTCTAGGGACTTTCCCAGCCCCCTCCCCCCATTTTTAAAACTTTTAATTTTGAATTTCTGATTAATTTATATTGTCATGTACATCAGATTGATAGAAAATTCTTTCAAATTTTTAAACTGAAATGTTTTGACTTACCTATCCATATTTCTTCCTTCCTAGTGTTTCTTTTTTTAACATTTTGTACATGGTTTAACATTTTGACATTTTTGTCAAATCATGACTAAAAGATCATTGCATTTCTTATTTGCAGAAGTTTTGGCATGCTAAGTAAACTAAAAAATGCAGCTAAAAAATGCAGCTCCAACAGTTACCTTGTCTTTAAAGTTGCTGTGGCGTTTTGTCCTTGGCTGGCACCAGGTGCCCACCAAGATGCTCTGTCACTCCTTTCCATCAGCAGGACAGTGGGAGAATTGCAATGGGTGAAGATAAGCACAGCAAGATCACTCACCAGTTACCATCTTAGGCAAAACATACTCAACTCAATTTATTGCCAATTAAACTAAGTAGAAAAGCAAGTAATAAAAACTAAACTAAAACCATCTTCCTCTCCCCCCTACCCTCTTCCCAGGCTTCACTCCCAACTCTTCTACCTTCTCCCCCTCAGTGGTGCAGGGGGTATGGGGAATAGCGGATGCAGTTGGTTAGGAATACTTTATCTCTGCTGCTCCTTCATCCTCGCATTCTTCCCCTGCCCTAGTGTGGGGTTCCTCCCACAGCACACAGTCCTTCATGAAATGCTCCAATGTTGGTCCTTCCCACAAGCTGCAGTTCTTGAAGAATTTTTCCAGCATGGGTCTTTTCCATGGAGTACTGTCCTTCAGGAATGGACTGCTCCACTGTGGGCTGGTCTCTACAGGTCTGTTACTGCCAGGAGTCTGCTCCTGCATGGAGTCTTCATGTGTTTTCGTGCATAAACTTTCAGTGTCCTTCAGGGTACATCCACCTGCTCCATAGTGGGGTCCTCCACAGGCTGCAGGTGGATATCTGCACCACCATGGACCCTCCATGAGATGCCAGGTGACAACTGGCCACCATGGTCTTCATCACACATTTTATATGATACTGTACCTCACTGACCTTGTCTACAGGGCTGTTTCTCTCACAATTCCTTACTCCTCTTGTGCAGCATTCTTCCCTTTAAAAATGTTACCACAGAGGCCTTACCAACGTTGCTGATGGATTCAGCTTTTGGGTATTGGTGGGTCCATCCTGGAGTTGGATGGAACTGACTCTGTCTGACGCGGGAAAAGCTTCTGGCGTCTTCTGATAGCAGCTACTAGCTTCTGCTACCAAAACCTTGCCATGTGAAACTAATACAGTCGCTTTGAGATCCATAAATGAAGAAGTTTGAGTAAGAAAGAGCTATGCCTTCAACTGTACACTCTGAAGAAAGTGTGTGTTACACCAGAAAACTTCAATCACTTCTATTAGTTACAGCTGGGGATCAATGGTACACTTGTGTTATACACTTTCATAGTATTGCTAGAACTGCAAAGCCCTCCTTGCTGATTCCTGACACAGAACCTGGAAGTAGAAAAGAAGCTTGCATCCACACTAGTCATCTAACTGTCTAGACAAGGTGGCCTTGCCCATGTTCTTTATTGGGAGTGCTAACATCTAAATTATGCCCAGGAATTGTCTGGGAGCACTGCCAAAATCATGCCAGGGACTATTCCATGAATTTAACAACACAGACGATTGAATTCCAGTGCTTGGAATTGCTCCTGGGCCCTGTTTAGTTCACCAGCTAACAAGCTGTCTTGGAGTGCTGTCTGATCTTCCACCATCTTTTGCTAACGTGCTTTTATTACCTTGTTGTGTGGAAATACTATTATTCATGCTTTAGAGGCCAGAAAATAATATACCATGTATAAAAGTAACGTGGCCTGACTTTAATGGATAGGGTTTCTTCCCATCAAAAGCCTGAAATATCTGAAATGAAGGGACTTAATTGTCTTACAGTGAGGTTTGTCAGCTGGCTGCAGAAGGAACCTGGATGACTGATTCAGTGTAGATGACTACACTGGGCTGTACTAGACAATGGTGTGATGAACATTGTGGTACTGGCTGCATTCACATGGCCTTTGGCATCTGCATGTTATGTGGTGGCAAAATCCAAGACATGACACAGTGATTCCATCAGATCTTGCAGCTCAGTACAGCCACTGGAGAAACATAATCACAACATCAAATTTTGGCAGCCATGGAAGGGATCCTGGATATGTTCTCTTACTTGTATCTGTACTGCACAGAGAGAGACTCTGTTAGAAGCCTGTCTAATCATTACCTTGTACAGAAAATGTGCAGCTCCCCCATGTCTCCTCCTACCCACTCCTGATACTGCTGGTCCCAGGTGCACAATCATACCTTTCTGTTAACACTGGCTATTAGCTGTTTGGGCATTCTGTGATTTGTTTTAAGTTACTAAACAGGCAGGAAAATAACCCACCAGAACTAGAAAAACATTCTGTCAGCCTTGTTGTCAGAAGCTGAGAAGTCAAGTCGTCACCTTGTGGTGGTTCAGCTCCAAACACTGGCTAAGCACCACAAACCCCTCACTCCCAAAAGAGAAACAGACAGATCCTCCATGAGTTGGGATAAGGACAGCTGACAAAATCACCATGAAAGGGGAACAATAACAGCTCATAAAAAATTACACTACCTGCAGTGATAAGATAGGGTACCTTATCAACCCAACAATAAGAGAGTCCTGCACAACACAAGGACCAACTCAACACCCCAGCCACACTCAGACTGGAGGCACCCCAGAGCACCCCTCCCCAGCCAGCCCCTTTTATGGGGGAGTGATGTCCAGTGGTGTGGAGAACAGCCCAGGCTAAATCAGCTCACCTGTGCTGACTGCTTGGGGAAGTTAACTTTGGTCTGGCCAGAACTGGGACACACCTCAGAGTATAAGTGGAGTACACAGCAAGGAATGTGATAGGACAAAGTGGTATGGGGACTTCCCCTGTGAGCGTCAGCAGCCACATGTACCATCTCATGTCTGTCCTAACCACATCACCTAGTGTTGACTGTCTGATAATCAAAACTATTAGCACAAACACTTTAACTGGTAACTGCAGACATACAAGAATTCTCTTTGACTCTTTTTTTTTTCTTTTTCGTTATAAGCCTTTATCAAACAAACAATAATAATTTCAAGCAACTTATGATTGCTTTTTTAGAAAAGTCATTTCTCTAGTCACGTAACTCCCCCTTTTTAGGGCTCTGTATGTAGTTAGATGGAAGCTGTTTGAAGAAGAGCTTCATCTGGCTTCCCTATTATGCATGTTCAGCTGCTATCTTGACATTACCTCCCTGCCAGCATTTCTCACCTGCCTCACAGAGGTGTTATGTGATGTAATTAGTTTTATTATTACTGTAATTACCGTGAAACCAAGCTGACAAAATGAGACTGCTTCCCCAGGCTTTTCCCATCATTTTTTGCTGAGCTTTAAGATTATTTTAGCAGTTAGAACTTTCTCCTGTGCCAGCCATCCATTCTTACTACTTCTTTCTTTTTCCTTTTGTGTCATTTGGTTATATTGGTGATAAAGGATGCTGACATATTCTACTATACCATTTTCCACAGCTGCCTTGGACAAAAAAGCCACTAACAAAGTGTTGTCACTAGTGGGACCTTTCTCCCATTTTAGGTAAATAAATATTTTTCTTTTCTCTTTTCCCTAAGAAAATACAGCAAAATGTACATGCATATTTTGCACACTCACAAAGCCTGGAGAATGCAAATGAATGATTTAGGTAATGCTTTGATTCAATTCCCTGGTTTTGTCCCAGATTCACAGAGAATTTAGATGTTGCCACACTGAGAATTTCAGTGCTTAACAATGACATGTTTTTCTCTAGGAGACAAATCCATAGTCCCCAGTTGCACAGATTCATTGTGCTGGAAGTGAACATGGGTAGGTGTTTCACACTGAAGTGGCAAAAGGGAGCATGCTGAGCCAGTCTGGGCCTGTCAGAAGGGGCATGTTCGAATTGTTTCTCACAAACACACTCAGGAAACAGTTATGTGCTTCTGCAAAATTTTCCTTTGACTGAATGTGTACCTGTAGGAGTATGGAAACTGGTGCATCAACAAGAAAACAGTGCTGTTGTATAAATTCCAAAGATGACAGGGGGTTTTAATCTTAGGATGTGTGAGTTAGATGAGTGGACAGTGAGGTGGACTGGCAAGTGGCTGAATGGAAGAGCAGATGATAGGGTTGTGATAAGCACCAGAGAGTCTAGTTGAAGACAAGACACTGTAGTTTAAAAATTGGGGGTGCTACCTTTACCTAGGAGAACAAATCAGGGATGAATTGGAAAAGTGTGGATGGGCTGCTCATTGTGGAGGGGATGGAGATGGTAGGGAGATCTCTGGAGGGGAAAGAAAAGGGAAAAGAAAACAAAAAACCAAAGTGGAGCAAGTCATGTGAATGTTTGAGCATATCTGTCAAGCAAGTGATCAAAACAGCTAGAAGCAGGGTAATAACCCCACCATTGCTGCAACCACACCTGTGCCAGCCTTGCTCCTAATATGAGGGGAAGCAGGGTACTTTCTCTGTCACTGAGAAGAGATCACCTAGAGGGAAAGAATATCTTCTTACCAACACAAAGCTCCTTCCTTTCACTGCTGTATATTCTTTGCATGACTTGTGTTAGACACTCCAGTTTGTCTTCTGCTCAGGTAAATGAATATACTAGACTCTATCAGTTAGAAGAGACCTAACTTTATAAGAGACCTAAGAGACCACTGCAGGGCAGACGAAAAGTTAAAGCACATTATTAAGGGCATTGTCCAAGTGCTTCTTGAGCACTGACAGATTTGGGCCATCCACCATGTCTCCAGGAAGCTTATTCCAGTGTTTTACCACCTGGTCAGTAAAGAAATGATTCCTAAATGTTAAAATGCAAATGCTCTAGCATCCCTCAAAAAACATGGAAAAGATAAGCACTTTTGGTGTCCTGAACTCAATGATGTTGCAGAAAGCCTAGAAAAGCTTTCCCAATGTTAGTGCTTCACCTCAGTGCCCAAGGCTAGATATGATATGTCAGTAGTGTTTTTCCATGTGAAAGTATAAAGAGCTTTATTGAAGATCAATGGAATTTGGAAACTGCTTCTCATTTCTTTACATTTTGCTAATACAGATGAAAACACTGTAGGTGTGAACTACTGAGTTGTTATTCTAAATATTGAGAGACTTATTTTTGTAGGTGCAGCTGTGCCAGTGAAAAGCTTTTCACCATAGCTTCTTGTCAGTGCTGCCCTGCCAACATGTCCTTTTGATCTTTGTTCCATGTGCTTGAAATGTAGCTACCAAAATTACTTCAGTCTCTATAAGCCAAGTTAATAAAGATATGCTATTTTTACTCACCTGTCCCATTTTTACTGAACTGGATTAAATCAGGATCAAGGAAGAACTCAGCCAGCAGGTCAGAAGGGCTGGTAACCTTTCTGAGAGGAATGGAGTTGATATGAATTGCAATCTCTGCCAATGGCATAACATGGCTAGAAGGGGACAGCAAAAAACAGCCTGAAATATTCTGTCTGTGAATGTATCATGAACAAGATCGGTCCTGGCCTTTGCATAGATGCATATATGTGACATTATTTTATGCAGGAATCTTTCTTTTTCTATGCACCTTTCAACCAAGATAAGAGGTATTGTGCTGCAGAGATCACAAGGACTTCACTCTCTGAGAGTCTTTAGAAATGCAAATCATTGCTGTTGGCAGAGAAAGATATCCTGCAGCTTAATTGCTTCTGGGATCTTGGGAAGCCCAGCATATTACAGAATCAAAGAATGGTTGAGGTTGTAAGGGACCCTGTAGGTCATCTTGCCCAACCCCACTGCTCAAGCAGGGCCATCTAGCTCTGGCCACCTAAACCAGGTCCACGTCCAGACAGCTTTTAAATACCTTAATGGATGAAGATTTCCATAACCTCTCTGAGCAACCTGTATCACTGCTCCATTACACTTACAGTAAAAATGTGTTTCCTAATGTTCAGAGGGAACCTCCTGTGTTTCAGTTGCAGTTGTCACCCCTGGCCCTGTGACTGTTCACCACTGAAAAGAGCCTGGTTCCATCCTCTGTGAACTCCCTCTTCAGATATTTACATACATTAATAAAAGCCCCCTGAGCCCTCTCTTCTCAAGGCTGAATAGTCCCAGCTCTCATCTTTTTCTCATATGTCAGGTGCGCCAGACACTTAATCTACTTCATGGTCCCTCACTGGATTCCTTCCTGTATGGGCATATGTCTCTCTTGTACCAGGGAGCTCATCACTGGACACGGCACTCCAGATGTGTTTTCACCCGTGCTGAATAGAAGGGAAGGATCACCTCAGGTCTATCCTTAACTTCCTGTCAAATATTCTTGTGTAAGCCAAACTAGCTCCTAGATGAAGAAACTGTTTCTTATGTCTTGACATGTAAGTTGTACATTTTCGAGTGGGTTTTAGATTTGAAGCAACTTTATCATGTAGTAGACAAGAATCATTATCAATGGATCAAATTTCTGTCATACTGCAAGAGTGTTAATTAAACACTTCTAGACCGTAACAGCATAATTTAGGACAAGTATATTACCATAATTAGTTTTGAACTTGGTCAGTGAAAGAAATACCTTTCAGGCACAGGATTTACAGATTCACATAATCGGAGAATGGTAGGGGTTGGAAGGGACCCCTGGAGATCATCTAATCCAGTCCCCCTACTAAAGCACCACAACCACCTAGAACAGGTTGCACAGGATTGAATCCAGGCATATTCTGAATATCTCCAGAGAAGAAGACTCCACAACTTCTCTGGGCAGCATCTTCCAGTTCTCTGTCTCCCTCAGAGTGAAGTTTTTCTTCATACTGAGATGGAACTTTCTGTGTTCCAGTTTGTGCCCATTTCCCCTCGTCACGTCACTGAGCACCAGTGAAAAATGTCTGGTCCCATCTTCTTGTTATCTGCCTTTTACTCCTATAGGGAGTAAAAAAAAAAAAAAAAAAGAGTAGCAGAGAGAATTAACCACATGCACAGCATCCTCCAGTGCTTTTCCTTCAGGGTTGTTCTCCCTGGGTACTGGGTTGACGCCATTGTCTGTGTTTTGTGACTTCTGGTAGGATCATAGGTTTGGATGGCAATCATGCTGTGCTGGCTGCTTTTCTACTTCTTCCTGATAAAATACCAACCTTTCCAGTAATTGAGTGTGTGCCACTTGCCCTTAAATTCAGTAATGGGTAAAAAGTTTATTTCAGAGTGTAACCCATGTGCAAGGTCTCAATATTTAGCTTGTCATAGTGCAGCCCTCTCAGAGTTCCATGTAGTTGCAGAGCATACTGTATATATTCTCTTAACGCAGAGATTTATAAAGGCATATGGTTTCCACAGTGGTACTGATGCCCTTTATTGACAGAATTAGATCATCTAAAGCAAGTGCTCCCCAAAGGGATGGGATGCAGGAGAGGGCAAATTATTCATGTAGAAGGTAATGAATAATGGGTTTTTTTCTAAATAAAGACTCAGATTTCTGTAATGTAACTAGAATAATCAAGTTGCTTCTAATGAACTTTGAGATTCTGAGTGATTTGAGGATACTGTTACAGTGGGTTATTTTCCCCCAGGTTTCCTGCAGAAACTTCAGTCTGGGTATTGTTTTTTCCAGTAAAGAAAAAGTCTCTATAGACCAAAACAAAGAATAAATTATACTACCAGTGGTATAAAGGAAGAAAAAAGCAAACTTAAAATCTATTTTTTTAATATAATTTATTTCTGATCATGTTTTTACATTGTGATAAAGAAGATGCTGCCTGGAAACTTTCTCATAAGGACACGGTTATTTTGTGGTGCCTGGAATGTGCCCTGTGTAAACATTAGGTGTGAGAAAATTATTTCCAGCACTCTATACTAATACGTTAACCTTCTACTGAAGGTTAATTTCCTGAAGAGGAAGGACCACCAAGATGATTAAGGGAGTAGAACACCTTTCTTATAAGGACAGGATGAGGGAGCTGGGTCTTTTTAACCTGGAGAAGAGGAGACTGAGGGGTGATCTCATCAATGCCTATAAATATGTAAAGGGTGAGTGTCAGGAGGATGGAGCCAGGCTCTTCTCAGTGATGGCCAGTGGTAGGGCAAGGGGCAATGGGTGTAACCTGCAGCATAGGAAGTTCCATGTGAATGTTCACTGTGGGGGTGATGGAGCCCTGGGACAGACTGCCCAGGCTACCCAGACTGGTTGTGGAGTGTCCTTCTCTGTAGACATTCAAACCCCACCTGGATGTGTTCCTGTGTGATTTAGTCTGGGTGATCCTGCTCTGGCAGGGGGGTTGGCCTAGATGATCTTTCAAGGTCCCTTCCAACTCCTAATATTCTGTGATTCTGTGATGTTCTGTGAAAGAGCACCTCAGAAGACCAATCTCAATTAAGAGGATTTCATGTATGTAAGATACATAATACTTTCACTATGCAGACATCTGTATCTGAGCTCTCTGTTATAGTCAGTGGAAATAAATAAGCATTTCTAGTGTAAGAGTCCTTTCATCTTACAGGAGATACAGAATAGGGAAGACAAATTGTACCCATTTCTCTGCATTTGCTATAGAGAGTTCTCTTGACCAACTCAGATGTTGAGAGCTTCATTATGGGGGTCTAAATTAGGTGAGATAAATCTCACAGTTAGTGAGTTCTTCTATCTGCAAATAGGAATAACATTTTCCTGACAGATGTTGACAAGACAATGGTAAGGTATATAATAAAAGTGGACTTTACTACATTGTCTGAGGTCAGAGTCTAACTGACTGCTTTCACATCACATCTGAGATTTTTAGGCAATCAGATCTGCTTGGTGAGGATGGCAGCACAGATTTGCTCTGCACACAGCACAGCAGAGTCTTTATCCTGAGGGCCTTGTCACTCATCTTTGTAATTTTATACGCAGTCTTCTATGTAACATAATCTGGTAATTTTTACTTTGATTTTAACTGAAGATATGTCTGTAACCACCATCTTTCTCTTGTGAAAGAGAAGTAGAAATATAAATTTGACTTAAATGTTCATAATTTGGAAAGTTGAACACACATACATACAAACACACACCCACACACCCACCTCCCCCTCCCCCCAAAGCACTGAGGATGAGGTTTGGAGTGTTTCCTCAGTTTTCCTTGGATAGATGGTTTTAATGATATTGTACGCAAAATCTTAGGATGCCACAAAAGTGTAAACAAGAACCGCTATAAACTCAGTCAGAGAGTGGTAAAATACTGTGAAATACCAGTCTCTTACATGATCACAAATTCTAAAACAACAGCAACAATAAAACCCAACAAAACAAACAAACAAAAAAAACACCCTACCTGGAGTTGTAGTCCTTATTCAGAAGTAACCTTCACTTTCTTTTGCTGTAGGTAAAAAGTACTGCTCTTCCATCTAATCCATGGGAATTCACAGGAGACTATACTAAACCAGGCTTCCCTCTTTTTTAAATTAAGTAGATGCTGAGTAGGAGGCTGTAAAATTGGCAGAAGAATAAAGTTGCTTGTCTTACAGCAACATTTGAGAAGACTTTTTTTTGGTATATCTTCGGCTCTGAACTCATTAGCATGATCCTTGGTAAACTTTTCTGACTCAATTTTTACTTTGCACAGGACTGGCACAACGGCATCTCTCATTATACCACATCAAATGAGTCACACTGACATGAACTAGGTACCAGCTTGTTAAGGAAAAGACAATAAAGGCAAAATTCTCCCAGCAGATCTGCATGGCAGGTCTTGATTACTGATATCCTACTCTCTAAAAATGTGTAGTCTTGTTTTTTTGACATACAGAGACACACAATATAAGAGGCAAAAGATTTTCTACAGAAAAAAATTAGTTTGCCAAATTGCATAAATTTTTAAGACTTTGGGTATTGTATTAATACTGTTAATAGTGAATATTTTAATAACAAAATTGATCACTGTTTAATTACAAGGAACAACACATCACATATACCTTTACCTCCATGAAGTGTACAGGAGAAGAAGATCAATATTTGGATAAATACATGCAAAGTCAGCTGGGTGCTTGGAGACCAACAAGGATCCTTCAGATTATGTAGACTATGGATTAACCCTGATCTCACCACAAAGCATCACAGAGATAAAAAATGTGATTTCATATTCAATATATCTCCCTAAGAAACATGTTCATTCAAAGGATCAAAATCTTCCAACTTAAAAATCTTATTAATAAAGTAAAATCCTGGGCAGCTCTCAGAATCACAGAATCATAG
>VZTU01002988.1:0-19702 GCA_013400835.1 Zapornia atra | reverse complement strand
ATCTAATCTAAACCTTCCCTCAGTCATGCTTGCCTGTCAGAGCCCCCTAAAAGACTTTACTGAGACAGTCTTGCACAGTTGAAACAGTAATTTATTAGTTACAGATATAAAGAGTGCAGAATTGCTGTTGATAAATACACTTAATGCAATAGCTCGAACATGATTACAATGCTAGCAAAATGCTCTCCTGGGTATTCTTCACCAAGAGGTTGCAGAGCTTACCAAGAACGTGTCCCTGTCTTGGGTGGAGGAGGAGGAGGAACATAGCCCATTGGTTGATTTGTTGGGGTCTTCATTCTCTCCTGCTGGGATACTTCCTGAATATCCTTTAAACACTTATCTTAGCTGTTCCCCTCACAGGGGTGATATTTAATGGGTGGAGAGTCAAGTACTACAGTCATATGTTTAGCGAACACCTAGCCCATCATAGTTAGGGGTGTCAACTTTAACATTCACTTAATGGATAATCAAGTAAAAAGGTCTCACTCCAGGCACCATGGCCTTCAAGGCTCTGAGTAGAAACATTCATTTGTTTATTCTGCTTTCTGTAGACAAAACAGGACTGTGGGTCTCTGTTCACAATATTTGCATAAGAGATTAACAGACATTAGTGTTATTAACCTCTTAGGTAAGGGACAACATTTAAATTGCTCCTAAAATGTTGCCGGTTTGGGTGAAGCTGAATCAGTCTTGCTGCACAAATTTATAACATTCTGCAGATTGTGCAAGTCACCAGGCATATGCTTGAATGTGAATCAGTGGAAACGACCTGCTAACTGCCCTAGTAAAAAACATTCGTAACAATTCGTTGCAAATAGTCAGTATTCAGAACTTAAAAATGGATTGCTTAATTTCAGTAGAGGTTTTTATTATCCATTTGAGTAAGCAAAGGTGCTTATAGCAGGCTCCTAGTTGGAATTCTTAGCTGCATAAGACACTTTAAATCTTTTTTTTTTTTCTCGAGTTTTACTTCCATGTTCTTAGACTTTATTTTCATAGCTTTTCTGACCACAAAATGCATGGACATGAAAATTCATAGCTGATGAGAATTAAAAAGGCACAACAGCAGAGGTAGTTAGGTTGGGTTTGGTTTTAGGTGCAAAACACTTTTTTTTAATAGTCCTTGATCCATAATAAAGTGGTTTGGAGGTAGAGAAAGTTTATTATGGTATAGTGCATAAGATTTCCTCCCTCTGAATTAGATGCGTGAACTTTTAAAGTCCTTTACTCCAACTGTTCATGTTTTCAATGATCCCAGTCCTTGTAGCAGGTCACCTTCTCTTGCAAATGTGAATTGAGATGTGGAGGAGTTGTTTTTCAGTCTACACAGCTGTCCTTGACTTATTTAGGCTTTAGTCAACTATAGTTAGTTTAATATGTAATTTGTCCTCTGTCTTATTTAAATAGATGCATTTTATAGCATGCTTCTAGGGTTCAAAAAAAAAGATGCTTTAGGTGCTTTTACCTCTGTCTTTACTGGCCTTTTCATGGTAGAATGAGCTCCCTACCTGGTTTAAAAGGATTGTTTCAGGAAAGCAGCATGAACCATATTTAATATACAGGCCTTCCTGACACCTGAGTTTCTCTCTATTATTTCTGAGAGGAACCTGAGTAATGTGACAGTAACAATTACAGGGCTTCCTCTTGGAGACATAAATTTCTAAGGAATGGAATTTTGAGTGAACTTCATATATGAACGGTGTATTATGCAACTTTGGCTTGACTTTACTGGCTCTTATATGTTTGAATGCCTTCCAATCCAAAGTATGATAAAAATACCTTTCTCTTCCTACCCCTTTCTTTTTGAGTTGGATACTCTTTGATTCTGCAGATATTAATTCTATGGTGAAGACAACTAGGCTGTCCCAGGTTATTACTCTCTTATGAAAGAGAGTGAAGAAGAAGGAGGAGGAGGAGGAAGGGGAAGCAAGATGAGAAAGTTAATAGATGTCAGTGTAACTCATCAGATGTGGAGAGATGTTTTTTAATTACAGCTTGCCTGATTAGAGTTTGTTGAAGCTGATTACTTTTTTCCTCATGAGTATTAACATTCTTTTTATTTGTAAGTTAAACGGACTGCACCTTATCATTTTGAACTTGCCTCAGTGGTAGCACATCCCACAATGGAAATGTAGTAGGCCTCAATTTACTGACATGATGCCAAGTACATGTTGTATAGTATTCTCTGCAGAGATTATCCAGATGCTTAAACTTTAACACATGCCTAAGTATCAAATTAAGTCCGCATAAAGCCAGGCTTCAAATTACCCTGAGAGTTTATCTGTGTAAAAAACTGTTTTCATCAGCCAGGGAAGTATTTCAAGTTCAAACAGAAGCAGTTTCACAAAAGCTGATAATTATTTCTTGGATTACCATTAAAGCTACCAAAGATTGTCCTTTGGGCCAAGATGCGCTTTTAAAATCCAGATTCTGCACAAATTTAATTTCATGGTTTAATCCCTTATCATAAGGCATATATACCTGTTGTCACAGGCAAATATTAGAACTTGTTTGTATTTTGGCATGTTTGTAAGACCTTGTTTGTTTTGACATAAGATGTAGACTAGCAGATTCTCTTTAGATTTTTGCAAAGTAAACAAAAACACTTTCTCTTTGTCCTCTAGTGAAAGACCAGACAGTTGAACAGCATGAAATATAAATGAAATCTGTACCTTCAGTGCAGACTTAGAAATATTTTAAATGGAAAAAAATTAGAGAGTCTTAGGTTTACTTTGGTGGATCTCCATGTTTTTAGCTGGTGTAAAATACCTGTCAAGTAACAGAGACCAGTCAAATTGCTCTTACTGTTAGTTTGCTGCTCTACAGAGGCTTATGCTCAGAGGTTTGAGCTGTGGTTATCACTTAGAAAAAAATGATGTTTCAGAAGTCCAATTTATTGCCAAGTGCTTCAGGGTCCTTTGGGAGAAGGTCTTTGCTGTACCACTTACCCAAAGTAGTATATGTGTGTGATTTAGGGAAGGATGTTGTGATATTGGTAGTAAGGCAATAAAAACTGCTTGAGGGAATTGAGCAACAGAAAAATTAAACTCTTTTGGAAAGAGCTAAATGAGATAACTTCAGATTTCTCTTTAGCCTGTTCCTGTACAAACTAGTGGCTCTTCTGCTTCAGAGAAAGCTATCAATACGTTTTTGTGGCAAACTGAAAGGATGAAGATCACATGACCTGCAGCCACCAAGAAACTCCAGGAAAGCAGAGGAATGTATGAGATAATGTACGAGAGAATCGCTGTCCCGATGATGCACAGATGCCTGTAGACTTCTCACAGAATTTGAAGCACTGCCAGCATATTTGAAGTGGAGACAATTAGCAAACACAATGTAAAAGGGAGACCAAAGCCTTTGTTTATAAATTTATATAGTATTTTGTTGAATTTATATATGTTATGTAGTGTGGTTAACTTAAAAGTAGGGAGTAAGATTGCATTTCTAAAAGTATTTCTCTAAGAGGATGTGATATATGTCGCTCTGATTCGTGTTAATACGGAATAATGTTGGGGGTGCATAATCACTGACCCTTGTATGGTCATGGGCCTGGGAGGGACAGTTTGAGATTTTGCATGTACTGAATGAAGTATGTTGAAGCATCAACAAACTATATAAAGGATGTGCAAATCTTCTCTTAAAGGACCACAATGTAGCACATTGTGTGCATTGTGAAACAACTTGTCTCTGAAAGGACGGTGATCAGCCAGCAGAAGAGGGAGGCTCCTCAAACCTGCGGAACCAGCTGCCTGACCATTAGCAAGACAAAAGTTACAGGACCTGACCGGCACTCCAGCATGTAATCTTAAAATGTATAAGGTTATGTCTTGGGGGGGTGGGGGGTGTTGTCATGCACTCCAGCATGTCAGTTTAAGCCGGTGGGCTGTGTTATCCCTGGAAGGTCTATAAGCCAGGGACTGGAACTGTTCGGGGTGTGTCTTGGTGGGGCGGAGACTCCCGGCGCACCCGGTGCTGACTGTGCACCCCAGCACCGTTTGCTTGCTTTTATTCGTTTAATAAATTGTTCGATTTGGTTTAGAATTCTGTTTGGGACCAAGTCATTTATAACAGAGGAGAATGAGAAAGAGAAGCTATAGAGAAGCTATTTCAGCAAGGATTCCCTCTTGATATTGCTTCTTGATCATGTGTTACTGTCAGTGTGGCTGTGTAGAGACTGATTCCTGAAAGCCTCTGGGAGAATAAAGGCAATTGTGGGAAAGGCTGAGTTGCCCTACACAAAAAAGACTGCTGGTGAAGCCATGCAGTTGAAGGATTTGAAGTCTGCTCTTTCCTTCCTCCTACTTTAAAGGAAGAACACGAGGCACGATGGAAAGATTCAGTTTAATTTTCCAAGTTGATCATTCTTGGTGGTTTTGACAAAGGGGAGGAACTGGGAGAATACATATGACCTGTGAGTTCCACACATGCAGTAATGAAGTGGATTTAGTGTCATACATGAACACTCCTGATACCTCCATCAGATGTAAGGTCTTTTTTTGTGGTCTGTCATTCTCTCCTGGTATCGATGTTCTGCTTTTTCAGCTGGACTCAGATACTGATTTCTTGGGATTTTGCTCTTCTCTGTGAGCTTGGAAGCAGTATTTGATGCTGCTGGTGTTTAATTACTGCTTGTGAAAAAGGGATTGTTTACAAGAAAAGACTTAGTGCAGAGAAGATAGGTTTGGTTCTTGCCAGTTGCTGTTTCTTTGAGCTCTGTTCGCCGCCTCAGACTAGCTGAGAATAATACAAGAAAATAAGTGTGTGCTTGCATTGTACCTGAAGTACGTGTTGGCCTAGGTCATTAATAAGTTGGGTCAAATAAGTCTGCCCTATTATGCTATACTGCAGGGCTATGATGTATGGATATTATGGAATACTGCATGATGTGTTTGAAGTCTTCAGAATAGTATTTCTGCTGTGAGACTTACAGCTCAGCAGGACTAGGAGAATTTCTGTAGTCTTCAAAATAGTGATGCATAGTGAAAGTTGGCAATGTTTTTAAGTTCTGTTGCATCAAGGGTTTAGGATCTATGGCTTGCCTTGTTTTAACAGTTGATTGGCAGCTTTGGGCCTGGAATGAAGTGAACACGATTGACCTTTGCCACAACTTTAAGATCACAGTATAGTAACGCCTTTAATTTCCCTCTCCCTTAGAGTGAAAGGAGATCTGTGAAGTGCATCTCTTAACTCATTGCTCAGACTGAAGGGTTGAAAGGATAAGTATGCTATTGGCAGGGGGTTGAAGGGGTGGGTAGGTCTGAATTTATTGCCTTTTAGGTTATGTTTTTGGATACCTGCATAGAAAAACAGAAAGAAGTGAAGTAATCTAACTTCTAACCTCAGCTGAATGAAAATGTTGTGTTTTTTCCTGAAAAAAAATAAATTATTTGTACTCAGAACATGAAAGCTTTACATTGCACTTGGAAAATGAAGTATTTTGGATTTCAAGATAACCGTCATCTTGACTTTTTTAAGCTCTTGTTCCTGTGTGTGGCCAACTTATTTATGTTCTATGATGATTCTTTCTGCTGAGCAATCATGATGAAACAGAGAAGTCTTTGCTTTTTGTTGCCAGAAACCAGGCTGTTGAGAGTTGTAACTCCAGGCCCTTGTGTTTAGGCTGCTGTGATCTCCCTGTTCTGATTTTAAACAAATGCTGATTTTTTCCATGGATGCAGATGCGTTTTTTGTTGTGGTTTTTTTTTTCTTTCAATGACCTGGATGAAGGGATTGAATGTTCCTTCAGTAAGCATGTGGATGACACTAAGCTGGGAAGATGTGTCCATCTGCCTGGGAGCAAGGAAGTTCTTCAAAAGGATCTGAACAGTCTGGATTGATGGGCTGAGACCAACCAGATGAAGTTCAACAAGACCAAGTGCAGAATCCTGCATAACCACCCTGTGCAACGCCACAGGCTTGTGGAAGAGTGGCTAGAAAGTTTCCTGGTGGAGAAGGACCTAGGGGTGTTGGTTGACTGCTGACAGAATATGAGCCAGCAGTGTGCCTGGGTGGCCAAGGCCAATGGCATCTTGGCTTGTATAAGAAAACAGCATGGCCAACAGGTCCAGGGGAGTGATTGTGCCCCTGTACTTGATATTGATGAGGCCACACCTTGAGAACAGTGTTCAGTTTTGGGCCCCTCAGTACAAGAAAGATACTGAGGTTCTGGAGCATGCCCAGGGAAGGGCAACCAGGCTGGTGAAGGGGCTGGATAGCAAACCTTATGAGCAGCGGCTGAGGGAATTGGGGTTTTTAAGCCTGGAGGAGAGAAGGCTAAGCAGAGACCTTATCTCACTGCCTACAACTACCTGAAAGGAGGTCATAGAGAAGTGGGTGTTGGTCCCTTTACCTTCAGGTGATAGGATGAGGGGGAATGAACTCAAACTGTGCCAGAGCAGGTTTAAATTAGATATTAGGGAAAAATTCTTCACTGAAAGGGTTATCAGGCCATGGAACAGGCTGCCCAGGGAGGCAGTTGAGTCATCAACCCTGGATGCATCTAAAAGACAAGTAGATGAGGTGCTCAGGGGTATGGTTTATTAGAGGGAGGGTATGGTTGGACTCGATCTCAAATGCCTTTTCCAACCCTGTGATTCTGTGATTGATTTGTGGGGTTTCTTTTTTGGGTTTTTTTGGTGGGTTTTTTTGGTGTTTGCTTTCCTAAGATTTGGAAAGCAAATCTTAGGTGAAATAAGTTTTCCTGGAAAAACAGGAAAAGCAATACTTTAAAAGGAAGATTTTTCTTTAGCTTGAATTTTAATTAGTTTTTCTTTAGGGCTTTCCACAAACATTCTCCAGGCTTTTACGTACCAAAGCAATATGTGAGCTTCTGCATAAAGTTTTCTTCTCTCATTCTTTTGCTCAACACTTCTGGCTCTGTTCAAGAGAGGGAATATAAGAGACTTGGGGCGGGGGGTATTTACATTAAAGAAAACACAACTTTTATTCTGAAAAGAATGCTTTTGTCCAGTGAATTTTTTTGGGTTTCCTTTTAGTGCCTTGGGAACAGTTTGTACTTGTATTCTGGTTTTGAAATGTATAATACAGCAGCAACAAGTAGCTTTAAAAATGGATCAGTGGGAGTACTAATAGAGCATCTTTTTCTTGGGAGTTGACCACAGGCTCAGTGCTACTAAAGATGTGTGCACAAACGCAGATTTTGACTGTATAAGTTTTGTGTTCTTATCAAATCAGTGTTTAAAAAAAAAAGAAGTTCGACTACTACAGCTTGTTCTCAGACTGTAGTCAGTGTTTGCTATCTGAAATGTGAACTGGTACTGAAATTTGACTTACAGGTTTGTGTGTGTTACTTCTCTTACCTGGGTAAGTCAGATTTGGGTTGAAAAAAAAACCCAGAATATTCTGCAGTTACTGATTTCACCTCAATTTCTGGTGCTAAAAGAGGACACTTTTTGTGAGTGTGGGAAAGCTGCAATAATGACAGTTGGCAAATGCCAATAGGCTGCAAGATTTCCACAGGATAGCTCTGGGGAAGAAAGGCTTTGAAGGGCCCTTCCAGGAGAAGCCGGAAGAACAAAATCCTCCTTAAAGATGGAGTTTGTTCCTTCAGAGAATGCACTATGCAGCATGACTGATATCCCCTCTGTAGGAGGGGGCTACTTCCTAATTTTCTCATTCTGCAGTCTGGCCCAGCTTCCCAGTGATGTGTTGGTTGAGCCAGTTCATGTTTACCTTCAGATTCCTAGAAGTTCAGAGAAATAATTACATTTGTGGCAAAATTTTTCCTTTTTTTTGAGGACCTTCCTATGTTTTCCTTAGACCTTTGTGGGCATGACTTTTACAGAACTGCTCTGAAGGAGATCTTGTATTTGACAGCAGCTGAATAAATTCAGAAGTATGAAATACAGAGATGATAACTTATTGTGCTTGCATTTTATTTAGCAAGATCCACCTTTTCAGCAACTGACATGAGACCTGATGAGGAATGAGCTCTCTTCATAGTCAATTTTCCCACCAGCTCACATGCCAAATCCTTCATAAAACTACGAGTTGTATTCAGTGACTATCACTGACTCACTGTCACTTTGATTGTACCATTTCATTTTGATGTTTTACTATGGTGCTTTTAGAAGAGGTGTGCTATAAAATGTGAGAACTGGGCAATGCTTTTCATTTTGGGCCTCTTCACACTCTCAGGCTGTCCTGTAAATCATTATTAAGATTGTTCCATAGTTCCTTTTTTTATTTGTTGACTTTTTTTAACTAACTCTGTGCTAGTGCTCTGGCCCGAGCTGAGTTGTTATAAAATGTTCCTGACAATAGCTTGGGTGTTTCTGAAAATGAAGTCAGGATAAAATTATTAGCTTACTATCAGCTGGCAGCTGAGTACCACATGGCTGTTTGCTCCCCCCATACCTGGCAGGACGGGGAGGACAAAGGCAAACCTCATGGGTTGGGGTAAGGACAGTTTACTGAGAAAGCAAAGGAAGGGGGAAGTAACAATGACAGGACTTATGATACGCAAAACTGGTGATAGACAATACAGTTTCTCACTGAACCATACGCTCAGATTGTACAGCACAGAACAGTCCCGAAACCAGACCGTCCCTGCGCTGCATGTCCTGCAGCTGTGCTGGCCCTCCCTGACTAGCCCCTATTTATACTTAGCATAATGTCACATGGTCTGGAATAGTGCTTTGGTTAGTTCGGGTTACCTGTCCTGACTGTGTCCTATCCCAGCTTCTGGTGAAAATTACCTCTATCCTACCTACAATGGAAAACTTGTTAACATACTATAGCAGACCAAGGGAAGGAAAACAGCTGATGGAGCTTTGGACATACATATGCCTTCAACTCTCTGACATGTGGACTTTCAAACCAAAAGTAACTAACTGAAGTGAGAATTCTAAGAAAAGCAGTTGATTGTGTAATTCCAGAGTTTTTAATAGTTGATGCTACTCCATATGGCATTGTAACAACAATCTTCAGTACAATGAAGGGGGCTATTATATGTGTAAGGAAGATGAAAAAAAGATTCAGCATTTTTATGCAGATTACATAGTTTGCAGTTAAAGAGCTGGTCTGAAAGCCTGAAGATACTTTTTTTTTCTGCTTAGCAAAGTTGAAAACTGAAACATTATCCATAAAATGGAATTACTGACTTCTCTTATGTTTGTCAGTTTTTGTCATTCTCTGTTAAGAATGAAAAAAGAAATTAAGAATGGAAGAGAAAAAAAGATGGAAAGACATAAAATGAAAATAGGAGAAGGCTGGAATTGAAAAAGCAGCAGTTTGCTTTGAGAATTTTTGATTCTTTAATTCTTTAGTTTGTCTGAACATTATCTGCAGCTATGTCAACTGGGTTTTGTGGTTGTATTCATCAGGTTTTTTAAAATCAGAGAACAGTAAGTGTTTTCACAGGATTGGACCCAAGGGCTCTGTTCCATACATTTTCCATTAATCTGTGGATAAAAAATTGCTGAATTGTCTCAAGTATCAGCACAACAACAGCTGCTTACAATAGCTTGTTTTATGCACAGTTTTTGGGGAATGCTTTCAAAGGAAAGTCTTTCTTGAACCCTAGGTAGTTGCCATGAAAACTTCCATTTCCAAGGCTGCTTGTAGCATTTTAAGTGTGGTAGTGCTTTACTCCATTACAGTGTTGCAGTGTAGTGAAAATGCCAAGAGATAGAGAAGTGAGTATTTCCTCAGAGAAAGCAGTTGCTTCCTGACAGCAACTGTTTATCCATTATGATATAGGTAGACTAGTCAGCATGCACCCGGAATAAATATTTAAGGAAAGATGTAAATTAAGTAGAGGAAGGATCTTTTAGGGTGTTTAAAATTCATAATTCAAAGCCTATTGATTTCAGGTAGACTGACATAAAAATATAATGAGGATAAATCTTAGTGACCTCTTCTGTATCACTTTTTTGGAACCCTTCTTTAAGAAGCTGGTTTATTGGTTTCTTGATGTCCATTTGCTTTGATGTTGGGAAGGATTTTTTCCAGTGCCTGAATATTCCCTTTGAAAACAGCTTGCATAGACTTCAGTGATGCAGGGCCAAGGCCTTCTGCTTTATATTTGTTACCTATTAAGTGGAAATTTCAGTGCTTCTAGGGAGGCAGCCTATTGATGAATTGTATAAATGTACTTTCTATTATAAATAAACACTGAAGGACCTACATTATACCTAGTCTGTTTTTGCCTGTGATGAAGCAATCAGAGCTTGGCAAATAACTCACCCCATCTAGCATGTGTAGAGGTTCAACTTCATTACGGAATGTTGGTTTAAGTGGAAGGTGAGCAGGTGCAGTCTCAGAATGGACATTTTTTGTGATACAGTGTTTGCTATTCCAGATTCAGGTAGTGGTTTTTATTGTGACTAGTGTAATGAACATGATTGAACTTTTGTCTCTTAATTACTTGACTGCTGCTTAAAAATGAGTTAATCTTCACTGGGGATTAACAAACATGGAACAAAAATGATTCCCTTTTTTTTAACACTTCAATGTATGATAACTAGCTGCAAATATCTAATGTGCTATACTTTGTGTACCTCTAAAATAATGAGGAGTGAAATCCTTTTGCAAGCTTTTAATTGATTCTTTATTTCTTGCGGAATATCTCATTTGCTTTCTTTCAGGTAGTGTACATGTAGGCAGTAGTAAGTTCTGTAGATTTTGAGGTTTCTGTGGACTTTGCACTTTGAACACATGTAGTCCTGCTGCAAGCTTTTATCGCCACTTTACAAGGGCTGCCATTAAAGGGAAGGGCATAAATGCTGCTGTATTAGTTGGGTGACCTCCCATACGCCACAAAGAAAGACCAGAAGCGGGTGCTGAGATATGCTTACGTAACATGCCTGCAGAATTTGAAATAACAAAGACTAACTGCCAAGGTCTACTGAATTATCTATGAACAACAACAAACAAGAAGTAATGGGCTAAATTATTCTACAGAAGTGTCTGAAAAGCCTGACTTGACTGCAGTGTGCTATAGAAAGGATGCAGTAACACTTCTTGTCACGGCAGTGCCACTATGGATGTTGGAATTGCTCTGTGTTGGCTTTCAATCATAGGTATCTAAGGTAATGTGAAGGTTCATAAATACAGAGTAAAATTTTCCTGTCAGTCAGAAGCCTGGTATGACTGGGTAATTGAGGTCAAAGTTGGTGCTGCCACTCTTAGAGATGTCTTGTGTTTACATATGGATTTTACTTTGGAACTGCCAGTGACATGCTGTGAAGCAACTGTAAAAGCCATGCACAATATTGCTTTGTTTATGTTAGCCTTCAGCTGTAAAAGACTTAATTCTTATTTTGTGTTATTTTACTGAAGCTTGTTTACTTAAAGAGCTTGTTTTCTTTAGTTGGTGATACTCTCAAAAACCAGTGGTCTCAGAATCCACAACTGTGCACCTGAACAGCCTTATGAGTAAACTGAATTGTTTGGTCCTGTTCTGTAGGCTATCCTAAAATAATGTGTAGTGGGATTTAGCTGAAGACAGAATTTTTGACAATAGTAAGTATTTTCTGTTTGAAGAGTGACAAAATCTTTAGAGTGAAACAGATTCTCTTAGTCTCTTAGGGCTTAGCCCTTGGTTCCTGTCACAAAGAAGTGGAACAGTTTTGGGACTGCTTATTTGCTATTTAGCAGTGATAACCTTGTTCACTTTTTTTAGGCTTTCTGTAAAATGCCACTGAGAAATGAGATGGTTTTGAAAAATGATACAGGCATGGGGAAATTAAGGTCTTCTATGTGAAAGATGGAAGTGGTATATATAAAATATACTTTGGTGACAAAAATAAACCCATAATTTTAACATCATTGTTTCCTTAAGTATCATGATCTTTCTTTTTGAATCAAGCTAATTTGTCATGAGACAAATGAACCCATTGCTGGACAAATAGATTTATTAATAGATTCTAGAAGTCTTACTTTATGGAGAAGATGTAGCTGACTTGCCTTCTCTATGTGTTCCCTTAGTTTTGTCCTAGTCCTTTAAGATACGATAGCCAACAGCTTTTAATGTATCTGCCTTTTATGTCCTAATGTTGTGGACAGACATAAAAATATGAAATAATGGAGCCAGATTGCATGGTCAGTCCAGTAAGAGAGGTATTTATACTTAGGCAACTTGACTTTCATTGGAAAAAGTGAATATGGCAGCTGTGAGTAGCCCAATATCTCCAGCCTCCAGTAGATGGAAATATTGCTACAACTTTGCTCAGTTCAGTATCTTGAAGTTTCTCTGTTTCAGGGAAGTTCATGAGTCTTTCTCTCCTTCTTTCTCATATATTAACTTGTTGACAACCATAAATCATCTTAGCTAGTATTTTAAATACAGAATGCAAATCTGATGCCTCTCATTCATTATTCACACTTATTGAATTTGCACAAATATATCAAGGAACATGAAAATAGGCATTTCTAATTATGTTTATAATATGTCTGTAACTGCTGGTCATTTGATAATGATCAAGTGATGCAGAAAGGTGAAAAAACCCTTAATTTACGTTCTACTTCTAATTTTGATTTAAGTTTCAGTTGTATAACAAATTATCTGGAGGGGAGGAAATTGCAGTAGAAATTAGAGGTCATCAAATATTTCAGTTTTTATAATGTACTATAGACCAAAACTAGGAATGTTGCTGTTAAATGAGGTAAAAATTGAAGTTTCTTGGCATTATTTATGACTCTGTAATGATTCATCCTGCTGGGATGAGGGAGGGAGTGAGCAGCTGCACAGTGGTTACTTGCCAGCCAGGGCTAAACGGTGACATTACTAAAGAAAACTAAATAAAGGATACACTATGTGTATGTCTACATACATATATACACACATATTTGTAATAGAAGCAGAAGAAAAATGCAAAAAGGAGGATGCCGTGCCTTAGCCCCAGGTGGGACCTGAGCATCACATGGCTGCATGCTCACCCCTCCCACCACCCAGTGGGAAAAAGAACTGCAAGAAAAAGGTAAAACTCTTGGGTTGGAATAAGGACAGTTCATTGGGACAGCAAAGCAAGAGGAAAACAGAATATGCAAAGGGGGTAATACCCAATTTGCTCACTGCATGGAACCTGATGC
The DNA here is from genome assembly GCA_013400835.1 of Zapornia atra. Classification (NCBI taxonomy): domain Eukaryota; kingdom Metazoa; phylum Chordata; class Aves; order Gruiformes; family Rallidae; genus Zapornia; species Zapornia atra. The sequence continues at coordinate 6,646 of VZTU01002988.1, read as the reverse complement.
CCAGACAGTCCCCAGTCAGCAACTCCTTGTCCAGCACAACCTCATGGTATGGAATATCCCTTTAGCTAGTTTGGGTCACCTGTCCTGGCTTCCTCGCAGCTTCATGCAAAACCTAAATATATCCCAGTCCAAAACCAGGACACATTAATAGATATGAAAATGTGTAATAGAAAAAAAGTATATAAAGAAATATACACACTGTCTAGTATATACTAGTGTTTATATATACATATAAGTAAATAAAAATGAAACTAGAATAATATAGGACAGTCCTAGAAAATAGGAGTGGATATTACTTAGTTGGTTTGCCCACAGGCAAATCAAATTTGCACATATTCATGACAAAGCTTTGTCTAAACTGTTTTTGAAAATGTAACTCTAACTGCTCTGACATATTTGAAGTCTGCTGTTAGGTCAATATAGTGATGTGTTTCCATGGCAAAATGATAACTAAATGGGTCAACCATTCATGTTTTTTCCACCCCTGCCCACTGCCACATGTGTAGAATGCCAAGGCATGGGGATAACGAATTTCACTACTTCTGATGCAAAGCAAATCTTACAGGAGCCCACTTACTCTGCAGGGATTCTGGATACGAAGACCTGGGGAGCTAGGGAGGGGAAAGATCCTTTATCAGATATCTCTCAAATGCACAATTTAAAACTGAACTCTTGTGATCTATTTAATCCATCCTGCTTAAAGTTATGTTCCTCCAGATTGGAAATGGAAGTGCTTTTATGCCTCTTACCAGACTTGCGAAGTGTTACGATAAATACATTTGCAGTAAGCAGTCTGAAGACCACTGGGGAGGGTGGAGGGAAGGTCTGGGGGAGTTATGGAGCAGATTAGCTTGCTGGTGAAATATTCCATGAACAAAGTAAATAAGTCTGAATAAATTATTTGCTGCAGTGGCTTGGTTTCCAGCTGCAGTAGCAATGACAGTTTATTCCAATATCGTTTATGAATTCATTGGGAAGCACCTACAGTAGTTAAAGAGCTGATGAGAAGGTCAGTCAGTGTAAGGCTGCTTTGAAAAACCCATCATGAATTTTTCACATAGAATATCAGATTGCCAAAGAGGGAGAGAAAACATGCTTTTCAAATGCTAAGTTGTTGTGAACACTGTTCCCATGTTAAATTGTTAATTTTATGGAATTTTAGGTAGTTAGAACATTACAGTATCATAGTATTAATAAGTATTTTTAAGTATAAAAATACTTCCTATTCCAGTTTTTAAGTGAAGAGTAGTGAAATATTGCCAAATGTGCATTACAAAGTGATTTTTTAAATTACACAATAATTTGAACAGATGCTTTAAATTCAAACATGAAAACCTTCTATGCACTTGTGCCTTAATCTCTGCTTTGATCACTGCCCTTAGTTTGTCTCATTCCCCTCCCCAGGAGATCAGTGTTTGTGGATTTCTGGCAAAGTAAATTTAGGATCTGCTTCCCGGGGCACAGTTATGGACTATGCTGTTTCTGGAGGTTTCAGGTTGGTAATTGTTAACAACTGAAAAGAAACTCAAGTCCTCTGTTTAGAGAAAGTGTTTGTTTTCCCCTGAGGAGTACATAGCTTTCAGATGTGGGCTCTAAGATCCACATTACTGTCTCTTGAACTTCATTCAGTGTACGCACTTGTGTTCCTATACCTTGAGTGAGTCCAGAGAAGGACAACCAGGCTGGTGAAGGGGCTGGAGGGCAAATCATACGAGGAATGGCTGAGGGAGCTGGGGATATTTAGCCTGGAGAAAAGGAGGCTGAGGGGAGACCTTGTCACCACCTACAACTACCTGAAAGGAGGTTATAGAGAGGTGGGCCAAGTAGGACAAGGGGAAATGGCACTAAGCTGTGCCAGGGCAGGGTCAGACCAGATGTTAGGAAAAAATTTTTTACTGAAACAGTTGTGGGGGCCTGGAACAGGCTGCCAAGGAGGGGGTTGAGTCGCCATCCCTGGATGTGTGACTCAAAAAGGGTCTATCAGGTACTTAGGGATATGGTTTAGCATAGGACAGGAATGGTTGGACTTGATGATCTCAAAGGTCTTTTCCAACCTTGTGATTCTGTGATCATCTGTCGATGTTTAGCCAGATAATTTCCTGATTCCTCAGGAAAACAAAAAAGATTTGATCTACCTGGAGTCAGGATTGTGCAGGCTTGTTTTGACTGCTGACTTTATTTTTTGTATGTTATTGTGTGTGTGTGTTTCCCCATGCATTTTCATTGTATGCAGGTCTGGTTGTGGGGGGTAAGGGGTGGCAGTGGGCATGAGTCTGGAATTTCTTACACTGTTATCTGGTCTTGAACTGTTGAAAAGGATGGGAGCAATAGGAATTTTATTTATCTTGTGGTCTAACCTTGATTTCTGTTATAGATTGACTTCGGTTATCTATAGACTGATTTCACAGTTTTTGCCAGAGTTCCTGTAGATGTATATTTGGTTTTGGGCACTTCTAGGGAAAGAAAAACGGCAATACTGGAATCAATGGGTGTTTTGTTGAAGATGTTATTTTACTAGTATGTTGCATCCTGTCAAAATCTAAACTTCTCTGGAGAGATGGGAAGCGAAGCTGGCAGTTTATTCTGTAGGCCACAGTTATCAGAGGGGAGTAGAGTAACAAGTGATTGGACAAAATAGTGGTGCAACCTCAAGAGAAAAACATGTGTGTATCCAAAAAAAAAATTGTGCATGATTCCTCTGTTGGCTTAAACTGTTATCAAGAGGCATCTTAAACAAGGTGAAATTTGTCATTTCTCTTGGAGTACAACCAAGGAGAACTAATTATCAGGAAAAGTTTTCCCCTGTGGACTGCAAAATTAGTCTTTAGGTCAGAATAAATGATAATGAGGAAGTATGGTTATTAAGTCTAATGCAGGGTTTCTAGAGAATAAATATAAAAGGTCATTCAATAGGGTATTATCATACAGAAGCTTTCAAGCTTGCAGATTTTGATTTGGTTAATAAAAGATGCTGAATATTTAACAAATTTGCATCATATATGCCTCCTTTATCTCTGTTGAATCATTAAATGAGAAAATGAAACTCCCAAGAAACTTCAACATGAGGATAGGAGCAAAACACTTTCTTCCAAAAATCCAATCTATTTCTGTGAAAAACAAAATGCTAACAAACAGGAACACGAAAAGGCCTCAAAACCCAATTCAATATTTCACTGATGGTGGCCACTGATAAGGTATGTTGCATGTAGAAGGTGAGAGAATAAGAAAGCATGGAAATAACTGTCTAGAGAAGCAGCGCAGGTTGGTGTAGGTGCTCTCTCTAGTGGTTATACTTCATGTGGAGGAGTATACTTTATATATATATAGTATACTTCATATTGGAGAAGGTTGCTGGCTTTTGTTTGGAGTGCCTCCTACGGATCCTGCATACCTTAAGTCAATAAGGACAAGCAGAGTCTAGCCTGTTTAAATAGTACCTGCTCTTCAGATCAGCTGTACATGGGACAGCAAAGAATAGCTCTTAAATGGGGTGTGGGGTAGAAAGCAGAGTGATACATGCAATAAAAGGTCCTATCCATTCCCTGCACTTCAAAACAAACCACCGTGTGCATTTGATTTTAATGTGCGTGTTAAAACTTTCTCTAAAATATTTTTTTAAACCGGGAATGAGGTTCCATAAGCTCCATAAGCAATCCCTTGAATACTTTTCTAGCATTATTGTTAGATGCTTAATTTTAATCCTCCTTGTTGCAGTGTAAATGCATTACATCTGAGCATGAAGATCAGTTCATTACCCCACTTGCAGAATTCCTTTGCATCTTGGGAACAGGGTGTTATTCACTCTAGGTCCATTCCTTATCTAATGGTTCTTGTTCCCCTGTGGACAGTTTTCTACATATTTTTGGAAAGGTCATGGCCTTTGAAGGGACTATCTTGAATTGGAATTAGGTTTCAAAGACATTGAAGGCTTTTACTAAATTTTAGACATATGCTCTTGAATGTCTTTGAAAACTTGAGTCCAGCGATGTACAGAATCCAAAACAGTAGAAGGTATTTTACTGGGCTTCAGTATGAAGTAGAATGGAAAAGAAATCATGTATTTTGATTAATACAATTTTCCTTATTTGTATTGTTTATATATTAATACTTAATATATATTTTAGACAATTCATTATCTTGTTTTCCTACCCCTCTGCCCCTCCTTTGACCAATAGTGGCTTTCACAACTCCCTCTGACTTTACTGAGGTGCTGGGGGGGATAAACACAAGCCTTCTTTACTGCAGTTAGAAATTACTTTCCTCTAACCTTCCAACACAAATATAGTACCAGAGGAAACTCTGTAACTCTTGGATTCATTTCCTATTTTCATGTCTTATTTTTAACTCCTGATTTTGTCCCTTTGCAATGTGCTTTAGGTATAGTGTATATAGCTCTAATTGGGATTGAAATGTGAATGCTTTACTGAACTTTAAAATATACATGCAATGCCAAAATACCATTTTGAAACAGAAAGATCAGTCTAGCTGTGATAGCTATGTGTAGGATGAATACAAGATGTGTTCTTTTATTATGATCCAAAAAAACCCCCCAAAAAGCCCATTTATACATCACTGATAGTTTCTCTTTTTTGCAAAGCATCAAATAAGAAAGAACCTGGAGATGCAGTATTAGGTGAAAATTAAGGTGCTCAAATTTAGGAAAATGTGATTCTTAATTCTTGGACTTCCCTGAGAGCTTTGGTGTGATTTGAGGAATGAGCTGTTTACGCTGCTTTTTTCTTACTGTGAAAATTCCTATATTCCTGTAAACAGATTTTATGAAACAAGTTCCAGTTTCTTCTGGAATGAAATTTTGATTCTGGGGGGTTCTCATAGCAGCTCTTATAACAAGCTTTGTGACAATGTGGTGTTAACTGCATTGGGAACAACACAAAACTAAAGAACCTAGTATTGGCTGCAATTTCCTGGATTGTGGGATGCAGGTGGATAATAATTATCTTTTTTTTTTTTCCCTCAAATTATTTTTCTGGTGCACTTCAGTATGTAAAAGAAATGTGATTGATGTATGCCTGGGGATTTCTAGCTGGTTTGGGGTAGAAACTTTTAACTGTATTACGCACTTAAAAGCTTTGAGCTATATGATCCCTTCACCGAAACCTCTGACTGGTATGAAAAAATAAGCAGAGGCAAAGGTTGCATGTATATAGAGAAAATGAAGGGAACTGGAAAGTGTAATCTTGCCCTTGTAGCAGTGAAGTAATGTTCTTATTTTTTTTCCCCCTTCAATTCTCACTAAACACAGGGAATATTGATATTTCAACAGAGGTTGTCCATCCATCTACCTTTTTTGCTTTAGCGAATGTGAGTAGAGGTGGATCATGTCTTTGAGTTGTTAAGGGAGGCTTTGAACTTGACCAAAAAATTCTGAAACATCCCTGTAAATGGTGTGGGGAAAGCAGTCAGAGCTGTGCTACTGTGCTAGCTGAAATATTTACGTAGTCTTGCATCTGCTACAATCTGTGTTGGAACAGTGAAAATAACGTTAAAGCATTATGTATAGCATGCTGACTTCTTGCTTTAGGTCATATCAGATGAGAGTTCATTCATGCTTCAGTTATTGATCTAGTTATCTTTTTGCTGTCAACCTTTAATGTTGTCAAGGGACTATGAGAATATGACACTGCCAAATCCAGTCATGTTGTTGGTATTTCACTTGATCTCTAATATCTTGTTGTAAATGCAAATTCTTGGCAGACATGACTGGCATTGAGTGAGCATAATAATTCTTGTTTGTGGTTTTGGATGCTGTGATGAAAAGAAAATCATAAAATTGAAGCTGGGCTTGGGCATGAATCTTGTACTGCCTTTAATGGAAGTGGTGCTAGATCTTCTTGGAATTTAAGTTAATTTTCCCCATCAGCATAATGCCAACTGGGTGAAAACTTCTGCTGGTGTCTGCTTGACATTATGTGTAAAAGAAAATGTGGTGCTCAGTGCATCTTTTAGGTGGGTGACCAGTCTAATACAGATTTTGCTGGTAGCACCATTGTTATTGAGTTTGCCTACCTTTTCCCTCCACTTAACATCTTTTGGATTTTGAATTATTTCAAGTACAGTTTTGTTTCTCAGGTAAACTTAAAACCAGAAGTTCAAATGCATGTGTATCAAGAGAGGAACACAACCAGATTAGGATTAGGATTTAGGATATAAATTTATTATATTTAGGATATAATACCAGGGTTGAGTGAGAAACGCAGAAAAGGGGTTGATGACTGCTAGAAGAACTAGACAGAGAGGTGTTGGTTGAGGCTGGAGGGCAAGGACTCTGTCTCTGTATGTTTAAGTNTACAGATTGCATATAGGTAAATAGGCACACTAGGTATAGAAAGTGTTCCTAGAGATGCCATGGTCTTTTGGCTATACAATATTCACTATTACAGGTAAAGCATCAAACTTGGAGTTATATCAAGTCTCATTAACAGCTGTATTATTAGCTCTACTTTTAGAGTTGACAGTGGTATTGCACTTCTGATGTTTTTTGCTTTTAATATTTAAAACAATATTTAAAGCTCCAGTGGGCATCTGCATAACATATTTCCAAGAGAAAATGGTGGTATGATTGTGATAATTGTAAATAATCATAAATTTTGTATAGATTTATATAATGATAGACAAACTTACTTTG